>JAYKQN010000012.1:1800000-2180000 GCA_036785175.1 Eupleurogrammus muticus
TTGAATGTCAGTTAGTTCGTAAGACTTGATTGGCCACAGTTTCAATCATTATTACATTGCAGTTATCTCCAACTCTCAAATTAAAATAGTTAATTGATCAACTTTAGTTGAACCAACGTCACTGAATCTGCTTCTGTGTGCTGTTGGCAGCTGTGAAATAATACAGATTATGTGTCTAGTCTATTCAAAATATAATAATATTAAAATAAATCACTTCTGTGGTAATGGTGGATAATGTTTTGGGTCATTTACACACAGCATTATTTATAAACTTAATAGTTTTTGCATTACAACTACTTTTCAGGTTGTGTGTAAGTCAAATAACACAATAGCTATAACCTGAACTCAATAGAGCTATATAGTCAAGTATTTTTTACTATTTTGTTTTACATGAACAGCAACTTGTGGAATCTGCCTTTACTGTGTTTTCACAAACATATAAAAGGATGCATAATTTTGAAACTCTTTATTTTGAACAAGAAAAGTTCAGCAGGGTCGGTGTGATTGCAGATGATAAATGAGTTTGTTATGAGATTAAAGCAATATAATAATAACAATACTACTACTACTACTACTACTACTACTACTGATAATAATAATAATAATAATAATAATAATAATAATAATAATAATAATAATAATAATAATAATAATAATAATAATAATAATAATAATAATAATAATAATAATAATAATTAGTGATTAACACAAAAATAATAAGAAAGAATGTCATTTTTTTGTATTTTAAGTTTCTGACACAGAACCTGAAATATTCTTCCTCTGTTTCATGGTATGTTTTTTGTTTAATTTTTCTAAAGCCGAGATCAAAGATCAACAGCACAGGTCAGTTTACACCCAAAGATTCACTCAACAGAGTGAATCTCAATGTTTGGTTGCAGGGTCAGTCCCTGTGAGTGGCCCTCTGATATTTCTTTGCTGCCTTGATTGTCCAAGTGTGCATCCAAGGCTCAACCACACCAGCTTCAAAGTAGGCCTCTCGTCACATGCTGCACATCAAAGCCATGCTGCCAGTGTCCAATCAGACTGCAGCTGTCAGAGCTGGTTGTACAAAATAAACCAGATGTGACATCACAATGCGCTGGTCCACCTGAGAATTGAATTTCTGCAATCAGCTGTGTTCACACTGCTTCAACCAATTTACTCTCAGTCTGTGTGACATTAGGAACAGTTCATAAGTTATTAGGAGAGATGATGACACAGAAAACTTCAAAATAAATCAGCTTCCACCGACTAGCTTTCACTGCTCACAATGTTCCTCTTTTTACTCAGTTTCATTGGATAATACTAATAGTGTGTTTTTACAACCCTTGTAGTTTAGAATTGACTAGCTCACATATGTATGTTAAGTCACATATACATGCAGAGGCTCCTAACTTTGTTAGGAGGTTTTGCAGGGGGGTCTCTGTTTTATTTATTATTTTTTTATTATAATGTTTGTCTCTATGAATCATCGCTAGGAAACAATACCCTCAAATACCTAGATGTTTATGAAGGAGCATATTCGTTTAAACTAATTTTGCATCCTTGTGCATCAAAATATTGATACTATTCCTGCTGCAAGAGGACACTAATCACTGCCATTTACTGTAAACAAAGTCCTCTCTATTGCCAAATGTCTCCAGTAATAGAAAACGAATACTAAAACTGCAAATGAGCTGCTGATTGTATGTAATAGAGTGAGTAAAACTATATGCACTGGGGACAGTTTCTCTGTTTTATTGTTCGTTTCTCTGTCTTTTCCCTCTTCATCAGGAAGTTGTTGTCACCCATTTGGAGTCTTTATTAAACCAGGCAAATTAAAGATGCTCTATCCTGGAAGGCTGCTGCCTTTCGGGCACTGAACTTGGTTTTGTTTTGTTGTATGTAGTTTAGTCTTGATTCTTGTAGGAACTGGTCCCTTCACCACCATGATGTTGTCTGCAGCCATATTGACATGTAATACTAGGGAAACAGGTGTTACCATTATTACTAATTAAGGATCCATATGTATATTTATACCTATAAATATAAGTCATTGTTTTATTTTAGTCATTATGTCATGAAACAGAGAAACCATGATAGAAATCTATAATTTTTTTAAGCCAAAATAAAAACAAACAACCAAAATATGCATACATGTTTTTTGCTGATATAGGGGAAGATTGTTTTTTTTCTACTACAGATGAGTGCTCCTCGGTTGGTTGCAATCAGCATGCTCACCACTAGATGGCACTGAATCTCACTCACTGTACCTTTAAGAACTTTTCAGAGATTCATGCTATAAATTATTCTGTGCAACAAATCCAGAGAATAATCTTCAGCTTTCTCTTTAAACCCTTTATCTCTCATGTAATATGTCCCTTAAAACTAAAAATATGTCTTTTCTCAAAAGACAAATATCTTCTAAAAGCAGACAAAGATACTGAGAGAGAGACAGAAACGAGAGAGAAGAAATGGGTGCTCAATCCACAACCAGCCACCTCAATTAAAGCATTGACAGCTTCTAATATAGATCTTCCTTGAAGACAGCTGCTCTAAACCCTGCAAATACCTACAGGCAGAGACACACACGTGTTCACCCAAACACGCAGAGGTGTCAGACTGTCAGAGCTGCGCTATGAGCTTCAGATCTCACGCTTTATTAAAACACTGCTTTTCTGTCTTCGTTCTCATGACTGTGGAAGTCGTGCAGGTGGTCCGATCTCCTGCCAAAGTGATCTGAATCTGAATCTGCGTAAATTACAATGTCTGAAAACTTCACTTTCGCAACATGTTGAGACGAGAATCGTGGTCCCAGCTCCTTCTCTCTCTCTCTCTTTCTTTCTCCTCTCTTCTTGTCTTTGTCTTTTTACTTACATTGTCTCACTGTCCACAACTAAATTCATGTATTTTCACTTTCTATCAAAACCAGTTGTGGAACAGATGTTTACTACTTGCTAATTGTATACTATGATAATACTAATCCTTGAGATATTTTTACTTGATGTATTTCTTTGTGATGTTACTTTATACATTACTCCATTACATTTATCTGTCAGCTGCAGTTACTTTAAGATTGGATTTGTCATCAAATCATTTATGACAACATTCCACCTGTCCTTTAGCTTATCGCTCTTTTATTTTCTTATGATATTATGATGCCATCTTTAGAGTATTAATCTACCCAGTATCTCAATTTGGCTCCACATTTCCATGAAAATATTTACATTTTTAGGTGATTAAAAAATAAGTTGTATAATATACTACAGTAATATAACACAGTCTGCATAGAGAAATTTTATTATTGAAAATAGTAATTGACTTATCTTATCTATTAATCATCAAAATTTGAAAAAAATGAATTGAAGTAAACCTGCTTAAAAACATTAAGATATTATCGATATATAAAAGTATATATTGTAAAATTTCTTCTATAGCTAAAACTAAAACAGAAAAAAGAAAAAATCAACTATAAACTTGCTGTTTGACTTGAAATACTCAAACATGAGCGACCGACGTGGTCTCCCCACAAAAGGGATCAGGGCAACCAGAAAAAGAAGTGGAGATAGGAGGCAAAGGAACTCACATAAAAAACATTTATTGGCGGTGGTACAAAAGAAAACCAAACGCTCACGCCAGCAGGGAAAGTCCACCTCGCACCAGGGGGACCAAACAGGCAGCTCTACTCGCCTCGCGTCGCGTCCCGCACGCAAACCCGTCCGGGGGAAACTCTCCATCCGCTAGTCAGTTCCCCCCTTATAAACGGGTGAGAAGGGGAGGGGTCATCACCGGCCATCACCGGCCATCTCCGCCGGGCACTTCCGCCGGCCATCTCCGCCGGGCACTTTCACCGGGCACTTCCGCCAGCTCCTTCGCCGACCGTCTCCGCTGGCTCCTTTGTCGACACCGCCGCCAATCCTCTCGCTCATGTACCACCGTCTGTCCGCGAGTTCCACCTCCTCTCTCCAGCTTCTCAGGCGGCGCCACTGATCCCACCGCTGCCACCAAATGTGAGCGACCAATGTGGTCTCCCCGCAAAAGGGATCAGGGCAACCAGAAAAAGAAGTGGAGATAGGAGGCAAAGGAACTCACATAAAAAACATTTATTGGCGGTGGTACAAAAGAAAACAAAACGCTCACGCCAGCAGGGAAAGTCCACCTCGCACCAGGTGGACCAAACAGGCAGCTCTACTCGCCTCGCGTCGCGTCCCGCACGCAAACCCGTCCGGGGGAAACTCTCCATCCGCTAGTCAGTTCCCCCCTTATAAACGGGTGAGAAGGGGAGGGATTATCACCTTCTCACATGGACCTAAGGATATTTAATCAATGACTAGTGACTAATGACTCCACCTTCACTTCATTTGAATCCCAACAGTAAAACTTAAGTCAAATTAGCTCTACTATACTATTAATGCTACTGTTAACCATAACAATACAACATAGTACTGTTAAACATAATACTAAATAGGGCTAAAAATACTTTTACTTTTGATACTTTAGAGACATAGAGGCTTTTTACTTTTGATACTTCAGAGAGTACCTATAAAAAATATTTTAAAATATTGTTTTTACACACACATACAAAAACAATTTACCTTGTGTACATCCAAACCATCACAAAGTTGCAAATACTATGATCAGGGCCGTAGCCACTATTGAGGACACCTTAAGTTTTGTTCCAATTGAATTTTCCCCTAAGGTACATTTCAGCAAGTAAAAATGTTAACATAAAGCCAAATATTAACTGTTTGTCTTTACTGCAACTGCAGGTCTATTCAATTCAAGTTAACATGGAGCAAGAAAGGAAGGATGACCAAGCAAAGAAAAGTGAAGTTAAGTTTTAATATTCTAAGATAATGAGGAAAATAGTAAAGTAGCCTACAGATGCATGCAACAGATAACAGAGATGCTAACCTGTAACCTGTTGTAAATGTAGCCTCGGCTACCTGGGCAGTTACCTGGGCAGTTGGGGGTCAGGACTCTACTGTGGCTTTTTAAAAAATTTCGACACTATCATGGGGTCCCTCTGTCTGGTCATTACTGTCAAGTTTGCAAGGTGTGGGACCTTAAGATCCAAAATTATTGAGGAAAGCCAGCAGCCAACCAGCTTTCAGCCTGATGGAGAAATGAGCTCAAATCAGTCACCAAGCAGTGTTGTTTCTGTGGTGATTATGATATCAATTACAGTATCTGTTGGCACAAATCATATGTGCTGCAGACTATCTCCATAGAAATGAATCGGGAATGAAGTTGCACCGAAATGGTGACTACGCCACCGTGGTGAACAACACATCGCTTGGAATGCTACAGAGCACTTCTTTTATTGCTCTCACAAAGCTGGGTGAGCGTAAAACCTTTACATCAAAAGTTATTGAGGAAAAACCAAAAGCCAATCAGCTCTCAGTTTGTCATGCTGCAGGAGCTGTAGCCATTGCCACGGTTACTCACACACGCAGCTGCAGATCTTTGATGTAGAAGAGATCTCAACCAACAAACTCTGCTCCTAATGTTTGTGGAGTGTGAGAAGGTGATAACCCCTCCCCTTCTCACCTGGTTATAAGGGGGAACTGAATAGCAGAGAGAGAGTTTCCCCCCGGACATGTTTGGGTGCAGGACACGACGCGAGGCGTGTGGAGCTGCCTGTTTGGTCCACCTGGTGCGAGGTGGATCTTCCCTGCTGGCGTGAGCGTTTTGGGTCTTCTTTTTGTATCGCCGACAATAAATGTTTTTATTACGTGAGTTCCTTTGCCTCCTGTCTCCACTTCTTTTTCTGGTTGCCCTGATCCCTTTTGTGGGGAGACCACGTCGGTCACTCACATGGAGAAACGGCTGTTTAGTGCCCCAAACAACTGCTCTTAAATCAAAATCCGTAGTTCATAATCACAAAATGAGCATAATTTCCGTAGAGGTGAGGGTCTCCTGGTCGTGTTGATATATTTTTTATTTCTGTAGCTTGAAAAATGTGGGCACATGAGCAGGTTAGAGCAGGAGGTGCAAGCTGTGCTTGGAGGGTCACAGCTCGAAAACCGTAAACATTTCAGGAAAACATATTCACATTTTAGCGATCTGCAGAGTCGTGCCGATGTAAAAATCATTCATGTGCGGTGAAAACTCAGGCCTTGCCGGCGAGTTAGAATTTTTTCAGAGGAATTTTTGGTGCTTCTCCACTCTCAATGAAATCACCACTCTAGCCTCTCCATCCGGAATGCATTGCACCAAAATCACACACAAAAATGGTGACTATGTTGCCATAGTAACAGATATTGCTGCCAAAAGACAAATCAAGCCGGTCGATTTCATATAACTATTGTGGGGGGTTCACTTTCCCCTAGGAGAAAGAAGATAGATAGGTATAATTTTAAACGTAATATAATATATATATACATTATAGCCTGATCATGAGTCAGTGACTCAGCTGCATCCATACTTGAGTTGTATTGCAGTTGTAAAGCAGAAGACTTTACTGTATAAGAAAAACTAAATGTTGTATCCTCTCCTCTGTTTCTGTATGGCAACAGCATTGCTCAGTGGTCCACCAGTCAGAAAATTGGTGGTTCGATTCCCGACTCCTCCGAGTTGCATATTGTTGTGTCCTGATGTGCGGGCAGCTTTGTGTATCGCCATCGCCAGTGTGTGAATGGATGAATGGGCACTTGTAGTGTTTGAGTGGTTGAAAAGACTAGAAAAGCACAATATAAATACAGGTGATTTACCTCATCTACATCACAAGCAATGTGTTTCCTGTCCAAACAGCAGGGGGAAATATAACCTAGCATGATGAATCCAGTCATGAAAAAACTAGACTACTTTATCTTCCATGCATTTTCATAACTTAGAAAAGTACGTTTGTGGATTTTGGCCATGCCCCTTTCATCTCCAGGCAGAAAACACTCCAATAGCATTGAGTATATGGGGTAAAGTAGCATGATACATGTTTTCCCTTGTGATCAGTCAGGGTTGACATTCCTGAACATAAATGAACATAAACTTGTACCACATAGAATTGTGTGTAGCTATTTTTTAAGTATGTTTTAGAACTACAATTTATAGGCCAATTATCTCATGTAGTGTCATTTTGAAGGGAAGTATTTTGAAACGGTTAACATATGACTTGATTCAAAATTGTTGATGCAGATAATTGTGTTTTGAAACAAATGTGTGTTTTCGAACTGCAGATTGAGTGTAAAGCTGGAATTGCATTTGTAGTTAAGCAGAGTTTGTACAGGTTGTTGGTGCATGAGTGACATGTTGTGGTCATGTTTCAAGTACCAGTATTTGTGTGTAAACAATTCAGAAAAAACTGTTAATGTCTACTTATTTAATGGTTTGTGTGAGTCATTTGATAACAAACTACCATTTTGTAAAGAAATAACATTGTTTTGAATGTAAATTTTAATTTTGTAGGAGAATTAAAGGGTTTTGCCCATTATATGTGTGTGTATTTTGATTTGTGTGTAGAGTTGTGATACTATGAGTGAGTCAACATTCAAAAAAACAGTGTAACACTTTTTTCAGGAAGTAAGCACCATAAAAGCTATTATCATAAGCAATTATCTGTGATGTAGACAATAACCTTTGGTAAGATGTTGCCTGGAGTTTTTTTTTCATTTTTTGTGTTTTTTGATCATATTTTTTTCACTACAATGTCAATATATCTGTTGTGCATATGTTGCACTGATTTATTTGGTAAAAAATAAAAATAAATGTTTCAACAGCATGTGTGTATCAACAAATATTTCTACAATTTGAACTTTAGTATTATGACAGAGCTACTAAAGATGAGAATTCTTTTCATTATGCCCACAGTGTGTAGTTGGTAGGCAATATGAATATTTGGTGCAAGAGTTTGATTTCGATAATGTTATATGTGGTTTGTAGTGCTTCAGTTTGCAGGATATATGAGATATTTGTAGTTGTGTGTTTTGTGATTTGTATGATGTATTTTTTGATGAAACCAGATAAAACCAACTTAGTTGTTTGCAAATTGTGTTTTAGGAAGAAAAAAATGCAATTGTTGGAAAAGATGCTATGGCCCTTGATATTTTTGCAGCAACTTCTTTTCACAGTAGTTTGGTTGTTTATTGAAGAACTGGCTTTACGACCTTGGAGTTAATTACAGACACATCCGTTCTGATTGTTTTGGCTGAGACCTGTTCTTTTTCTGTATGTGAACAGGCAGTTTTTTAGGCGTGTGGGACTGTCGCACATTCTCACCCTGCTCTCAGAATGTACAAACAAGCTGAGTGTTATGCACAGATGGGGACAAAAGGCAGGCTTACGGGCAAGGCAAGGAGGAGTCAGGGTGGATCAAGGAGCGATGTGGGAAAGGTGGAATCTCCCGGCAATCCTCCTGGGACCACCAAAAAGAAGAGAAATGTCAGATTTACAGGATTGACCATTCTCCTGGGAAACATGGAGGCTTTGACGCACTTGCATACAGTTAATGGCTCTCACACAGATTGACTGATAGATGCTTTTACACTGTTTAACCATTCCTGAGAAAACAAGCTGATGGATTTCACACACACGCAGGCTGTCACACAGTCACAGTACAGTCACACATTTTCAGATGCACTTGTAATACCTGAGCTGCTGCTTACACATGATAAAGAAAATTCACACCAGATTCAAAAACAATGCAAATTACAGGAATGATGGACAATTGTAACAAACACATTGATTCACATATGCAGCTCATATAATATAAATCATATTTACCAATTGGAAATAAAACATAGTATGTGATTCTATTTACACTACATTCCACTACAATTCAGAGTAAAATATTGTACTTCTCATCCACTACATGTGACAGCTGCAGTTACTTTTAACTACATAATGATAAGTTCATAAATTATTCTGTATTATTAAAAAATAGTTCACAATCTTTTTTTAATTAGTATAGCTTTATGCTTCAGATATCAAAGTTGTCAGCAGTTCTGTAAATATTTATCACCTGGTTTAAGACAAATAAATGGAAAAATAAATAGAAATGTGTATATCAGAACTTGTTTTTTCTTATTTCTACCTGATCCGTCATCTCAGACCCCTTGGATTTATCTTACCTTACACAACTTACACGACCTTGTGAGCAAATCAGTTGAGACTAGCTTCACCTCATCCAGCTACAATCATTAAATGCTGCTTTTACATTTACTGTTAAATATATCAGTCAAAACACAGTTTGCTGCAAACAAACTTCTATTAGTACTTTTAAGTATATTTAGTAAAAACTGTTAATACACTATATCTTGTCTATGATTATGAATACAAAACCTTTACTTGTACTGAACTATTTCTACATTCTGTATTTAAGGATTTGAGTACTTCTATCTCTATCAAATGTCATATATCTGCTTATATAGCAGAAAGTGTGATTTTGCCATAACAGAGTGATGTATTTGGCTTTTTTTTTTCATTTGTCAATTTTCAAATCATAAAATCACAAATCATAGATGTGGCTTTGTACAACATCCCCCTGTCATTAGTAATTTGTACTTTTTCTTTGGCCGATTGCAAAAGTGTCAGAAAGAAATTTTGTAATAATACATTTAACCTTATAATACATAAACCTTTTTTCATTTGTTTTGTTTTTAACATTAAAAAAAGAGAGAGAGAATATGGTGAGAATTTACCAGATTTATCATCCTCCAGATGTAAAGTATATGTCCACAGATTAAAAGCACCTCACATTTTATTATTGTTTTTTCTTTTTCTAAGACTGCCAAGTCAAATCAATATATATATATTTTATAGTCATCTATTACATATATGAAAGTAAAGAGTTGTGAATATGCAGTCTGTGGGACTCTGGCCTGCAGTAAGAAGAGAGATTAGAGAGATTACAGTTAAAGAGTATCTTGTCCTGTGGAGCCCCTTCTAAACACCAGCTCCCATCAGATGGGTCTGAACTGATGGAGGAAACAGCAGAGATTATACTTGTTTAGCAGTAATCCCCCTCTCCTGGAGCAGCGCCAATACAGAATAGAGGTCCACCTCTCGCCTTGAGGTGGAACACAGATGACTGAGAGTGCAAAATGTTTGACAGGATATTTTTTTTTTTTTTTTTATCCACAGTACAGCATTTATGAGCAAACATGCATCAGGCAAAGGTATTGTTCTCCAACACAGCAGAACAAAATAGGTGCTTTGATACCTGAACCTGAATTGCTGAATTTTTTTCTATTAGTTATTCTTCTATATTAGTTTTCTATAGTATTTTGTATATTTCTGTCAAGAGGAGTGTCAGAGTGGATTTGCTGTGGCAGGAAGCTTTGGAAAGAAATCAGACAGCCTCTGTTCTTTTGCAGAGTGAACAAAAAAAACAAAGAAAAGAAAAGTGGAGCTCAGGTGGAGATGTAAACCTACAGCACCTGAGAGTTTACGTCTTTTACATGTCTGTGCCCAGAGGCCCATTGTCTCATAATCACAAGAAAGCCCTCTGGGAGAAACTTGTGATTTTGAGCTGTATAAATAAACCTTACATGGCTGTACAAGTTCAGAATTTACCTTGGGCCAATCAGAGTCTAACAAGGCTCAGTTGGGTGGGATGAGAAGCTTCTTAATTCATTTGTTAATCCCTCATATTATCACTGACAAGAATGAATTTGATTGTTTTTCTTATTTCTTCTGTAGTTTGTACTTTTATATTAAAACCACTCATTGAGTTTGTGTCGGTGCATGGTAATTATCACAGCGCTTTTTGTGAATGTGTTTCTCACTGTGTCTGATGGTTGTATGCCAGGTTGTAAACAACACAAGGCTATAACTGAGTCTTATTAGTCACACTGGCATCTACCTTTCTGCGAATAGTGAATAAACACTTGGTTGCTATGATGAGCTAGTTGGTTAAAATATCTAATTAATAAACAGTGCAAAATAATATTACAATATTATATACAATTTATAGGAAGAATTCTTGTCTTTAGTAACCTAAGTGTGAGTTTTTGTTGTTGTTGTTTTAATCTGACACCTCATGAAAATAAAAATGCATCAAATGAAAAAAGAAATAAACAGTGCCACAATTTGAACATAGTGGTGTTAAAGAAACTGATTAAAATATTTTATTAAAATAAAACTTTGAAAGCAACATCTTAAGCAAGTAAGCATCACCATGAGGTAAAAGGTATGTGTAAACATTTATATTAGAGGTATTTTTACTATTGCAGCCTTTGAATGTAAAGGGTTTTGTGTGTTAAGATCCTGTATTACTTTTAGGGACATTTGGATTGCAGATAGACTTTATAAAGGTCTGACAACTGTTGTGCTATATATTTGTAATCATCTTGGTTGACTGTATGCTTTAATGTACAACAAATCAATAGTTTATAAGCAAAATCTATCAAAAAATAGGGTTGACTAAATGGCTGAGCACACAAAAAAGGTCAGTGGAGACGTGTGATTGATGGACAGAAACCTCCAGATAAAATGACAAGTTTGGGAGAATGACAAGAGAGAGAGAGAGAGAGAGAGAGAGAGAGAGAGAGAGAGAGAGAGAGAGAGAGAGAGAGAGAGAGAGAAGAAAGGAGAACGATAAAATGTAAAGAAAAAGAAAGGGAAAAAGTAAAGAAAAAGAAAGAGAAAAAGTAAAGAAAGAGAAAGAGGAAAAAGTAAGGAAAGAGAAATAACATTCAGAAAACATAAAGTTGAAAATGAGTCTAACTCCTCTGATTGGTTCAGTGCCAGACGACCACACACATGGATGAACAGATATGGATGTCATCTCCACACAGACACATGAACACATGCAACACGCACTGCATGGGTGGGCTCAGTTTGCTTAAAGCTACAGCGTGTATCTCATCACCGTGGCAACAACAAAATGCCTCTATGAAAATGATATCAAAGGCTTGATGCAGTGCAGGAAAGTAATCATAACTGACTTTTATTAGATTCTTCACAAACAAACTTCACTTTAGTAAAAGTTCTCAAGAAGGTCAGATCACATCCTGAATTGAAAAAGTTTAATTATGTAAGCAATTATTATGCAGACTTTGTTATATATTACTATAAAATACCAAATAATAGTCAGGTTTCAGTTAACAGCCAGGCCCCCTTCTAATGCTGAGTTTTTTTTTTTTTGTATTTTGACAAATACTTGCTGGTTCCAAATAAATGCAGAGTGTAATTTATATTTAAAAAAATGAAGGAAGAAGATGTGACCACTGCTGCACAGCTGCTGTCACAATCTGCACGCCTGCGAGCACCCCACAGCACTACTATCTGCTAGCACCCCACACCACTAATACCTGCTACCACAGCACACCACTACTGTCTGCTACCGCTGCAAGCCACTACTGTCTGCTAGCACCTCACGCCACTACTGTCTGCTAGCACCCCACGCCACTACTGTCTGCTAGCACCCCATGCCACTACTGTCTGCTAGCACCCTACACCACTACTGTCTGCTACCACTGCACGCCACTACTGTCTGCTAGCACCCCACGCCACTACTGTCTGCTAGCACCCCACGCCACTACTGTTTGCTAGCACCCCATGCCACTACTGTCTGCTAGCACCCTACACCACTAATGTCTGCTACCACAGCACACCACTACTGTCTGCTACCACTGCACGCCACTACTGTCTGCTAGCACCCCACGCCACTACTGTCTGCTAGCACCCCACGCCACTACTGGCTGCTAGCACCCTACACCACTAATGTCTGCTACCACAGTACCCCACTACTGTCTGCTACCACTGCACGCCACTACTGTCTGCTAGCACCTCACGCCACTACTGTCTGCTAGCACCCCACGCCACTACTGTCTGCTAGCACCCCACGCCACTACTGGCTGCTAGCACCCTACACCACTAATGTCTGCTACCACAGTACACCACTACTGTCTGCTACCACTGCACGCCACTACTGTCTGCTAGCACCTCACGCCACTACTGTCTGCTAGCACCCCACGCCACTACTGTTTGCTAGCACCCCATGCCACTACTGTCTGCTAGCACCCTACACCACTACTGTCTGCTACCACTGCACGCCACTACTGTCTGCTAGCACCTCACGCCACTACTGTCTGCTAGCAACCCACGCCACTACTGTCTGCTAGCACCCTACACCACTAATGTCTGCTACCACAGCACACCACTAATGTCTGCTACCACAGCACGCCACTAATGTCTGCTACCACTGCACGCCACTACTGTCTGCTAGCACCCCACGCCACTACTGTTTGCTAGCACCCCATGCCACTACTGTCTGCTAGCACCCTACACCACTAATGTCTGCTACCACAGCACGCCATATTTTATATACTTTAAGATGGAAATTTATTTCTCAAAATATTTGTACAAAGCATAAATATAAATCCGTAAAACACACACAACATAAATATAAAAACAATAATATAAATATATAGGGTTTATATTATCACTTTGTTGTATTATATTTGTGAAATTGCTATAATGATACATGAATTAATAAATATCTCAATAATCTCAAAGCAGAAAGCAAACTTTTCACATGCACTACTGTATTAGTACCTGCAGAGGGCAACGCAGGTCCACAATCCGAGTAACTCTTTTTATCTGTGTGATCTGGTGTGTTTACAATACAAAAATGATGTTGATAAAGCTTTATTTTACTGGTTAGTATTTCCCTTGCAATTACATAGGAGGCTTCCTGCAAATGACTGTAATTTGGTAAAAAAAAAAATCTCAAGAAAAACAGAGAAAGTGTTCATTTTGTTTCCTATGTATCAAATTAATATGTTTCAGACTTACTGTCGCTACAGGGACTCAATGTGTACAGAACGCAACAACTCAATTTAAATTTTAAAGGTTAAAGGTTAATGGAAATAGCTACTTTTGTGGCTTTCTTCATGTTTGATAAGGTTAGGGCTATACAAAATCAGTCCCAAACATGAAACACATAAAAAAGAGAGAAATGCGCACAGGTAGGATTTATTTTGTTACTGAGTTACTGTTCATAGTCTTGTACTGTTCATTCATTATTATTGGTGTAAATGACAATGTTATTAATGATGCATACATTTCTGTGGACAGCATTATCCATCATTCCTATAGTAAGGCAAGCCATTGCATAACATTTATAGGCTAGATTTGACTATCTGGACGATCCAGAATTCAGAGATAAGAAAGTTTTTTCTGACTAGCCATATTTACATTTTGAATAGTTGCATCATTCATTCAAGTTGTCTGTAATGTAATTGTGAGTAGTCAAAAAGAACTAGAAATATCTGTAATTCAGTTTTGACTATAGGCACAATTGAATCACATATATCTGCAAAGCCTTACGTAAACACTAAAATACATCCAAATTGCTAATATCTTCAATTCACTTTTGACTAGTAATAATGAAAGTGAGTGATATCTCAAATTTCATGCATGACATTTCTCATTTTGCTGCCAGAGACACAAGTGGTGGCATTTCAGCAATGTAATTTTTCCCAGTAAAAACTGTAATTTAAGATGCCTGTGATTACATTCTGAATGGGCGAAACAAAAGTTACAGATATCCCCTATTTCAGATAGCGTTAACCAATGTCAGTTCAAGATATCTATAACTTGACAAATACATTTTGACTTGTCATTTCAGATATAGATATCTACAACTTTATTTCACTGAGCCAAAACTTAAATTAAGATATCTTAAAAAGGTTATGCAAATATCTTTGCATTTGATTGTCGTCAGTTAAAGCTACCTTGAATGGGAATTATGACTAGTCAGCATTAAATTGTAGATATCTCAAACTGGAATTACTACTATTGGAAATTCAGTTACAGATATCTGCAATTTACATTTCGGATATCTTAAAGTGATAACGATAGATATCTTTAATGATAAACTCTATACACAGCAATGGCAAAAATTATGTTGTTTGTCCTAGAAGGATTGTAGTTGTGAATATCTGAAATGACAATTGTGGATAGAAAGAATATAATTGTGGATATCACAAATGTTCTTTTTTTTAATTCAACTGAGCTAAAGATACCTGTAACATATATACAGACTTACCTCTAAAACGGCTTGCCATATATATGTCTTGCTGCCTCCGCTGGAGATTCATTTTGTTGCTTATAAAGAAGTCTCAATTATTATTACAAACTCTGTCTGGAAGAATAAGCCCTAAAGAGAGGGGGAGCAAGCAGTTTGAACACATCATTCATCATCAGAAATTGTTCTAGAGAGGGGAGAGTTTGGAACAGGTCATTCACCCAATCCAAGAGAGTTACAGAGGAAAGACAAAAGTTAATAATATAGAATGTAAAAGTAATATAAGGTTAAAAGTCAGTGATATGATAATATAGGTAATATAATAATGTATAGTAATAGAAAGATAGAATGAGTATTGTATAAATAATACAGTATAATAGTATAATATCCATCACAATAATGATGTTGTTATCACTGTTAGCAGTCAGGGGGAAAAGACTTTGAAAATACAATTAACAAGTCTACAGAGGAGAGCGTCACTTACCTGATGTCAGCACCCTCTTTCTCAGTCTATCTGTCCAGGCTACCCAGATATTGTATTCCTGTTAAAAATGTTTTTCATAGCATTTTTTGTGATGTACTGTGTTTGGGTTATAGTTCAGTATAGTAAATCGCAAATAATGATTTCAGGGGGATATGTGGGGTAGAGAAATGTCCATGCACACACAGATATGGTTGACCTGTTAACTTTAAATGCACTCACATAGAGAGAGCAAAGTTACACTAGAACACAGTTTCAAAACATAAATACATACAAGCATATGTACAGTTGACATATTGACATAAATACATACACGCATATGTACAGTTGACATATTGGGACAGGGGGAATTTGATTTTTTTTCCTATCTGACAAACATATGCATATACACACTATACCAAAGCATACTTTGCACACACACACACACACACACACACACACACACACACACACACACACACACACATATCATACAAGATAAGATAAGACATCAAGATGGTCATACAATTTGATGGAGACATTATCAATATCCAGTGACATGGGAAAAAGTAAGAGTGACCTGCTCAAAGATAGTGACCAGCTACACATAGCCTAGGTTAAGGACAACTTTAGCCAAAACAAGGACGCAACCTCTACAAATGAGCCCAGAATGTATGTGTTGTTAAAGCTTTCTGGTGTACTATAAGCTGTTTCTGGTTGCCTGCACAGAGTCTTATTTTACTTCCATATTTCTATGTGATGCCACTTTATACTTGAGTTCTCTAAATTTTTCTCACAACTTTAGTTTCTTTTAGATGCAGATTTAAATCAATAGGTAATATATCAAGCTTTTAAAATACACAGTTAAAAATGAAACCAGCATTTTCAACTTTTTAGCCTTTGACATCTTACAAACAGCAATGCCCAGTTTGTTTATATGTTACTTGTCTTTTAACTCACATGGTTTCATTTAAACAAATGTTCAAATTATCCAGTCCTTCATCAAAAGTGTAAACCGATTTGTGAATCTCAACTTCTTTTGTTCATTTTTCCTGTCCCATTATTCATCTCAGGACACCTCACATTTGTTTGCTGACCCTTTGGATGAGCCCATCCCCTAGGCTCTGCTACAGATTGGCTGTAATTTATGTTTTCCTGCTTAGTTATGGGAAGAAAAGAAGTGTGTGAGGTCAGTAGGGGTTCAATATGCATTATGTAAGTTAAAATGTCATGAAAATGCCGCATAATTCAGTATGCCCGTAGTTGTTCAGGTTTACTGAAGTGTTTTTAGGCACAATGATTGCAGTTTTTGTTCTCATCTAAACTTTGTGGCCCTAACTTTCTGAAATCAACTGAGATGCCCATGTAAATGTTTTCCTCTTTTTCATTCCAGGAAACATGGAGAGAAGGACTGTCAAACTCCCACTTGTGTCTTGCACCATATCTCCATGATTAATGTTTCCTCTCTTTCAAGTGTAGCCTTTAAATAGCAGAGTTGCTGGTTTTGCTCTTTCAGACATCATGGTGTCAAAGACAGAAATGTTCATGGCTGCTGCTGTTTTTTTTGCCCTCATTTCACAGAGTAAGTTCATTTCTTGTATTCTATCTATTTTAGTAGAAATTTGGTTCCCAATACATGTTGGGAACATTTATTTAGGATTCCGGGAATGTTTATGCATAGAATTCATAGAATGCATATTAAAAAGACATTTTTTACTGACATAAAACCAATATTATTATTATGTTCTTAGAATATTCTGGGAAGGGATCCCATGACCTTTCTATTCTATTTCTATTTTTATTTCAATTTTTTTATCTACAAGGGTTACCAAAAATTCTACAGGAAACTTTAGGGCAATATAAGACCACCGTTGCCCTCTAATGAACATTCTTTTTGTTATTATTAGAATTTTTTTTGTAGATAACTTTAGTGCAACATTCTTAGAAAGTTGTTGGTGGTTGAGTTATTTGAGGGTTACCAAAGAGAAACCTGGAAAGATCATCCTGGTTTTGTTATCAGAATATTGTTGTTTTCATGCTATTAATCCAGCAATGTTAAGACTTTTACATTTTAAACCTTTTCTCTACGGTTGTGTGCTTGGATTATGCAGGTGAAGGGATAATGGGTGGCAGAGAAGCAGCACCACATTCTCGGCCCTACATGGCCTCCATCCAGGTACCGGAGGGAGAGACCATGACACATACATGTGGAGGGTTTGTGATCGCTGATCAGTGGGTGATGACTGCAGTTCACTGTCTGCCAGCAGGGTGAGGAGGCCACCATGTTTCAAAGAATGAGGAATGTAGTTTGGAAAAAGAAAGCACAAGAATAAAAAGATCTGATTCTGTTTGTGAGGTTCTGTGTTAATATTATTTCATGTGTGTATAATTGTTTAGTTTGTTCTGTTCGTAAATTAAGTTTTTTTTTTTTTTTGTTTTTTTTTAACCCTCATGCACCTTTAAGTTTTGCTGCACATTAGAGTCTCTAAGGACCAAAAGGTCCCATCAGAACCATAATGTTGCTTTTTTGGTATTGTTAAATTATTGAATTATTATTTAATAACCTTCAGTTCCGATCACACATCCAAATATTCATTCATTTTCAGAATTTAAACCCTTTAACAGACAGTCTGATGTAATATTAAAATGCTCTCTTTGCAGGCAAACTGGAATTAAAGTAGTGTTGGGTGTCCATTCGCTCAGTGAAGCTGAGGAGATGAAGCAAACGTTTGACATTTTGGAAATGTACAAACACCCAGATTTTAACCCTTTAAATTATGACAACGACATTGCTTTAATCAAAGTAAGTATTTTTTTCAGTCAACTCTTTTTTTGAGTACAAAGTACAAAGTATTTTTTTCTCTATTATTGTTTCAGTTGGATCACCCATTTAACAGCTCTGAAGCTGTTAAACCTGTAGAATACATGCGAGCTGGTGGCACAAACCCCGGCACAGATGCAGAAGTCGAAACAGCCGGCTGGGGATCCATCAATGACTTAGGATCCAGACCTGACAAGCTCAAAGAGGTGGTCATCAACATATTCAGCTCAGCTCGATGCAGGCGCAGTGACTACTTTGGAAGAAAGTTCACTAGTAACATGATGTGCGCACACAAACTCTGCCCAACTCCTTGTAATCAACCATTTAGTAAAGAGGACAGCTGTGATGTAAGTTAAAGCCTTTTTTCTTTTAGTAAATATACATGTATGTATCAAACATCAGATGAGGGCTGACTCTAACTATAAGCTTATAGTTAGAGTCAGCCAGGGCTGACTCTAACTATAAGCTTCTTCAAAAAGGAAAGTTTTTAACCTGTTCTTAAGATAGGAACACTGCCTCCTATTTTAATTTTTTGGAAATTCTGGGAACCTCTAATAGGCCTGTATTTTGGGACTGTTCTTGATGAGTGATATGGAACTATGGGATCCTTAAGATAAACCTTAAGAGCTTTGTAGTTGAAGAAAAGGATTTTGAATTTTATTCTTGATTCTTTTATTGCCTGTTAAAATATGCACAGCTGCATTCTGGATCAGCTGGAGAGTCCTTAGAGAATTTTCGATACAGCCAGACAATAAGTATTTGCAGTAGTCCAGCCTGATACTAACAGATGCATGGACAGGTTTTTCTGCATCTTTTAGAGACAGGAAGTGCCTGACCTTTGCTACGTTGCAGTCCTATGTTTAATAAGGGCAGAGAATGACATATAATATTATTATGGTTGGGAGGCGTGGATTCATTCAGGCTAACATATTCCTCATGATGCAGCCAGATTCTAAAGTCTGCCATGTCTCTAGGTAAGAGAGTGGCACCCTCCAAAGTGAGATATATGCTGTCTTTTGCTATCAGATCAAGTATCTCCCAGAACATCGACCAATTGTCTATGAAACCTACATTATTATCTAGGCACCAACTCGACAACCACTAATGGAAAAATCTCATGCAATCAATCAATCTGACTCTGTCTTTACATAGGTGCATTCTGACTTCACATTAATCTTAGTGACCTCCGACTGGCACACACAGGCATCGTTACCACAGATATGAATAATGATTTTATCGTATCACATCATACTACTTGTTTCTAACCACTAAATACACAATAGCTTTTTAATACTTTGTTTTATTACCAAAATATATCAAATGTATTACTTTGAGATAAATTTATAAAGGCAATAACAATAATGAAAAGAAAGAGACAATTTATTATCATATAGATAAATAATAGAGATAAAGTATATTCATTTATGTAAAATATTAAATACTGCTACTGTCATTGTAGTGGAGTGAAATATAACATCAAATGGAACTTCTCAAGAAAAGTACTACAGCACACTTACATCATCACAGCTTCACTCTTGGACTCTTACGGTCTTTGTTATGTTTTTTCAGTATCAGTTTCACCTTCACCACTTTACACCACTTGAAAAAATGAAGTCACCTTTGCATCACGTGTTGTCAGATGTGACACGTTATGTGCTCCTTATTTAAGGCTGCTTCTTGTTTTTCAGGGTGACTCCGGAGGTCCTCTACTTTACAATGGCATCGCTGTGGGCATCACCTCCAATGGAGGAAAGAAGTGCGGCCAGATTAAGAAGCCTGGCATTTACACTGTTATCTCACACTACAGTGAGTGGATTGAAAGAAGCATGGGTGTGCAAAACATTACACCATCAGAAAGCAGTTTTTAGGTTTTCCTCACAGTCCTGCTCAATATCTGCAGCTCATTATTCAACAATATAACACTTTTCAGTAGACAGTATATTTAAAATCTGATCATTATTGCTGTTAAAGACAAAAGTCACATTTACAGCTGTTTGGTTGTAGAGATACATCTACTGTATGATTAATGTATTCCAACCACCTGTACAAATAAGAACATTTCATATCATTTTATTAAATCACTTAATACAAAAAAGCAATTAAACTCACAAACACATTCAAGTGACATGTGTGTCTGTATTTCATTACTATCTTTCAATGGGCAACAGATGTGAGATACAGCATAATCAAAATTAGACAAAACTTTGATGAAGATAAGTGTTCTTATAGAACAGATTAATTTATGATTTATGGTTACATAACAAGATAGTTAACTATAGTGAGACAAAGACTAATACAATCAGCCCATTAATTTGTCAGATGAGTCCTCGTACCAACTGGGATAGTCCAAAATTAAGATAAAATCTAAAGCAGTGCTTTTTTTTTCCACCCTCTCTGTTTGGTTCAGGTAAACATCAGGAATGATTTCTGCTCTGTTTAGTTTAGAAAGTCCCTGCAGCACCATTATTCCAGTTGCATTTACCATATGATTGTGTTGGGTGAACATGAGGCTTAATTTTTAACTAAAAGAATGCTAAAAGAATTTGCATTTAATGAATCTGAACACAAGCTTATAGCATTTCAAATGTATAAACAGTTTAATTAAATTGCGAGGATTTGTGATTTTGTGACGGTTTAAGGCCAGATACCTCTCCAGAATTGGCTTTTTTTTGGCATAAAATTATCATTTTTTTAATGTTAAATCAGTTTTTATATTTGACATTTAATGACTACTATGTACAGATGAACTGCAAACTATTGTTATAAATACCCTTGTTTTATCACTTTAGTTCATGATCAACAGTATCAAAGTACATAGGATTTATATCCAGACTTGTATGAAGGCTTATTTAAATACCTAGAGTATTTTAGACTTTATTTGACATTTAAGTGTTAATTATGCGTAAAATATGCACAAATGATGTACACATATTCTGATAACTCCCTTCATAAAACTTGAAAGAATGTGTTATCAAAACAAAACACATAAAAATTGTTAGATTTGTTTTTCACAAAATAGATTTTGTTTAGTTTAGAAAACGTATAATACAATAATGTTGCATTTAATAAAAGCCTTAAAACAAACTATATTTCAGTTGTACTTCATATGTAAGCAGATGTACTGTATAGTTTTATAATTTGATGTCGGCATATAAACAGAAGAGTGGGCATTTTTTGCAATGTGATGTGTAAAAATATTATAGAATACATCGAATAAAGTAAAGCAAGCAAAGCATAAAATAAATAAAAATATTGCGCAAACAATTTTTTAATTAACTCTCAGCTATATATGCTCACAACTATATTCATATTAGCTTCATAATCAGTTGTTTCAATCTATATGTACTACTATCATTAAAGACCTGCAATCAAACACAATCAATACAACCTGCGCAATAATCATCACTCAGCAAGGAGATTCCTTCTAGCCTCCCCTCCTTCCTCTTTTCCATGGCTTTCTTCCTTTCCTGCAGCTCCTGTACAGTGAATCTCTTCACTGAGAATGCACATCCTCCATGTGAGGCAGTTACTTTGTTGATTCCTGACATTAGGGCTCTCACCTGAGGATAGCTGAGGACATTCTGGGACTCTGCAACATTCAGATCATAGTAGCGGCTTCCACACTTCCGGACGAGCTCCTGCAGGGTTGTATGGGCCCCTGCCACGTAATCATTGATGCTCTGAGACCCGTGCTGGCTCTTGTTGAAGCGGACGAAAAGAATGACAGTGTGCTCTGCGAAGTCTCGCCCGAAGATCCTCTGCAGGTTCCCCAGCATCTCACACTCACCCTGAGTGAAGCGCCCTTCCTGGAGCACCAGCAGGAAGACATGAGGTCCCGGGAGGGACAGAGCCAGGCAGTCCTTCACCAGCTCCAGGTTCTCCGCCCCGTCTTCATCCCACAGCTCAGGGGTGTCCACCAGGACGAGGCGCCTCCCTGCTTCAAACACTTCTCTCCTCTCACAAGCGAGGGTGGGCTTTGGGGACTCATGCTTGGATATGTGAGCCATGAATTGATCACCTGATCTCTCTAGAAAGAGATCTCGAGCGTGCGATTTCCCGCTGCCAGAGAGACCCAACAGGACGATTGATGTCTGTTTTGTTTCATCACCTAAAAGACAAAATAGTTAAAGATTCTGACTGTCAGCAACCACCCTAAAAAAATAAAAACATGCATTATTTTAATAAACATAGAGAATAAGAATATACACTGACCTAGTTGTTCAAAAAGGAATTGCACTGCTTTTGTGACTTTCAACTAAAGGCCTATGGATCAGAAGTGCACCAGATCAGGGTTCATGTTTGGGGATGCCAATGAAACTCATAAAACATAAAATTACTAGCTACCATAGTTTATCCCTGTGAAATTGTACACAGGTTGCCATGATGTTAAAAGTTTGTGGTGATTATCCCAATTGTAAAATGAAACACGTCCTCATTAATGCTGCTTAAATATGACTTACTGGATGACCAGAACAGAAAAAAAAGTTTAAACTGATGTAGCTCAAATTGTGTTTTCATGCTTTCACAAACCTCACTACACTAATTTAGGCCATTAAATCCTGTTAGAAGCTTTTCCATTTGGTTTTGAAAAAAAAAAAAAAAAAAAAGGTGTTAAGAGGTTCACATTACAGCATGAATATTTTAAGACCACAAACCAAAAATTAGATTGTGCATGTTGCAGAAAAGCAGTAATGTGCTTGTGTAACTGTCACTCGCTACTAGGAGAAGTTGCTGCATCAGCATATCTGAAGGTTTAAAACTTGAGGTCGGCTAAAGGATCCAATCTGGCCCACTGGATGACATGTACACATGGATCCTCGTCTTGGTGGGCCAGTGAGGGTCCATGCTTTTGTTTCAACAAAGTAGTAATTATGTGTTTCTAATCAACCTGTTATAATCAACCACTAGAGCTATTTGCCAAGGATCTTCTTTAGTAGAATTAGGCGTGTTACTGCTTGGTTAAAATGAAAGCCTGCATCTACACCAGCCCTCCAGGACTAGGATTGCCTTATCTGCTTAACCTTCCTCTAGCGTTAGGGTCGGCACCGACCCCTTTTTAAGTTTAAATGCATAGAAGTACTACATAAATTTGTTTATTGCATCAAGACTTTTTGACTTTGTCAGGAACTTCTGTTTAAACAAAATAAAATTAAAAAAATCAATTTTACTTAATTATAAAATATTCTGGTGAAAATTATGACCTTTGTGGTGTTAGGGTCAGTTTTGACCCAGTTATAATATAAGATTATAAAACTGCTAAAACAACTTCTGCGAATATCATCAAAATGACCCCAGGGATCACAAGGTTTGCTGTGACAAGAGTAAGTGACATGTTTTGATCTGTTTATGCCATTGTCACTAAAAAAAGTCATCATTGCTATGACAAATCTTGAAGGAAAAAAAGTCATGGGCAACATGTGGAATAACATTGGTGAGGAACATTTGGATGCCTACATTGGTGTTCTTCTTCTTGCTGGAGTATACAGATCCAGCAATGAGGCCACTGATAGTCTCTGGGATGCGTCAACAGGCAGGAATAGTTCCCGGGCAACAATGTCACTTCAGACCTTTTGAATGATATCAAGAGTCCTCAGATTTGACAACAGAAACACCAGAGCAAAATCTGACAAGCTCGCTCCCATCAGGGATGTCTGGGAGAGAGGGGTGCAGCTCCTTCCACTGATGTTCAACCCAGGGCCAGAGGTGACAGTCGATGAACGTTTTCTTCCTTTCCGTGGAAGTTGCCCCTTCCGGCAATACATGCCCAGTAAGCCAGGCAAATACGGCCTAAAAATCTGGGCAGCCTGTGATGCAAAAACCAGCTATGCATAGAATCTACGGATTTACACAGGCAAATCTGCAAGTGGCATCCCTGAAAAAAACCAACAGCCACAGCCACAACCCTAGTGAGACCACCTGATTCTAAAAGAAAGAGGTGTCAGGTCACACATTGTGCTTCACCTGCAAAAAATATCTCTGCAAAGAACACACTAATAGTGTCACTTTTTGCCACACATGCATCTAAAAATACAAAAACACACTTGCATGTTCTTGCACACACTGTTTTTATGGAACTGTTGGTTTGGTTTGCTTGATTGGTTGCTGTTTGTTTGACCTTGCAAATCTAAATTTTGTATTATTACTAGTTCTGGTTTTAATTTTGTATTTGAATACAAGTTCTATTTTTGAAAAAAAAACTTGTTTTTTGCCTTTTCCTTGAAGTAAATAAATGGGTCAAAATTGACCCCGTAACACCATAGATGTTACTATAGTTAATAATATTAAAATTAAAAAATAATAATTATGAACATTTAAGAGATGTGTTCTAATACCCCTCAGTAATAATCAGGTAACATAACAACTGTTTATTCATTTATATAATTCTCTTGAGGTTCATCTGACAATTTTTTTATATTTAAAACGAGGGGTAGGCTGTCAAAAGAAAGGCCCAGGGGGCCACAACAAAAGTGTTAAAACCAATCCTAACAAGGTAACCAAGAGGAAAGAAACAATTTGAATGAAAAATAATTGTTTTTAGGGTATTTTGTAGTTGATTTAGGATATAGGTCAAAACCGACCCGTTAACATAAGGGATGGTAGCAGAAAGCTAACACTAGAGGAAGGTTAAGAAACTAAATAATGTTCAGTGAGTAATTTCTTTTTGAATTGATAAGCAACAGTAGACTAACTAAATATGGAAAACTGAGATATCATAATGTTGTAATTTCAGTTTTTGTCTTATGTCATCTCTCATGTTTTGAAAATTTAAGGTTAAATAATTATGTATATTTTCATTAATTATTCCTTTACATAAAAAGGATGTGAAATTATTAGGTAGGTGTAGTTATTATTTATCCGTTTATGTTTACTAGGCCGGCCGACTTGATATCAAATTCTGCTGGATGTGGCCCATGAACTAAACTTAATTTCTACATTTTCAACAAAATACATTTCGCTTCATTGGTGATTTCTACGGGATTTGAACAAAAATTTGAAAAAAAAATAATTTTCAGTCTTACCATCACAGACACTGATTTGATGTTGCAGCATGACTTCATGGCTCATAACAGCCTCCTCCAGGTGCTCTCTTTTTTTTACAAATTTCTTTTTCTCAGCAGCCTCCTTTCGCCTTTCCTCTGCATGCTTATCCTTCAGCGCCTCCATCTCTTTGGTTCTCCTCTCCTCTTGTTGATGGAGCAGCTGCTTAAAGGCCTGCTCTTTCTTTTCAGCCTCCCACACCTTCTGCTTCAACATCTTTATGGCTGAGTCCTCTCTGCTTCTCTTCTGAGCTTCAGCCAGCATGTTTTCAGTGTAGCCGGTCACACCATTTCCAGCCATTGTGTAATCAACCATCTCTAGCAATGCACCTAGTTTGTCACTTGCAGCAGGTGATGTGACTCGGCAGTATTTCCCATCACATATAGTTATCAACTCCAGGAGTGCATCGTCCAATGTTTCGACAACCTCGCCATCTTCCAGAGAAAGAATCACTAAGTATTTTAAAGCTTCAGCTCCAAAGTCAGCCTGCAGTATCTCCATCATCTTTATTTCCTTCTTGAGGTAATGTCCACCTTGGATCAAAAGCATAAATGTGCTCATTCCATTTGTGCAGGACGTAAAGCATTCATGCATGGCTTGGCTGATTTCTTCTTCTGTGCTGTCTGGTTTTAATTCTGAATAGTGCAAACTAATCAACCGACCATCTAAAATTAAGTCATATACTTGAATGGATCCCAGAGAACTGAAGGTAAACTGGTGGCACTCATCAGCACAGCTGTCCTGCAGCAGTGATTTCAGAGAGGACCATTTATCCACCATGGATAGAACCACCACCATCTGCCTTGTGTTTGTTCCACTATCTGCCAAACAACAAAATAAAGACTTGTCAAAGACAGTACAAGCCAAGCAATGATATAAACAGAGTAATAGGTTTTGGTGACATTTTTCTTTAATTCATTTCAATTAATTATTATGTTATTTTTTTGTAATTCGTTCTATTTATTTATTTATTACATGATTATTGTATAATCAAAACAAACATTAATAAATATCATAATAAATAAATAAATTTAAATAAGAAACAAAATGAAATTATTAGATTTCCGCACTAATTCAATACATAATATATAAAAAAATATTTTAGAATATTATAGTATTTCCTAGTAATATAGTATTTCTTTCATAATCTTCCACAAACATTTAAATGCAATTCCAGAAAAAACACAACACTGAAAAGACTAAAAATAACCACTACAAGTATCTTAAATTAAAACACTAAATTAAATCAACCAGCCCTACTGACTGTAACCCACTTGTATTTCTCCTGTCAGCTTGCATGCCTTTAGTTTTGTAAACATAAAGTAAATATTGCATTGTGAATTAGAATATTAGTGCTTCATCACATTAAGATGTGGAAAACCTCAGATTTTCATGTATAGAAAAGAAATACTCACTGGCAGTCATGCCTTCTGCAGGTCCTCTGGTGAGTGTCTGTTCAGGTACTTGTCAGATCAAGATAACATTTAAAACTGGATTCTCTTGCCCTGAAATAAGAAACCACAATGCTGCTGACAAGGAAGTGCATTCCATAACACAACCTGGACTGGACAAGCTACGTGTCTGATTCATCTTTGGCATGCTTATGCAGGTATGATCGTTTTCAAACTGCTTTGTCATTCAAACACACACAAGTACACATAACACATATAAGGTTAGGTTACCCAATGCTAACTTAGACCAATACCTAGTGGGTATTGGCATGACTCCTAGGTAAAGAAACATAGGACTAAGGTTCCACTTTTCTATAGGAATACATACTTCCTATGGTCACTGCACTAGTATATAAAATAGTTACTATATATATATATATATATATATAACTAGTTCAATGATGTTCAATGATGATTTTAGATAAAATAATAAAAGTGTGTATTAGTCAAAGGGATTAAATAAATTTAATTAAACTAAAATCCAATTTTACATTTTAAGTACATTTTGCTGATAATACTTGGGTACGTTTGGTTAAGTAGGGTTTTTCATTTTACTTGTAAGGGTGTATTTTTACATTACTGTACATAGACACGTATTTTCTATGTGTCACATACTAGCACAGTTACTGAGATTACTGAGGGATTTCACTATTGCCCTCGGTGATGTCGCTGTCAAAAACAAAACCGTACCACAGTGCAAAACGGGGTATATACATTAGTGATTACATTAAAATTATAGTCTGTCCAGTGTTTTATTCAGTCGATACGGAATAAAAATTGCCATAGTTTATGTCAGTAGTGGAATAATGATTATTATTTGAGTAGACTGTCAAAATTGTGCAGAAGTATAATTAGGATAAATCCTTGACACTCCTTCATATGGAATGGATCGATCCGTTGCTATGCTAGTGCCGACATTCTTCAGGGTGATGAGAAGATGTAGCTACACGGCCGGAAAATACTAAACATTGTTAGATTTAAAACGTGAATTGTATCTAACAGAAGTACTACATACTACAATGGCCGGTATACGGAGAGTTAACGGGAAATATCCGGGAGTGTACCCGGCTGTCAGGTAACCGTTAATGTTAATATCGACCTGTGTTTACTGATATCGCCTCAGTGACTTTGGCTAGCTAACAAACATGCTACCGTTAGCCAATCCGTTATTCGTCGTAGTTCTGACACCAGTTAAAAACATTTACAACCATGACGGTATCAACTGCATATATATATATATATATATATATATATATATATATATATATATATATATATATATATATATATATATATGCAGTTGATACCGTAATATATATATATATATATATTAGGGTCTTTTAGAATTATAAAGTCACTAAAGATGCCGCATCACCAAGAATAATTGCATAATTTAATATTCATTTATATTTGTACCCTTATAAAAAGTTTCCCTTATGAGGGCCCCTTACAACGGCTTATAAGCGTCCCTTACCCTTATAAAAAGTTTCCCTTTCAAGGTTTGTTGAACATGTACAATCAGGTTTACAATAAACATAAAACCATTATTTTTTATTTTTTTTAATAGTTTTTATCTTCTTTAGCTTTTCTTTTCTTTTCTTTTCTTTACTCTGCACGCTGCAGTAACAGACAAATTTCTCCGTTGTGGGATCAATAAAGTCTTATCTTATCTTATCTGATCTTATCTTATCTTAAAGGGAAATTGAAACAATACATTAAAACAGTCAAAATGCTCAATCCTCTCCTTCTCATATTTCAACCTAAAAACTGTCATTGATTCATACATATTTTCTACTTGTTTCTTCAGTTGCTGTCGCCTGCGTCAGGTTCAGTCTCTTCTCTGTGATGGTGGTGCTGCCTCTCCAGATGGTATCTTGTGCTCTCTTGGTATGTAAAGCTGCAAATTACTTAATTAGCTTCAAAAAAATAAGATAATGCAAATGATCATACCAAAGCATAGAACAAAAAGTAATAATCATGTTGCTTTTCAGGAATTGATAGTCGATATAATGAGGGTTGCATTGAGCTTGCAAAATACCTGTTCTATGGATTTTATGGAAGAAATCAGATCAATCTGGAAGGTTTGCTTGATGAGTTTTCTGAGGAATTGCTGGATGGTAAGTTTCTCATGTGTTGTTCCACATATTTTGAATTTTTTTTGGTTGCCTTAGGTTTTATCTACAATGAAACTTTGCTTGTCTTCTTGCCAGATGTAATCTTTCTGATCAAGGCGGAATGTGTTCATTTGTACTGCAACCCGATAAACTACAGTTATTTGCTGCCCTACGTGTCTCACTGGAGAAACCTGCATCTCTACTGCATGAATGAGGCAGAGGTGAAAAGCTGTTCTCCTCCCCTTTTCTGGCTTTCCTGTTAATTATAGTTCCTGTATAAATTGTGACTTCAACCTTATTAAGATAAGTAGGTAAATGTATCCACCTTGCAGCAGTTTAGAACAATTTACCTGTAGGCCACTTGCCTTATAGACAAATGAGCCTTAATGTTAGACCTTGTCTAAACTGGCCATATGGTAAAAACAGCACATCAGTTTTCATTTAAAACACAGTGTATTTTAGGTTTATCTGCCATGTCCATAGAGGTGGCTTACCCTCTCAGAGCTTTTTTTCCCCAATAACCAATTAAATGTATGTGTATGTATTAAATGTCATGTTTCATTTGGTTAAAAGGAAGTGAAGACAATCACTCTATCTAATTTTTAGAATAGATTTAGAATTAGATCTGAAGGAGATTTAGTTGTCTTTTATTCTTTTTAAAACTTTATGACCCACCTTGTTGTGTTATTTACTGTGTTGATGTTTCAGAGATTTTAAGTTGTTTTCTTGTATGTGTTTCCCTCTACATTTCATCCGCTACGCACAGTACGAAGATGAAGAAGCAGCAGAGGAGTTCAAAATCTCCAGTTTTGTCACAATGGTGCAGGACTGCCATCGTATCGGAGTTCCTTACAGTTCAATGGGTACAAATTAACACAGCTTAATTTCCACATTCATTTGCTACAAATGTGTTGAGTACACACACTAAAGCCAGTAGTTAAATGAATACAGTGTTTTAACCCGCTAGACAGCTTGTACTTACGTTGTAATTACAACATCACAGGTATTTATACTTGCCCTGTTTTTATTTTAAGGACACATCCAGAAATTTGATATGTTTATGGTGGAAAAATGGCCCCTTATTCAAGCATTTGCTCTTGAAGGCATCGGTAGAGGAAGCTTTTTCACCA
The DNA here is from genome assembly GCA_036785175.1 of Eupleurogrammus muticus. NCBI lineage: Eukaryota > Metazoa > Chordata > Actinopteri > Scombriformes > Trichiuridae > Eupleurogrammus > Eupleurogrammus muticus. The sequence goes on from JAYKQN010000012.1 coordinate 1,829,962, forward strand.
TGAAATACAAGGTAAGACATTAAAGACATTTTTTTCAGCTCTGAAGTATAGCAAATTGAAATGTTATTTGCAGTATTGCTGTGCATTGCACTTGTGGTCTTTTTGTTTAGCTTGTCTTTCTTTATGAATTCTCATTTTTCTTTTTCAGCTAATGGACATGAGTGAAAGGCTGTGGCAGGTGTACAACAGACTCGACCCAGTGTCCCTTGAAAACCTACTAACTGAGGTAACACAGAGTATTTTATTCATTGGCTTTTCTCACTTTTTTCTGTTACATATTAACCAATAGGCCTTCCAGGGAAATCTTGGCCTTTATCCAATATATTCATGGCCATATATTTATTGTGTGGTTTTTAGATTGACCAATAATTTTACTACTAATTGACAAAAGTATATAGGAACACGCGTTATCCTTCTTCCTAACAGTTACACTACATTTACTGATAAATTAAAGCACACACATCCATATTGTTTCTACTAATTTGTAAGTGTTCTTAATACTGTTTTAGCTGTTAGACATTCACGCAAGACAAAATTGGGAGAAGGCATATAATTAGGATCTGGTATTGTGAAATGGTGCTGGTCGATGAGAAGTCATATTCGGTATATAAAGGTGTTTCCGACACAATGCTTTACTGTACGGGTATTCAACTAATATTTAAAGAGGTCCAGTTAAGTGAAATTTTCTATAAGCAAAAGTCTCAAAGATCACAATATTTACTGTAGTGTGAAATATATTTAAGTAGCCAAGTACATTCTTATTGTATTAACTACAATAACCCTCTGTTCTGACTGTAGGTCCTGATCTGTATGGGACCGTGTCCACGGTCTGCTGCTTGTTGAAGCTTGCTCTACTGACCCTAACTTGGCTGTTGTTTGTTTTAGGACTTGGTGACCTTTGAGAAGCAGTGGACAAGTTTTTTCTCCAGCATAGATTTGGAGAGCCCTCTGTCCATCCTGGAGCTGTCTGAAGCACAGGCTGGAGAGGTAGGTTATTGCTAAAAGACAATCATTTAATGTTGTTGGTCAGTGCCTTAATAAAAATTATATTGTGATATAGAGTTGTGTGCAAAAGTGTTTGCCCTCTTCCTGATTTAAATTTTTTTTTTTGCATGTTTGTCACACTAATGCATTTCAGATGATCAAACTAATTTAAATATTAGTCAAAGACAACACAAGTGAACATGAAATTAATTTGTTAAATTATGTTTGTTTTTTTAATTAAAGGATTCTAGATCACAACGTTATTTTCTACTCACCCAAGGTGTTTCGCATTTCAATTTTCACATTTCAAGATCTGCTGAATATTTTGGGTCTGAAGATACCATGAAAAGGCTTCCTATGCGCAAAGTGATGCAGACCAGAACATAAGTTGTTTCTAATTTATTGAATATGGTACAGTAGCACTAATAAATCCTATGTGTGCGTTGTGTTTCAAAACATCCGGCTTATTCAGTTTTCTTTTTTTTTTTATTTTAATGCAGGCTGCGCTTGACATGACGTGTCATGGCTGTTTATTGACAGCACACAGACCAGCCCTCCATTGATTGTGCTAGTTACCTTAGGTGGTACAACACCTTCCGGTAACACCTTCTTCCATTTCAAGAGATAACCTGATGTGATGGCAGCGATCTTACTTGCAAAGCTAGCAGCTAAGCCGGTGAGCAGGCAGGACCAATGAATGACAGTCCAGTGCATGCCGTTGATGTCATGCATGGTCCACCCTTACTTAAATTCATAAAAAAACTGAACAACCCAGAACAACAGGACAAGTTATTAGTGCTACTGTACCATAATCAATAAAAGAAACAACGTATGTTTTGGTCTGCATCACTGCCCATAGTAAGCAGTTTCATGGTATCTTCAGACCCAAAATCTTCAGCAGATCTTTAAATGTAAGTTAACACCTTTGGTGAGTGGAACATAACATTGTGATGTAGAATTAGGGGCCCAATTAAAAAATGACCTTATCCTTCAAGGGACAAAAAAAAACAATCCAGACGTACATGGATGTGTGTTCAGTGTACAGTGTTCATGACTCCACCATAAGAAACACAATGGGTACCTTAAAAAGGTGGTTTATGCTCCAAAACCATTCAGTTTGGCTGAATTACAACAACGATGAGTGACCCAAAAGTAGGTTGTGTGAACAGGGCAGATGTGTGAAGATTCAATTATTTTCTTGTGCACAGTAATTTTTCATGCTACATCTAATCTCAGTATTCAGGTTTAAATGTTTTCTCGTGAATCTACAGGCTTTCCGTACTTATTATTCCCATGGACTGCTCTCAAGTAACATCACTGATAAAAGGTAGGCATCATCTTCAATGTCAATATTCCCTTGTAGTAATTACAATAAAATACTGAACACTTATCAAATAACTATTTATTTTACAGTAAAAGTCAGCAGCCCTTTGTGTTGTTTGGGAGGCATTCCACCTCAGAGGACTTGAACAGTTATTCATTCAATTTTCCCTCTGAGAGTCATCAGGTTCGCAACACAGGGCCTCCAGCATCTACAGCCAGACACATGGTAAGAGACGAACAACATAAAAACACATAAGCAAGAAGACAGAGAACAAGGCCCAAATATGAAAAAGTATACAGTATATAACGCAGTGATCTGACATCTGCCACTGTAAAACCTGCACTTTTTTTGTTTTCCTTATTTAGTTTATGAATTAAACTTGTGTAGTTATCATTTAATTGATTTACCTGAAGGAAAAAAGCAGGGCCCCCTTGTGAAATATTGTAGAACAACCAGTGGTCAGTGAGTATTCTTTGGAAGTAAATCTAGTCACCTGTGTTTTGAAATTTAAAAGTCATTTAATTTCATAGCACTGAATTCATATGCATTAAACATATGCATTCTTATGCTGACTTAGTAGCCTCTGAATTAAATTCATATTTTCAAAGACTTGTTTCAGTGTTATTGTTCACTATTCACTGCTGATCCTTAAATTTGAGCTAAAAATTCAAAATTAAACATCCAGGATTCCTATCAGGTACCAAGGAGAAATGCTTGATTCTGTCTCATTTTTTGTTTCTGAACTGAAAGATATAATTGAAATTTAGAATTAAGTAAACATTATGAAATGTTAATGTTTAAGGATCTGAATTGTAATTAGAACAACACAAAAATATTATTTGAATTTTGAGTTTAGTTAAATTTAGGGGCAGACACATAATTTCTATGAAAAGAATACAGTGCTAGAAATGCAATAACATTTAAATTGCAAAAGATTCATTTATATATTACTGGTTAAGTCATATGGAACATCTAGGAAATAAGTGATGACTTATTTTTGAGTATTTTTGCAGTACGTTTTTCTGTTCATTGTCATGTGAATTTATTTTAGTATTGTTTTAAAACAAACCCTTTTTGTCCTTTTAGATTTTGAACTGTGTTGCTCCTAAAGGACCTTTGTCTTGCTCTAGGACCTATTTCTTTGGGACCACCCACACCCCATTCATTGGTGAGGTTATATTGACTTTGCTCACTTATATTTTCCTATGTAGCTTCACACTTTACCTAGATGCAAAATGAGTTGTAGGAACAGCTCCTTAAAACATTTTATTTCAATAAATACAGTTATTTGTTAATTTGTTAATATATTAACACAGTTATAATACATATATGTATATATATGTATTATAACTGTGTTATAATATATATATATATATATATATATATATATATATATATATATATATATATATATATATATATATATATATATATACTCTGAATAAGGTTTTCACCACTTTCCTCTTGCCTGAGGTAGATAAGCTTCTGCATCCTTTTTAAAGCTATAAAATAAGGGTTTAGCTTTTAAATATATAAGGGGGGTTTCCACTGCAGGAACTTTTTTAACAATTTTATGAGGCAAAGCCTATTTGTGCGTGTCTTCACTGGAGGAACCTCCCCCACAGGGCTTTTTATAGTACAGGTTCCTATCCCCCCTACTAAGAACTACTCAAATTGCTTCGCAAGCAGCACAAAGCACATTCACTGTATATAAGAATACTACTGTACAAAACAAGCAGGGTACTTAACAGTTATAAACATATAGTGGGGATAATTACACGGTCTGTAAATATCCTGATTATAATAGAAGAATATCTATCAGATGCATGTGAGCTAGAGAGCTGAAACTCCTACCCCAAAAAGGTACAATATCAGGCACACTCATATTTGTTTTACACAAATATGAAAGATATAAGGACTAGAGGTAAAAACTGTCTCATACATTAAAAAACTAAAAATGGACTATGTTATGTTGTCATGATAGATAGAGTGTATTCAATTTCAGAATTATATTTAAAATGTAACATTTAACAGCATTTTTCTGAGTCAAGTAGACTATTGCAGTCAATGGAAAGAGAGCATCTTTAGACATCAGTTTTTCAAAACGAAAGCAATTTTTCCTTATAAACAGAATAACAGGCATCTCTGTGACATCTAGATAAAGTTTGCATATTCTCCAAATATTGACAACACGTACTACACTTTGTTGTACTAGCATATGCAGTAACTCACATAAACCTGGGTGGACTATATGCGCACTGTCTGCAGACTTTTGTGCATTCATATTTAAGTGTGTGGTGTAAATTCAAATAAGTGACGATTTCCCACAGAGCAGTCTATAGTATGACACTGAGTACATGTCTGGAGCCCGCAGGGTGTGGTCATAAATATTGAGCTATGCGCAGATGTCCGCTCTGGCTATGCAGTGAGCCTGCCACTAATACGTGTAGACATCAGTAGACCCATGTGGGGGCCTTTAGACCTATGCTTAACAATGGAAGCAACTTCTTGTTTCGATATTTATTGTGATTCCAAACCTTCTTGGTCAAAAGTCTGAAACTGAAGTATGATTTAAAATTGAAAAAGCAAGATCTGAAACTGTAAAAATAAATAAATAAATAATAAGTAAATGAAAATAAAAAAGATGAAGTAAACACCAAAGGTGCTTTGCTACAAGCAGAGACTGCATGAGCAACTATGGATGTAGATCAGGGGTGGGGCAACCCCGGCCCCAGAGGGCCGGCGCGGGCGCAGGCCCCCGCCCCAACCAGGCAGCAACACACCCGACTCCACCAACGAAGGTGCAGAGTAGCAGTAATTGGTAGAATCAGGTGCGCCCACCACCCGGCCGGAACAAGGACCCGCAGCCACACTGGCCCCCCGGGACCGGAACCGCCCACCCCCGATGTAGATGTTAAGGTTTTAGCTGGTGGAGTGTCACAGTGTTCCTAGGGACCCCTTCCGCATCCTCAGCAGGCATCTCAGGGTCCCAGGTGTTTCGCCCCTTAACCTGTACACCTCTCCTGAGTGGGGCAGCAAGGGCTGAGTTAGCCTTCACCTGCGGAAGGGGTCCAGCTGTGATTTCTTGACAGCCACAGCCACCTGGAACTGCTTTCGGCTACTGTGGCTATTTCCCTGGTAGCCTTCTGTACTTGTTTGGCATCAAGCCCGAACTTCTGCAGGAAACTGCGAATAGATGTGGCGGGGAAACCACGAGCCCCAACCTCAATTGGGTAGAGGGTGGCATGCCATCCAGCAAGGGTCGCCTCATCTACTATGTCCTGATACTTACCTTTCTTTGCCTGATGAGATATGGCTAGCCTGTCTTCCCAGGGAACAGTGAGTTCGGCTAGAATGATGGACTTCGAGCTCCTAGAAAGAAGGATCATATCCGGTCGGAGGGTAGTTGCCACCACCTCCTGAGGAAAGAAGGAGGTGGTGGCAACTACTACAAAAAATATGATCTGAATCTAAAAAGATAAACCATGGAAATGAGAGAAATTGTATTCCAAATATCAAAACCTCTGTAAATGAAAGTAAATAATTTATTCAAACTAATTAGCAGAGTGGATCATAATTTTAATTAACCTGAAAAAAAAATCTAGCTTCAAACACAAAACATTTACCCAATTTTAGCACCACATCCCTGGTGGTTGGCTTAGTCATAGTGTAAAGCTGCCTCTAATTTTTCCAATTCTGTAGTAGCTAAAGATTATCACAACTTGTTAGTTTGTGAGATCACCCCATGGGTGCTGCAGAACCGGTAACAATTGAGCCTGTGGTATATAAAGTAGTCACATTCTTCCACTTGCTATTCTTCTTCAAAATGCCCAGCCCCAGGTCATTGCTCTGCAGCAGCTATAATTTACATTTTACATTTAAGGCATACTGCTGCAGATCATAGGTTAAAAGTGCTCCTAAATAACCCTCTCTCAGAAATGCTAGTGTGGCTCAGTGGGCTTAGGCTCAGGTGTAAAATGAGAAGTTGTTATTTGTCTATTCAGTTTATAAATTGTTAACACTCCCTGTATTTCACCCACAGGAAAACAAAACACAGAGCAAAAAAAAACTGAAGTCTTGTACGTCATTTCACTTTCATAATCAATATTTTTTCAGTAAGCTGTTGTAAGATCATCTATAAACTGAATTTCTTTACTTTTTTTTGTTCAGACTTCTGTCTCAGATTTATTCAGCTGCTGTTGAGGCAGTTCTTGCTGGAATCAAGTGCTACTCCTCCACCTCCAGTGCTACCAAGGTAAAAAACGAAAACCAGTTTTACCATTTATCTTACATACAATAATATCATGTAATTTCTCAAAAAAAATTTTTTTCAGGCAAAGGATGTAGCAGAACACACCTTCCTAGTGACTTTGGACTCGTTGAATTTAAGTCACTACCGCAGTGCTCTCAGGTAAAATTTTCGTTTGCTGTCTATTGCTAGTGCCGTAGTTGTTTACTTAAATTGTTCAGTAATTAAACATAAGATTGTCATTGAAACTTTCAGCCAAGCAAAATAAAAAATATTTTTTCTGTTTGATTCTGTGTTTTCTCTCTTAAGATCAAAATATGAATTCAGCATTCAAGCCGTAAATAAGCAAGGAAGGTGAGTTTTAAATAGTCTTCATGAGTCCAAATACTATACTACAGATTGGATCCATATTACCTATAGCAGACATGTCCAAAGTCCGGCCCGGGGGCCAAATGCGGCCCGTGGTCAATTTTCATCCGGCCCGCAGCCTCCATCATAAAATCAATAACGCCTGGCCCGCGTGTAGAATTACGTCATACATAGGCAGCAACGCTGTTACCTGCGTGTTCTAAGTGCTGCCATCTAGAGGCTCAAATAGGAACAGCAAACTAGTGTGTGAGACCGGCGATAAAGTCAATTATCTATATCCGCTCCAGAGCGCTATGCCACCGTCAGTTCAAACTTTTACCGACAGCTGAACAGGGACAGGTTTCCAGAGATCCGAGCGTTTGGTAAGAAAATGCTAAGCTTGTTTGGGTCGACGTATTTGTGCTACACCGCTAGTGCGCACATCACCACCGCGCGTCCTGTCCCCGGGTCGCCAAGCGAGAGAGAGAAAGGTGAGAGAGAGGCCAATCAACATTTATAGTCATATTTTAAATGAGCCCTGCACTTGTTCATATGACAATTTCTGTTATTGTGTTTAAAAATTCAGTAAATATTAAACTGCCATGGTGACATATTTTGTTATGTTTCAAATGTAATTTGCACCCAAGAGTACAATTACTTCTCTTTAACTGTTACAAAAAAATGAAGTTAAGTGAATATTTAATTTCAATGTCAATTGAATTTTGATATGCATGTTTCAAATGAACCAAAACATATGCTTAAGATAGCTGAAATTAAAGTAAAACAGCAAATGTGAAACACAGAACGGCTCGCTGAAAGTATTTAAATTAATTGCTGTTATATGTAAAGAACGTCCGCCAAGGTCGGCCCCCCTACATTTTTAACACACCAAATCTGGCCCCCTTTGCAAAAAGTTTGGACACCCCTGACCTATAGTGTAGATGCTCAGCATTAGTGGAAAATAACTACTTAATACATTTACTCAGTTATAGTAGAAAATAGTATTTTTATTTTTACTTACTTTAAATACAGATACTTACAGAATCGGAGTACTTCAATTAATTGCTGTTAATTTGATAGACATTTTTGTGTGAAGCAACTTGCAGATACTGTTTCCAGTGCTAGAGATTTATGTACTAAATCAATGCTTTCCTTATAACCTTTATATAAATACACAATTTCATTTCTAAAGAGCGTTCTTTGTTTTTTTTTGGTATTTTTTTATTTATAGAATCATCCCCCTGTCTGAACAAAGCTGTTATGTGATAAAAACAGTAAGCATTCTTTTTTTCTTAATTTAAGAATCACTATCATTATTTTTAAACACTTTTTCATGGTATCTTTTTTATATTCTACTTCTCCCACTTCTCTGCTTCCTAAGGCCTCCATGAGTGTCCATGACATCCCAGACCTGCAGTGGGATATGGAAGACCTGGGCTCTGTGGTCTTCTCTGAAGCTTTCTTGGAATCCAGCATCAACATTCAACAGAAAGGTAATGTCGACTATATAAAGTCTAATTAGAATGGGGTTCTTCTTCACTTCATGGAAATAAAATTTATATAAACAAGACAAACCCACAGGATGTCATTGACATAAAAATGATATTTAATTGTTGATGTGTCTAAAAATGTTTTTTTTTGTTTTCTCTAGCAAGGTTTGTGAATCATCTTCCATGCTGTTTATGCTCTTTGTTTCTCTCCTGCAGATGGCACTGTGTCCTCGGATAGCTGCTACACTATCTTGACAAAAACAGTGCCTCGCTACGCCTGCTGGCTGGTACGTGCGGGCGTTTTTTGGAGGAACATTGATTTCTGTTACAATTACATTTTATCATTACAAATATGTTTAGTCGTTATCTAGAAGAAATAGAGAGGTGAAGAATAAACAATATTGGTTCAGCACAGGGTTTGTTTGCTGTCAGACTTCTGATGATCATGTTGTTTTTAGATGGAATCAGATGTTAAGCAATCTGAGCACGCCCAAAATCTTCTAAAAGTGAGTTCAAGGCTTAATGTATCTATTCCACTACATCTTTTCAGGCTTTTAAAAAGTATATATGTGTGCATTTGGCCTAATATATATTTGAAACAGGAGGAAGGGTCATGTTTAGGAGCTGCTCTGACAGTAGCAGATGCTGCTTACATATTCTCCTGCAGCCAGCTCGCCACACCTGAAGAAGGTAATAATCTCACAAAAGTTGTAATGAGGGTTGTGCTAAATTTTTGTTCAATGTCATATCTTCTCTGACAGAGTTGTAATTTGATATTATTTTTTTTATTTTAGGGAAGATCATCTTCTTTTCTGGGGGACTCCTGTTTACCCATTCTCAATATGGAAGCATCACTCTTTCCAACGATCAGATCAGCACCATCAAGTTCTATGATCCGGTATGGATATGAACCATGGGACAGAAAAAACATTATTATTACATTATATATTTGTATAATACATTGTACTTCATCATTTTGCATGAAGTTCAATAGTAGCTTTTGCATTGTATAAATACATACATTGTATTTCTATCTTTATATCCAAACAAGATTTGTTCCCTTTCAGTCGATTCACTCCGTACAACACATATAGTAGTATATGGGAATCACGCCCCCATGTGGCCTGACTAAAGAAACTTCAATTCATGTCTTTACAGCAGGTGACCTGTGGTAAAGTATGTGCTGCGCCTACATATCAATATGTGTAGCACCACAGTCACCCTTCAGTTCAGGGGCTTCTCCCTGCACAAGTAGGACTTGTTTGTGCTGTCTGCCTGAGGATTGTGCACGCCAGGAGAGCACTGTTTGAGCCCAAAACTTGTGAGTCGTGTCCCCAGCTATGGAGTTCATCCTGGGAAAGGTGGGTCAAGTTTGTGAAAAAGGTCCTGAGGAGGATGGCTATTGCACCGTTGAACTCTTCTCTAAGTCAAGAGGCCGAGTGATTTCAGGACCCTGTGGGAATGTGTAAATGAACATTTGTTGAACTCATGAAAGACTTCTTTTTGTTTTCAAAACATAAACCAAATGAGTAGACAAGTTAGTGTTTCCCTCCGGCACACCAGAGGGCAACAGCACCCATAGTGCTGCAGGTCAGTCGCCTGTCTTTTTGGTGGTGTGCGTGCGTAATCTCACCTTTACTAGACAGGACCATTGCCATGGGATACAGATTCAAGACCCAACCGCCTCGTTTACACTCTGTTGTAAACACATAACTAAGAAACAAAGCAGCAGCAGCAGTTCTCTGGAACAAAATTTGCTTTACGGGCCGTTCCTACTTCAGAATTGAACAAAGGTTCGTACAGCTGTTACTTTGTTGTTCCGAAAAAGGTGGGGACTCCATCCTATATGAGTGTTAAACAAATATCTATGAACTTCAAGTTCAAGATGCTTATACTCTAAGGTTCCAAGGTTTGCATTCGAGGCATAGCCTACAAATACCTGATGCTGCCATTTGTCTTGTCTCTTGCCCCCCCGGGCATTTACCAAATGTATTGAGGTGGCATTGGCTCCTGTCCGTAGAAAGGTGATCTATCTTGATGATTGGCCTGTGATTGCCAGTTCCAGAGAGCATGCAGCGGCTCAGCTGTCAGTGACCCTGTTGCACATCCAAACTCTGGGCTTGTAAGTAAAGCAGAAGAATTTGATTTCACAGAGCCAACAGCTTTCTCAGTTTATAAATATAATCTGTTGTGAGCCAGGCACGTCAGTCAGGGTACAGAGCAGATGCGTTTCACCACTGTCTCACTCTATTCCAATTGTGACACAAACTACGTTTACAGACGATTTTGCAACTGATGGGCATGATGGTGTCTATGATCACTGTAGTCCTGCTCAGACTATAAAAGATGTGAGTGTTTCACCACTGACTCTGTCTCACTGAGACAGCACACCACATCACCCCAAAAAAAAAAGGTTGACGGTGACTTCGTCCTGCATGTCCACTCTTCTTCTATGGCGGGAAACCGGTTACTACAATGGGGGTTTCCGATAGGGAGGCTGTCTTTTTGCAAGGTGGTGTCCACAGATGCATCTCTGAAAGTTGTGGGGATCTTTGCGTGGGCGCAGCAGTGAAAAGAGGTTTGGACACTAGCACAGTGCAGGCTCCTTATCAACTACTTATACTATTAGCAACCCTTTTACAACTGAAGCATTTTCAGTCCGTTCTGACAGGTCATCAAGTTCCGATCATTACAGACAACACAACAGGAGTTTCCTACATAAAGGGAGGGACATGCTTCCTTCCCCTGTTAACACTGTCTCACTCTCTGTTGCTCTATTGTAGTGCTTATTTTTTGTCTCTCAGAGCCACACATGTTCCAGGGCACTTGAACCTAGGGCCAGACCTTCTCACCAGGGGAGTCCCTCTTGTGAGGGAGTGGAGACTAGTGCACCTATTATTGGTGTCTCAGATATAGGACCGCTTCAGCAGGGTGGAAGTGGATCTGCTTACCTTCAGAGCAAATACCCAGTCTCCTCTAGTTTTCTCTCAGATGGGAAACAGATGCGCTAGCAATCACTTGGCCTAACATGCTTCTTTATGCATTTCCGTTGGTGGAAATAATTTTTGTCTGTGTTTGAGAGGCTGCGTCAGCAGGGGCTTTCTCTGTTTCTGGTAGCTCCTCGCTGGCCGTCAAATTCATGGTTGTCCAAGATCATCAGTCTGCTGGTAGCAAAATCTTGATAGCTTTCTCTTTACAGAGACCTCCTCTCCCAAGCAGGAGAAGAGGTGATTGACCCACACCTAGAACTGTGGCTGCTTCATGCCTACCTGTTGGGGGGTCCAACCTAATACCTTAGGCTCTGCCCCCTGATATGGTGGCAATGATCCAGAGAGCAAGTGCATCATCTACTAGAGGCCTATTTGCCTATGAGTGGTGTGCAATTGAGAAGTGTCAGGACAGAAATGTACTCCCATTTCAGTAATCTGTTGTGGATGATTTATCATTCCTTGAGGAGCTGTTGGATGCAGATTTTTCTTTCAACCAACAAGGTCTATATCTGCATGCAATGTTGTTTTTGATGGAATGATGCCAGGTGATCACCCTGTTACCCTCTGTCGCTGAAACCTGTATTAAAACCCAGCATTCCCTCATGGGACTTCAAGTTAGTACTTGATGCTTTTTGTAGACTGTGAGGAGAAAAATCCCTTCTTCATACCTTCGCTATCTGCGGCTGAGAAAAGAAGACACAACACGTTAGTTAACTTTGATCAAAGGGCACCCTGTAAGACGCAACTCCGAGGAGAAGTGCGCCGAGCTGTTCCTTTTTTCTTTATTTTATGGAGGGCAAAAGAATGTGGGTGTGTGTGTGTGGTCTAAGATCTGGTTTAGCTCTTAGAGCCATAAGAAGAAATACAGGGTGTGACAACAAAAGATATATGTCTCTTAAGGTCGGGGTGTGCAACGAATGGTATATACTAATGTGCTATGTACAGAGAGGCTGGATGATTTTCTTTTATCATAGACCTTAAGCCTATTTAGTCTGCAGATATGAAATTTCTTTCATACAATGCTACATTGCTACTTGTTTTGACTTTTGCAAGAGTCAAAACAGTTGTTGACTTTCAGTCTGTGCATCCTTCTTGTACCCAGTTCACTACAGATTGATTGATTGCATTGCGTCCAAATGTGGCATATTTGCTAAAGATTTTTCCTGCATTCTATAGCTCTATGACTTTTGAGCTCTTGAGCTACTGCCCCCCTGCTTTTGCATCTGAGGAGCCAAGCAGGCTACATTCTTTGTGCCTTGTGCATGCACTATGCAATTACATGGATCATACCCAGAGTGTGCATTTATGTGATCAGCGGTTTGTCTGTTTTGCTAATCTGGCTAAAGGCAAGGCCCTGTCTAATCAGCAGGTTGTCCAATGGATTGTAAAATCAGTTTTCCAAACATACAGCAGCAGGGGTCTTCTGTTGCTCCAAGGTGTGATTGCACATTCAACCTGGGGCATGGTGGCTTCATGGGCCTTATTTATAAGGGTTTCTGCTGTGCACTTTTGTTTGGTTTTATAGTTTGAATGTAACAGCCCTTTCAGTGGCCCACTCTGTACTTTCTGCTGGATATTTGATGCACATTAAAGCTTTAGTTCCAGTTCAGTAGCTGCTCTGCCAGTCGTGCATACATGTCTCAAACTATGTGTATACCGGGTACCAACTGAAAGGGAACAATTTGTTATGACTATAACTTCTGTTCCCTGTAGGTTAGGAACATGGTACAACTGTCAGGCAGCATTGACAGGCAGGATACAAGTAGCATAGACAGACAGGATTCGCATAGCAACAGCAGTGACGAGCAGTAACAACAGAGAACCAGAGACCGAACAATGGAACATGTGGCTTTCTCTGTTTCTGGTAGCTCCTCGCTGGCCGTCAAATTCATGGTTGTCCAGGATCTCCAGTCTGCTGGTAGCAAAATCTTGATAGCTTTCTCTTTACAGAGACCTCCTCTCCCAAGCAGGAGAAGAGGTGATTCACCCACACCCAGAACTGTGGCTGCTTCATGCCTACCTGTTGGGAGGTCCAACCTAATACCTTAGGCTCTGCCCCCTAATATGGTGGCAATGATCCAGAGAGCAAGTGCATCATCTACTAGAGGCCTATTTGCCTATGAGTGGTTTGCAATTGAGAAGGGACCTGACAGTACCCCCCTCCTAATGGACGCCTCCTGGCGTCCCCTGGACATGGACAGGGTGCCGACGCTGGAAGTCCTGGATTAGAGTAGGATCCAGGATGTGGCGGGCCGAAACCCAGCACCTCTCCTGAGGACCATAGCCCTCCCAGTCGATGAGGTACTGGAGGCGGCGTCCTCGAACGGAGACCTGCCTGTTGCTGTGGAGATGTGTGAGTTGATGGCATACTCCACCCATGGAAGGTGTTGGCTCCACGAGGATTGATTCTGCGATGCCATACAGCACAGCACCGTCTCCAGCAGCTGGTTTGCCCTCTCCGTCTGGCCATTGCTCTGTGGATGAAAGCCAGAGGCTAAGCAAACCAAGGCACCGAGCAACTTACAGAAGGATCTCCAGAAGATGGAGGTGAACTGGGGTCCCCTGTTCGACACCACCTCCTTCGGCAACCCATGTAGGCGGAATACATTCTGGATCATCAGATAAGCAGTGTCTTTGGCTGAGGGGAGACTAGTGAGAGCGATGAAGTGTACAGATTTGGAGAAACGGTCCACAACAGTGAGGATGACTGTGTTACCGTCTGAGGGGGGAGGCCAGTCACGAAGTCTATGGAGAGAGTCTATGAGGAACAGACAGGGGTTGCAGCAAACCAACAGGGCATTGAGTGGAGGTCTTGTTTTGGGCACAAGTCGGGCAGGATCGGACAAAGTTTGTTATGTCCTCCTTCATGGATGGCCACCAAAATCTCCTGATGAAGGCCTGGGTTCGACGGGCTCCAGGGTGGCAGGACAACTTGGATGAGTGGCCCCAATGCAGCACCTGGGAACGGACAGAGTTAGGGACATACAAAAGGTTAGGGGGCACTGGCTAGGGCCTGCGTCATTCTCCTGGACCACGTGCGTCATTCTCCTGGACCTACAGACATGGACCACGTGTTCAGAAAGGGATTTGGAAAAAACCAGGATGTTGTCTAAAAAAACGAAAACAAAGTGGTTGAGCATGTCTCTCAATACATACATCAACAAGGGCCTGAAAAACAGCAGGGGCATTTGTGAGACCGTATGGCATAACCAGATACTCGTAATGACCGGAAGTGGTGTTAAAAGCCGTCTTTCCATTCATCCCCCTCCCGGATACGGACCAGATGGTAGGCGTTCCTCAGGTCCAGCAACACCTTGGCTTCTTGAGGAGCTCGAACGCTGAGGACATAAGAGGGAGGGGGTAACGGTTCTTGATAGTAATCTTGTTTAACCCACGATAGTCAATGCATGGCCTTAATGAGCCATCCTTTTTCCCGACAAAGAAGAACCCAGCCCCGGCGGGGGATGACGAGGGGCGGATGATACCCGCAGTGAGGGATTCCTGGATGTACTTACACATGGCCTCGGATTCAGGCCGCGACAGGGAGTACAGGCCACCTCTGGGGGGAGTCACACCGGGAAGGAGGTCAATTGCGCAATCATAGGGGCGGTGGGGGGGTAAAGACATGGCTTTAGACTTACTTAACACTGGTTTGAGGTCCATGTATTCTGGAGAGACACCTGACAGATCCGGGAAATCCTCCTCTGCCAGGGCGGGTTTCTGCGGTATCTGGGCCTGAAGAAGACAGTTAGACAGACAGAATGGGCTCCAGCCCATAATACAGTTTTTAAGCCAGTCAATGTGTGGGTTGTGCTTAGCCAGCCAGGGGTAGCCGAGAACTACTCGTGCCTGGGGGGAGCTTATCACTAGGAAACGTAGCTGTTCATGGTGGTTGCCCGGGAGGGTGAGATTGACCGGGATGGTGGTATGGGTAATGTTGGCTAATTTCACTCCCGTCAACGCGTTGGCCACCAGGGGTCTCTCCAACCTCTCGGTGGGTAGGTTCCACTGCCTTACCAGTTTGTCGTTGGTGAAATTCTCCTTCGCACCAGAGTCAAGCAGAACCTCCAGCTCCTGGTGGTGTCTTTCGCACCAGAAGGTCGCAGGAAGGCGAGTGCGTGCAGCAGAGGAGGGGTGTGGGTGTCACGCTCACCAGTACCCTCCTTACTGGTAAGCGTTGGCTTTTGCTGGACAGGCCGCGACGAAGTGTCCTGGCTGACCGCAGTATAGGCAGGCCCTGGTGCTAAGCCTCCGCTGTCGCTCTTCCCGCGTGAGGCGGGTTCGGTCTACTTGCATGGGTTCCGGCAAGGACGTTGGGCGGGGCGGGTAGGAAGGTAGGGTTTGTGCCGGTCTGGCCCGGGGGCTCCTGTTGGTGGGGCCAAAAACCCGGCCCCTGCAGCGCTGCTGGAGTCTGGAGTCAACGCGAATTGCCAGTGCAATCAGTTCCTCGAGAGAGCCGGGCAGGTCATGGGCGGCCAACCCGTCCTTGATCTCCTCCGAGAGGCCATTGAGGAAGGTGTCGATTAGCGCATCCGAGTTCCACCCAGTTCTCGTGGCAAGTGTTTGGAAATCAATTGCAAAGTCTGACACTGACCTTCGTCCCTGGTGCCCATGGAGGAGTTCCCGGGCCGCCTCATGCCCATGCCTGGAGCGGTCGAAGACCCACCTCATCTCTGCTGCAAACTCCTCGAAGTTCTCGCAGACTGCCGACCGAGCATCCCACTTCCCCGTCCCCCACTCTCTGGCTCGCCCCGACAGCTGGGTGATGACGAACGCCACTCTCGACCGATCTGTGGGGAAATATGAAGTTCGAAAATCAGACTACACTGGGACAGAAATGATCGATAAGTTCTGGGTTCATCCAAATACTTATCTAGGGAGGGAAGGTTGGGTTCACAGGCTGGTCGGGCCGATGCGGCGGGTTGGGTGGGTTGCGGGGGTGAAGTGCGGTCCTGCAGGGCAAGGTGGAGGTTCCGGAGGTCCCTCACCATTGCCTCCATCTTGGCCTCCTGACGGCCGAGCATCACCCGGTGCTGTCCCAGGCAGGTTCGGATTTGATCCGCTGGGTCCATTTTTTAGCTCTGGTTCTTCTGTCAGGACTCTCACAGAAGGATGGACCCAAATGCAGATCAAAAGGGTCTTTATTTTCTTAAGAAGAAATCAAAAACTCAAAACTAAGGTAGGTTGGGGGGTTCCCAACAATTCCAAAAAATCTAGTCCAGTCAACAGGCGGAGAAAACTCAAAAAAACAATCCTCGATACAGGCAGGGTTCAGGCAGGATTCAGGCAGCATTGACAGGCAGGATACAAGTAGCATAGACAGACAGGATTCGCATAGCAACAGCAGTGACGAGCAGTAACAACAGAGAACCAGAGACCGAACAATGGAACATGTGGCACTTAAATACACAGAGTCCCATGTGGGGATCATTAGCTGATTGTCTGTAGTTCATAGGGTTCTCAGGTGGGGGCGCCAAGTCCACCCTAGGGACCTGACAACAACACTACGTTGCCCTGCTGCGCAGCCGGACTCGGTGAAGAGCGGAACTGGAGGTTGACTGTGGTGGTGCATGTATTTATGTGCAAGCAGAGCCTGATACACTTCACCACAAGTCACCTATCGTAAAGGTGTGAATAGAGGTTTCTTCAGACAGGCCATGTATATACTATATGTGTTGTACCCCGTCCTCTCCTTCAGGGAACAGAAGTTATATTCAAGACATTTGCTTTATTAATAAGTTCACTATTGATTCAATAGACAGACCCTCACTGGCTGCTATGCCTATTTGTTTATTTGATAGGATCCCCCATTAGCTGTGCCCAAATCACATCTAGTCTTACCTCTTGGGGTCCACATTTAATACACTTGGGATAGTGACAATTATTTAAAATACAAAACAAAAACAGATTTAAAAGCCTACCTTTAAACAACCTACATTAAACACTACATAGCATAAAACACAAGACCTATATTAGAAAAATAGCATTAATCTGAGTAAAAAATTTCACAAAAAAAGCTCAAAGTATGTAAAGATCAGTGTTTCTTTTTTTAAATGTTGGATTCAATGTTTCATTGCTATGACATACACCATGCTGTGTGAATCAACAGCTTGTTTGAATCAGCGTGCCTCCTTTTTTATTGACAGGACTCCAGCTCAGTAGCATCTCTCTTTGTGGAGTATGAGGGCACCCTGCTTCCCCACCTCCCATTCCCCCTCCATAGCGCTGACCGGTGTATGGTCTTTGCTCTTCAGCCCAGGTCTAAGAGCCACAGGGCCTTTTACTCCAAGGTAAGACCTTGTTTTGAGGCACAGTTTCTGAATACATCTTGTATATGTTTCTTTGTGGAAGTAAAAGCCAAACATTCTTATAATCATGTTTATTTTGGTGCATTGGAAACACTGCATTTTATATTCTAAATCAAAATGTGAAGGGAAATGTGTCAAATTTGTAATTACTTACAGAAAATGAAGAAAAATGATTGTTAGTTTGTTCAAGAAAATAACAATGTCTGTTTTTTTTATCTTTACAAAGTTATTGTTATGTTGAAACACACACCAGTAAAACAGCAGCATCTTTCCTCCAGACCAACAAAATATAAATTCTGGAGTGGCCAACCCAATCTTCAGAATTTAATCTCATTAAAACTTGGGGGATGATGTGAAAAATGCTGTTTCTGAGGAACTGCAAGAGTGAAATATCTGAAGTGCCGCAAGTCAGTCGACTCCATGCAACACAGATTTGAAGCAGTTGTCAGAAACTTTTACAACTAAATATTAGTTTAGCGATTCAGATGATTCTTAAATCTTGAAGATTCATCAGTTTATACAGTACATATTTGAGTTTGTAAAGAACATAGACATTGCATTCTTCGAACAGCCTAATATACAATTTTCTTAATTTTCTGTAAGTAATTAAAAATTTGATACATTTTTCTTCTCATTTAAACTTAGGATGTAAAATGCATTTAAACACTTAGGATATAAAATGCACATATATATATAGTCATAGAATAAATACAAATTGGTTCCAGGATGATCCGTGACTGAAAAAACGTTCTGTTTAGTTCACGCTCATTAACGACCCAGTTGTATGAACTGTTTAATTCTTGGTTCCAGGTTTTGCCAGTGTGGAAAAGTTCAGAAAATGGACTTCAATTAGTGGACCTAGAGCTCCTCACCTGGAGTCAGAGAAACATGTAAGATAACTTAATTATTCTACTGATATCCTTTTTTTAACCAAAATTCTGTTGTACATAGCTTGGAGTTCAGAAGGTTTGATTCATACACATCACTTAGGGCTGGGCAGTGCTCAGTTATCAATATGATGAGTTACTTTCCAAAAGTACATGTCATAACAATGCTGTAAGTTGTTAAAACTTTCTGAAAGGAAGAAATCACTCTTTTCTCTCAGGCACAGCAGACTGCAGAAGCTGCTCGACAGTCAGGAGCCGCCAGTAGCTAAACGCAGAGGCAACCTGAAGACATCGTACTCCCAGCTGCCAGAGCAGGACATGTCAGTATAAGCACACAGATTTCAAAATCGACTAGTTTATACTTCTGCAGGAATTGATCATTCTATGTTTTGCATTGGGGGAATATGTGGCTCTACTGCTACTTTTTACTTTTTTTGTACACTTTGTGTCTCAAACTGGATTTTTTGCAGTGGAGCTCTTCAGACAAGTAATACAACCTGCTGCTAGTTATTGCTAGGATTATGTACTCCCAGATTATCATTAAACCTGTGTTTCTTAATACAACATATTCATCAAAAGTGGCCACTCACACAGGACAGGCCAACAAAGCAGACCACAGATAGTGTATTCCTGCTGTTATTGGTAAACCTAACAACACATGTTTTCTGTGTCTCTGAACGTTTGACTGCAAAATAAATAAAAATATCAACTTGCACCAAAATATTATTTATATTTGAAATCAAGCCACTTTCATCATCATCTAAATTTGATACAAATTAGATGTTTTGGGATGTGTATCTGAATTCATGTGACTTTTTCTTTTCTTTTTATTTTTTATTGTCAGAATGAGGATATATATCTATACATTTACATTTGAAATATTTTTAAAATGCATGTTTTTATCCAGGTTCTCCAGTTTACTCCCACAGTCCAAAAAAATATGCTTAGGTTTATCGGAAACTTTAAATGTGTCTGTATGTATTAGTGTGAGAGTAATTGGTGTGTGTGCCAAATGATAGACTGGTGAACGATCTGGGGTGTATCCTTGCATCTTGCCTGAAGTATTCTTGGATTGGCTTCAGACTCCCATACTGTATGTTATTTACACAATGTGCCAAACATACTACAGGTAAATAAAAATTAATCCATATTGATAAATGCAAGAGACTCTTTTACATATTCCTACACACAAAGTATGTGACATACATTTCTGTACATATACGCATATAGACACATTTAAATGTAAGTTTTAAATGATTGGGGTCTTGTCTTGTCTTGTCTTGTCTTGTCTTGTCTTGTCTTATCTTCCTTCTTCCAATAAAAGTTTGGCTCGCTTCTCCGCCTAGGGGAAGGTGAAAACCCCCACAATAGTTATATCAAAAGTCACCATTTTTGTGCAAGATTTTGGCCTAATTCATTCCGGATGGAGAGGCTAGACTGGTGATGTTATCATTAGAGTGGAGAAGCACCAAAAAAAAAATAAAAAAAAAAAATATCTAACTCACGGTCACAGTTTTACCGCATGTTAATAATTTTATATCAAATTGTCATCAGGTCCCTCCCAATCGCTTCAATGTGAGTAAGAAAGCTGAGAGTTGTACGGTTTTATTCGCTATGACCCTATAAACGCAGCTTATAAGTATTCGCTGACCCTGCATTTTCCAAAATTGTTGGATTTCTAACCTGCTCCTGCATTTTTCAAGCTACAGAAATAAAAGGTATATCAACACCATCCGGAGACCCTCACCTCTCAAAATATGCTCATTTTGTGATTATGAATTACAGTTTTTGAGTTATGAGCAATTGTTCGGGGCATGTGAAACAGCCGTTTCTCCACACATGTGGGTGTTTGTCTGTTGATATCAATATTGATTTCCTCTACATCAACGAGCTGCAGCTGGTGTGAGAGTAACCGTAGCAACAGCCCCACCTCCGGCTGCATCACAGACTGAGAGCATATTTGCTGTTGGTTTTTCCTTAATAACTTTTGATGTAAAGGTTGCACGGTCATCAAACTTTGATGACCGTGATGACTGCGAGAGTGATTAAAGAAATGCTCTGCACCATCGCAAGCTATGTTCTGTCCACCACAGCGACGTAGTTACCATTTTGGTGCAACTTTGTTCCCCATTCATTTCTATAGGGATAGTCTACAGCACATATGATTTGTGTTAACAGATACTGTAATTGATATCATAATCACCACAGAAACAACACAGCTTGGTGGCTGAGCTGATTAGAATGAAAGCTGATTGGCTGCTGGTTATTCTTCAATAACTTTGGATCTTAAGGTCCTATAACTACCAAATTGATGACCATGGTAATGGCCCCAGCTCCTGCAGCATGACAGACTGACAGCTGATTGGCTGCTGGTTTTTCCTTAATAACTTTGGATCTAAATGACTGACACATACCAAACTTGGCAGTAAGGTCAGAGGCATTCTAGGATGCCACCTATCATGTCAGACTGCTGTATTAACCCACAGAACAGAATATCAATGCCCAACAGCCCAGCCCGAACTCTCACAATTGACACAGGAATTGTCTATTTTTTTAAATTGTTTTTGGGTTTTTATGTTGCGTTGAATCAATATCGGTCTAAAAATCTACAAATGTCATTTCTATTTTGAATTAGAGCTGTTATTTGTATTGAGAATGAAAACACAATTTAAGCAGCAATTTAGAATTATACTGGCATCTTGCGTATAAAGCTCCAAACTGGAGGTAACATGGTTAATTAAAAGAAAAACATGGCTGAAGAAAGAAAACTTTAATAGCAACAGTAAAATTGTAGGTGTTTGCAATTGTAGCATTTGTTTTATTTTTTTTTAATACATTTGCTTGTTTGTGTGTTTTACACATGGACATGCAAATCTGTTGGAATGGTGTTACCTCCTAAACCAACTGCTGTGTTCTGATCTCTGTTCAGGTTTCTGCAGCACTTTTCTCTGAGTAGTATTGGTAAGGAGCCTATTCTCAATGACCACCTGGGGACACTCTTTCCCTCTACAGAGCTTAGAAACCCACTTGGCAGCCAGGGAAATAAGGTGAGTTTATCAACCAGGATTCAAAAAATGTGGCCAAGTTCAATATTTGTTTCTAGTTCCTTTTAAAGGTAGTTAGTTAAGGTAAAGTGAATGCTAATCTGACTTTTTAATTTGTCAAAAGTTTGTGATTACCATCATTGCTGGACTGCCAGGAAGCCATAATAGGAGACTCTGCAACTTCCTAGTCCAGCTGAACAAGGAATGTGGAAGGTAAGAGAGATTATAGATAGTTTAAATAGTTTTTTTGTTCCATTTACTTAAATTATCCTCCTTCTATTTTGTATTCTGCCTCTACTGTAGGTGGGTGGTTTATGAGCCTGCTCCTGACAGCTGTGACAGCTTCTCAGCCTCTCACCTCCAGCAGTATTTATCGAGCTTCCTAGAGAACCAAAGAGGGCCAGGAGGCAAACCCCATCTGTTGGTGCTCTCACCTGGGTAAGAAAAGCTGCAGCTGATCAGCTTGATACAGCAGGGAAATGAGAAGTCAGGACTAATGCAGTCACACATGGGCTTCATAAATCTAGACATGAAGCTGTCAGTCATTCCAGAAATCTAAAAAGTAATGTTTAAAGTGACATTTAATGGTTTAAAACACAAATAATCTCATTTGAATTATTTCAATAAATATTAGTATTGATACTCCTTTTGAGCATTTTAAGTTGCTTTTCAATTTCTATTTTTCCAAAGCCAGCATTCAGTATGGATTAATTTTCATTTACCTTCAGTAGAGTGATCAGACTCTATGCAAATGAAAATATAGTATGTGAGCCTGGTAATACCAGGGTGGGTAATTTGGCCCAAATTGCTGGATTTTTTTTAAGATAATATTTTCAATTTAAACTATTTTTTAGTTTTTTCTAAACAAACAAAAAAATGTACCATTTACATTTTTTAACAATATTTTGCTTATTAAATGTACTGGTGCTAATTTATACTATTTAATCAAAGGATCCCATTTATTTATTTATTTTAACTTGAGAAAACAAGATAGATTTAATGAAATTGTTTTTGTTGTTGTTGTTCACATATTCTTTCAGTCAGCCATTTAACGTTATATATGTTCCTCTAAAGATACACAGATGTTTTGGATGTGGTCCAGGCGGTGCTGGTCCACCCAGACCCAGTTGTCCAAGCCTGTTTCACCATCGGCGCTGTCACTGCCTGTGTGGATCCCCTCAGCTCCTGTATGGAGCACAGGTAAGTTTAACCTACTCTGCTTTCACTGCAATAAAGAAATACAATATACAGTGGGGAAAATAAGTATTTGCTGCTATTTTGCTATTTCTCCCACTTAAAAATAATGGAGGAGTCTGAAATTGTCATCGTAGGTGCATGTCCACTGTGAGAGAGATAAACTAAAAAGAAAAATCCAGAAATCACAATGCATGATTTTTTAATGATTTATTTGTGTGATATAGCAGCAAATAAGTATTTGAACACCTGTGTGTCATCTCGAATTCTGACCCTGAAGGACCTGTTAGTCTGCTTAGAAGTCCACCTGCACTCCATGTATTATCCTTAATCAGATGCACCTGTTTGAAGTCGTTAGCTGCATAAAGACACCTGTCCACCCCATACAATCAGCAAGACTTTAACTTGTAACATGGCGAAGACCAAAGAGCTGTCCAACGATACAAGAGAGAAAATTGTACACCTCCACAAGGCTGGAAAGGGCTATGGAGCAATTGCCAAGCAGCTTGGTGAAAAAAGGTCCACTGTTGGAGCAATCATTAGAAAATGGAAGAAGCTAAACATGACGGTCAATCTCAATCGGAGTGGAGCCCCATGCAAGATATCACCTCGTGGGGTCTCAATGATTCTAAGAAAGGTGAGGAATCAGGCCAGAACTACACGACAGGAGTTGGTCAATGACCTGAAAAGAACTGGGACCAATGTTTCCAAGGTTACTGTAGGTAATACACTAAGACGTCATGATTTGAAATCATGCATGGCACAGAAAGGTTCCCCTGCTTAAATCAGCAAATGTCAAGGCCCGTCTTAAGTTTGCATATGACCATTTGGATGATACAGAGGAGTCATGGGAAAAAGTTTTGTGGTCAGATGAGACCAAAATAGAACTTTTTGGTCATAATTCCACTAAGCGTGTTCGGAGGAAGAAGAATGAAGAGTACAATCCGAAGAACACCATCCCTACTGTGAAGCATGGGGGTGGTAGCATCATGCTCTGGGGGTGTTTTTCTGCACATGGGACAGGACGAGTGCACTGCATTAAAGAGAAGATGACTGGGGCCGTGTATTGTGAGATTTTGGGGAACAACCTCCTTCCCTCAGTCAGAGCATTGAAGATGGGTCGTGGCTGGGTCTTCCAACACGACAACGACCCAAAGCACACAGCCAGGAAAACCAAGGACTGGCTCCGTAAGAAGCATATCAAGGTTCTAGCACGGCCCAGCCAGTCTCCAGACCTGAACCCAATCGAAAATCTTTGGAGGGAGCCCAAACTCTGTGTTTCTCAGCGACAGCCCAGAAACCTGACTGATCTAGAGAAGATCTGTGTGGAGTAGTGGGCCAGGATCCCTCCTGCAGTATGTGCAAACCTGGTGAAAAACTACAGGAAACGTTTGACCTCTGTAATAGCAAACAAAGGCTACTGTACCAAATATTAACATTCATTTTCTCTGGTGTTCAAATACTTATTTGCCGCTATATCACACAAATAAATCATTAAAAAATCATGCATTGTGATTTCTGGATTTTTCTTTTTAGTTTATCTCTCTCACAGTGGACATGCACCTACGATGACAATTTCAGACCCCTCCATGATTTCTAAGTGGGAGAAATAGCAAAATAGCAGTGTTCAAATACTTATTTTCCCCACTGTATATAAATGTTTAAATCTCCAGAAAAAACGTTCCTGACTGAGTAAGTTCAAGGCAGACTGGATAGTGTTCTCATGTTGAATAATGATGAGCTGAGATGAGAAAAATATTTAGCATACTATTTCAAGGTCACTAATACGTACAGAAGAATAGGTTAAAATACGTTCAGCATTTACAGTGTAACTCAAAATCAAATTTTTTCCAGCTTACATTTTATCAGTGCCAGATGATGATACATTATATTACCTATTTGATAGTTAATTATATTCTTTTCTGATTTTGAAGATATTTAAGTTAGTCAATAGCACCAAGAACCTGCTTCATTCTAATTCTTGCTGGAAGGCTATTACTTTAAAGCAGCTGCATTAGTTTAATTTATATTATCATCATCTTAAAGCAATTCTACACCGAAGATCTTTTGAGTAGGGCTTGACTTTTGGCAGAAATGGTCATTCTGAAAACTCCTTTGCCCAGGGTGGCAGTTGTACTCTATTTCTGTCTATCTATTTATCTATGTAAAACCATACCTGGAGCAACACTCACAATTTTGGTTTCCCTCTATATGCTCAGAATTTTCCAAAAACTATTGGGCACAGAAGCTTTAAATGGTTAATATTTTATTTTTATTATTTTTTTCTCAAGCTCAATAACTGACTGTTAGTTTTTCTAAAGATACTGAACCTGCTTTTAGTGTCTTTTCAAAGTAAAGTGCTTTTTTTGTTAATTCTTTTTGTGTAGTCTATTTTGGGTGTAAACTATATGGTTCTTTTAAGTAGGGCATTTTTTTTTTATGTTGCATTTATATTATTTAATTTACACACTCCCTGAAAAATAGAGGCAATACAGAAAATGAAATTTAGGTCAAGGCTTTCAATTGCCACTTTGCCATTGCACAGCCCGGCCGGCCCGGGCCGTAAGGGGGGCCCCTCGGTGCTGATAGCCTCAGGCCACTGGCCCCATGCCCTGAGAGCTGTTGTTTGCACATTACGGGCTACTAGTATCTCCAGGTTACGCCATCGCTCGCACCTTATATGTCGTCCTAATATGATGTACAATGCAAACGTGTAGTAAGTTTAGCAATTTGCACAAGGCCACAAAAAAACACACATCATGTCGACAATACAAACACTTACCAGACTCATCTTGCTCCTGTGGGCTAACATTTGTGTCCGGCTCTTCCTGAATAATGCTCATGGTGTTACGACTCAAAATAAAGACATTTTTTTGGCTGTACGCCACTGCAGTTGCTGTGTATCTCCGCCGCCTTGTACTGGGCTCGTAGCTTTTTCAGTTTTACGCTTCGGTGACGAGAGTTACGGATATAGATACAGGTAAGCCAGCCATCCCCGCTTTATTTTGGTTACAGATGGTGCCCCCGCCCCTACCTGGATACCGCCTCTAGGCCCGCGCTGCCCCTCTAGGACCATCGTTTAGGTTGGGCCAGAAAATCAAGGGCCAGCCGGGATGGCCGCATTAGCACCTCCCCCCGAATGTGTGAAACCCCTTCGCATCCAGCCGCCCCTGTGGGGTCGGCTTCGTCCCAGTAATAGGAAAGCCGCTTTTGTTTCTAGTAATACTGTTTACCTTTGTGTGTTTGCAAAGCAACATGAGCAGATTTATTTGTATGCAACAAATTAAGGTCTTATTGGTCTGTTTTTTTTATATGTTTATATTTACATAACTCATAGAAGAATCAAACCCCTACTTATTTCTGTTTTCAAGTAACATGTGGACGGGCTAAATGATGACGGACAGGGCCGGATATTGATAAATCGTTGAAGCACGGGAGGTTTCTAGGACAAGGTTACATGACACTTTTAGCTATTAAAACTCAAGGCTAGGTTCTTTTTACAGAGAGGATTAGCCCTACATTCAATCGCTCTCTCCTTTTGTTACATGTTTTAGATGTATCTTACAGAGCTTCTCACTGTCGTAGATGAGCTGCTCCACACAATAGGACATACCACTCCTTTTAATAGGCTGTTTTCCACTGCAAGGTCAAGTCAGGCCTGCCAGTGATACTTGCATACAAATGACATCATTGAAGAAGGGTCTTGTTTTTACAACATGCTAAGAAAATTACTGCTGACATTTTTTATCATCTCCATGAAAATTTTGTTTAAAAGCCATAAGTTGTGATATGTAATTCTGCACCATACAAACAATCTGTATAAGCAAACTCATTTGTAATAGCACACTTCAACAAAGTAATTCATAGTGCATTAAAAAAATGCAAAAGAAACACATTGTAAAAGGACATTTAGATACAATTAAAACAGTCATTAAAAATATAAAAAGAGCAAAACAGTCTGCAGTATTGATTTAAAGAACAGACTTTTAGCAGACCTTTACTTTTCTGGGAATTTGTTCAGATAGAGCATAGAAAGAGAGAACGCTTCTTCTACAGGTTTATTTTTTGATTAATTCAGAAAGTAGGTCTGATCCTAGACAACCTGAGAGGTCTGGAGGGTTTATCACTCAGTAGCAGATCAGACATCTATTAAGGCCCTAAGAGCTTTATAAACCAACATCAGTATTTGAAAGTCTTTGGCAAGTAGGAATTAAAGAAAAAATATAGAGCATGCATGCAGCATAAGATATGGAGAGATACTTGTCTTCCAGTTGATCATCTAGTGACCTAAGCTTCAATAATAAATATTGTTTTTTTTTTAGTGTTTTGGATCCTGTTCTATAAATATTATGACCCTCCAGTCCCACTCAGACCCATTTAGCTTAGCCGTGGAGAGATGTGCAGCAATTAGCTCCAACTTTTCCATTTAAAGCTTCTTGAAAAAGCCCCTGTCGCTGTCTGTTGCCATATATTGTGTGGATGTCTATGGACCCCCACTGTGGTGCTAATTGGGTATGGTTAGCCCAGCTTAGGCCTGACCTGCCCATCACCTCCCTCAGCATAGCCTTTCTAATCCTCCAGATCCACATGTGCGACCAACACTCCCCCCTCTGTGAAGCTCATCAGCCAGTCATGATCCATTCTTTGTGATGGATGTAGACAGTTCATTACATCAGGACAGAAAAGATAAATGCCTTTTAAAATGCTGATCCCCAACACAGCTGCAGGCTCTCCAAATGCTGCAGACTTAGGCCACTGACTGGTTCTTCAGAGAGGGATGTGTAACACTGATCGATTTGACAATGTAGGATAATTTATATTAAGATCAAATGAAATTACAGAAAGATTGTACATGGTCAGTTGCCAGTCACAGTCACAATGTCATCTTATGAAAAAATGCATCAATATAGAGGATAACCTAATTTCTAGTCAAGGACCATGATATGACTGTGTGAATGTTTATTGTTATGCTAGGCAAGACGACTGTGTTAGATGTGTTAAAATAATCAAGCATCTTTATTCACTGCTTGAAAAAATTGTCACAACAGTGTTTCTGTGTGTATATTAATGTTTTTGGGCACCCAAAATACCGAACAGTCTTTTGGTTGTCTTAAATGCATATAATAGTCCCTTTTTATAAAGCTGTTAGTTTACATTTGTTGACAAGCTCTTTAAATGTCTGCATGGACTATGATGATATTTATTATGGCTGCTATAGATGATGTAAAAGGTTTTTAATTGATCTGTCTTGTAACACAAACTGCCTCATGGAGGACATTAAAGTTTACTTAGTCTAAACAACAGTATCCTTCCTCAAGGTATAATTTGATTTTCCTTGTCTTACATTCTAGGTTTACTTTTCCAAAACTGTTGGAGCAGTGCTGTCAAGGTAAGCTCTGCCTTTTACACTTTGTTGCTACTTGGCTCCCAACAATAAAATCAGAATCAACTTTTTTTTCAGAGACTGAGGGAACACTGCATTGATATTAATTGCTATTGCAACAAAATGTGGTTTTAATAGCTCAAAGTTTCAGACAACACTTGTACAGTAAAACTGTATCAACATCAAAACTTTGAGTCAGTCAGTTTCTCTACCTGCTTATTCCCTACTATGCTCACAGAAGTCTGATGTAGCCAATTCCAGCCTACTTGAAGCAAGAGGCAGGGATACACCAGATTATTTTGGGGCACACACACCATTTACTCACAGACACAAGCAATAATTTAGAGTCTCTAATTCACCTCAGCATGTTTTTGGACTGTAGGAGGAAGCCAAAGAACCTGGAAGAAAAATCACACATACTCAAGAACATGCAAACTTTACACAAAAAGGTCCCAACCCAGAGACTTGAGCATGTGGCCTTCTTGCTGTGAGGCAACAATGGTACACACTGCACAAGTTGTAGGCGGAAATTAAGCTTTTTTGTTTTGATTTACAGTGGCACCGTCTGGCGTTTTAACATTGCACCAAAACTGCACCAGACTAAACTACCTTAATCAAATGAGTGGTTGTTGACATTTTACACATATTCAGAATTTCTTTAATGCCTGCATTACAGAAAAATGAGCAATGAGCAACCACCAAAGTTCAATATGTCCCCCAATAATTTGTTATTGCTTTTGTATTACTGCTGTTGTCAGGCCGGGACTCAAAAGAGGACTCAGATGCAGAGTAGAACAGTGGGTTTTATTAATAGATAGGCAACCTCTTCCACGGGGAGCAAAGAGGGCTATAAAAAAATGCAAAGAAATATCTATGGCTATTGCTATCTATGACTATACATCGATATACTATAAAGGACTAGACTATGAATATAACTAGGGGCTATGATTAAGGTAGAAACTAAACTATCTCCGAAAAAGCTGGAGGAAAAATACTCTAATAACTATAAAACAAAATCTCTCCTAATAACTGGAGGAAAATACTCTGATAACTACAAACTAAAATCTCTCTGAATAACCAGAGGAACTACACTAAGAACTGAAAACAAAAGGCTGAGCTGAAAATCTACAATTAACTATCTAAACTAAGGCTATGAAAACTACAACAAAAAACGCTCCGAAGAGGACAGGCAAGGCAACAAGAACTATGACTAGGGGATTTCGAATGACTTGGGTGAACGTACAGGACGAAACACTTCGGCACAAGACAAGGGGAGACGCAGACAATATATACACAAGGTAATTGGAAACAGGTGGAAACAATCAGGGCGGGGCAGACAATCAGACCGGTGACACATGAGGAAGGGCAAGTGACAAGACAGGAAGTGACAAGACAAAAACCCCAAGACAGGACAAACCTCACCGCGGTGTGACAGTACCCCCCCCTCTAGGGCCGACTCCTGACGGCCCAGGCTGGTCAGGGTGGTCCCTGTGGAAGTCTGTGATGAGCGTAGGGTCTAGGATATAACGCGCCGGGACCCACTGCCTCTCCTCCGGACCATATCCTATCCAGTCCACCAGATATTGTTTACCTCGGCCCCGTTTGCGAACTGCCAGTAACCGCTTGACCTTGTAGACCGGACCGCCGTCTATCACTTCTGGGGGCGGTGTAGGGGCGGCGGCTGGGACCATCGGGCTCTCCTTTGCGGGCTTAATCCGGCTTACGTGGAAGGTCGGGTGAACACGGAGGGATCGGGGCAGGCGAAGGCGAACTGCTGCAGGGCCAATGAGCTTGGTGATTGGGAACGGGCGGAACCTTCAGGTTAAGATCCTTGGCAGAAAGCCACACTCTCTGGCCTGGCCGGTAAGTTGGGGCGGGTCGCCTCTTGCGGTCTGCGGTTTTCTTGACCCGGTCCCCTTGGCGAATTAGAACCTCCCTGGCGGCTGCCCAGATGCGGTGGCAGCGGCGAACCATGGCATGGGCGGAGGGAACAGACACCTCCTGCTCATTGTCTGGGAACACAGGAGGTTGGTAACCAAATACGCATTTAAACGGTGATATACCTATGGCTGAGGTGGGCAGTAGGTTGTGGGCATACTCGACCCAGACCAGGTGTTGGCTCCATGTCGAGGGATTCTGAGAGACCAGACACCGGAGGCCGGTTTCCAGTTGTTGGTTGAGGCGTTCGGTCTGGCCGTTGGCCTCCGGGTGATAACCTGAGGTCAGGCTGGTTTTCGCTCCGACGAGTCGGCAGAACTCCCTCCAGAACCTGGAGACGAACTGGGGGCCCCGGTCTGACACAATGTCCTTGGGAAATCCGTGAACCTTGAAAATATTGTTCATCATGATCTCCGCCGTTTCCTTGGCGGAGGGCAGTTTAGGCAAAGCAATGAATCTAGCCATCTTGGAGAATCTATCCACCACGGTGAGGACCGTGGTGTTACCTTGGGAGACCGGAAGCCCCGTGACGAAGTCCACCGAGATGTCGGACCATGGTCTGGAGGGAATGGGGAGTGGCTGCAGCAGGCCTATGCGTGACCCGGAGGACGTCTTGTTCCGGGCGCAGACCGAACATGCCTCTACGTACTCCCGGACCTCCGGCTCCATGGAGGGCCACCAGAACCTCCGAGAGATAGCGAACATCGTTCTTCTAACTCCCAGATGGCAGGAAAGCAGTGAGGTGTGGGCCCAATGGATCACCTGTGGGCGCATATCAGCCGGGACAAACAAACGGTTCTCTGGGCACCCACTAGGTGACGGAGCCTCACCATTAGCCTGCTTAACCTCATTTTCTATTTGCCAGGTCAGAGCTCCAACCACACATGTACGTGGGAGGATCGTTTCTGGATCCTTGGCAACAGGCTCAGGGTCGAAGAGACGAGACAGTGCGTCCGGCTTGGTGTTTCGGGAACCCGGCCTGTATGAGAGAGAAAAGGAGAATCGGTTAAAAAATAGCGCCCACCTGGCCTGGCGAGAATTGAGTCTTTTGGCTGTCTTAATGTACTCTAGGTTTTTGTGATCAGTCCAGACAATGAATGGATGGTCTGCTCCCTCGAGCCAGTGTCTCCACTCCTCCAATGCTAGCTTGACCGCCGGCAACTCCCGGTTACCGACGTCCTAGTTCTGCTCCGCCTTGGATAGTCGCCGTGACAGAAAAGCACAAGGGTGCATCTTACCATCCTGCTCTGACCGCTGTGAAAGGATGGCCCCGATCCCCTCATTAGAGGCGTCCACCTCTACCACGAACTGTCGTCGAGGGTCCGGCAGGGTGAGGATGGGGGCCGAGGTAAAGCGACGCTTGAGGGCTCGAAAGGCCGCATCGGCTTCTGGAGACCAGTGGAACTGCACCTGTGTGGAGGTAAGAGCATGGAGAGGAGCAGCTATTGCGCTAAAGCCTCTGATGAACCGCCTGTAAAAGTTAGCAAACCCAAGGAATTGCTGGACCTTTTTGCGGCTATCAGGTGTGGGCCAATCGACTACAGCGCTAATTTTAGCCGGGTCCATCTGCACTCTTCCAGGGGCTACGATGAAGCCCAGGAAGGAGACGGTGTCGGCATGGAATTCACTCTTTTCAGCTTTGACATAGAGCCCATTTTCGAGAAGTCTTTTTAATACTTGGGTCACATGGTCCTGGTGGGTAGTCAGGTCAGGGGAGTAGATAAGTATATCGTCCAAGTATACATACACAAAGTGATCGAGAAAGTCTCTTAGTACGTCGTTAATCATGGCCTGGAATACAGCCGGGGCGTTAGTAAGACCAAATGGCATGACCAAATATTCGTAGTGGCCTCTAGGGGTATTAAACCCAGTCTTCCACTCGTCACCCTCCTTTATGCGCACCAGATGATACGCATTGCGTAGATCTAACTTGGTGAAGATCTGGGCCTGTTGGAGCTGGTCAAATACAGATGACATGAGGGGAAGTGGATAGCGGTTCTTAATGGTTATGTCATTAAGGGGGCGGTAGTCGATGCATGGTCTTAAAGAGCCGTCTTTCTTCTTCACAAAGAAGAAACCCGCTCCGGCGGGTGATGAAGAGGGGCGAATCAGTCCAGCCTTCACGGAGGTATCGATATATTCCCTCATGGCCTCGTTCTCTGGTCCGGAGACCGCGTTCAGGCGGCCTCTGGGAATGGTGGAGCCTGGAATCAGATCGATCGCACAATCGTAGGGTCGGTGAGGGGGGAGGGACAGAGCCTTGGTTTTGCTAAATACCCCTTTAAGATGATGATAGCAGGAGGGTATGGAGCTCAGGTCCGGGTAATTGGGGTCTGTGACGGAGTTAACAGAAATCTGTCTATTGCCTGTGACCTCTTTTCCTTGCCGTGGGAGTTTCATACAGGCTTTCACACAGTCCGCTCCCCACCTCAGGATCTCCCCTGATCTCCAATCTATGTGGGGATTGTGGCGGTGTAACCATGGCTGTCCTAAAATGAGAGTCTGAGAGGGTGACTTGACTACATACAGACGAATGCTCTCCTGGTGGTTGTTGGTGATCAATTTGAGAGGTGCTGTGATGTGTGTGACGGTGAAAAGGTCCTGTCCATTAAGAGCTTTAGCGCGGATGGGCTTAGCTAAAAGTTCGGTTTCGAGGCCCAGGTGTTCCGCTAAGCGCCCGTCTATCAGGCTCTCGTCCGCCCCCGAGTCTATAAGTGCTTTGAGCTCAGTGGTGGTGTGGTGTTTTACCTGGACGGTAGTGAGAGTACGTGGTGGGATGCTTGCACCCTTGAAGTTACTCACCACCAGGTTCTTCTTGGCAGGGCAGGTGGCGACGAGATGGCCGGGTTCCCCGCAGTAGAAACAGCGACCCTCCTGTAGCCCTTTCTGTCGTTCCTTCGGCGATAGTCGGGCTCTCCCCAGCTGCATGGGTTCTCCGTCTTCTTCTGGAGGATGACGGTGACGCTGCTCTGGTGATGATCGACGGGTTACCGGCCAACCTGGTGTTTGTGGGCGTATGGACCTTTCCATCGGCGGGGTTCTCACAGTGCGTTGCTGCCTGAGCTGGCGGGCTCGGTTATCCGTCCGGATAGCGAGGGCGATGAGCGAGTCGAGGTCCGTGGGTAAATCCAGAGGAACCAGGAGGTCCTGGATCGGAGCTGCCAATCCCTTTAAAAACACGTCATATAGGGCTGTCATATTCCAACCAATCCCCGCCGATAAGGTGCGAAACTGGATGGCATAGTCACAGACGGAGTTATTGCCCTGTTTCAGCCCGCTCAGCTCCTGAGCCTTCTCCCGGTTAGTCGTGACTGGGTCAAAAATTTTCTCTAGAGTCTGTTCAAATTCCGAGAATGAACTGCAAACTGGGGAGTCTCGGGCCCACTCTGCCGAAGCCCAAGCCTTGGCTCTCCCGGCCAGGTGGGAAATCATAAAAGCAATCTTTGATCGGTCAGTGGGAAAAGCTTGGGGGTTTAGCTCATAATGTAAACAGTCTATGAGGAAGGTTTTGCATAAGCCCGGTTCGCCAGAGAATCGTGCTGGTGGAGCTAACTTACATGCTGCTCCCACTACCGTCATCGATGGAACGGGATTCACTGGGTTGGTGGGCGCTACTACTGGAGGCTCAGGTGCTGCCTTCGTCTGCACTAGGTGATCGTGCAGACCCTGGAGTTGCGAAGATAGCGCGGTCTGGAATTCCTCCTGACGGGAGAGCCGGGCCTCCTGGGCTCGCAGGGCTGCCGTGAGCTGTTCTCTCTCCGCTGAGTCCATACTGACCGAAGTGTACTGTCAGGCCGGGACTCAAAAGAGGACTCAGATGCAGAGTAGAACAGCGGGTTTTATTAATAGATAGGCAACCTCTTCCACGGGGAGCAAAGAGGGCTATAAAAAAATGCAAAGAAATATCTATGGCTATTGCTATCTATGACTATACATCGATATACTATAAAGGACTAGACTATGAATATAACTAGGGGCTATGATTAAGGTAGAAACTAAACTATCTCCGAAAAAGCTGGAGGAAAAATACTCTAATAACTATAAAACAAAATCTCTCCTAATAACTGGAGGAAAATACTCTGATAACTACAAACCAAAATCTCTCTGAATAACTAGAGGAACTACAATAATAACTACAAACCAAAATCTCTCTTAATAACCAGAGGAACTACACTAAGAACTGAAAACAAAAGGCTGAGCTGAAAATCTACAATTAACTATCTAAACTAAGGCTATGAAAACTACAACAAAAAACGCTCCGAAGAGGACAGGCAAGGCAACAAGAACTATGACTAGGGGATTTCGAATGACTTGGGTGAACGTACAGGACGAAACACTTCGGCACAAGACAAGGGGAGACGCAGACAATATATACACAAGGTAATTGGAAACAGGTGGAAACAATCAGGGCGGGGCAGACAATCAGACCGGTGACACATGAGGAAGGGCAAGTGACCTGAAACGAGAGGAGAGTTAGACTTTCGAAATAAAACTGGAAGTGACAAGACAAAAACCCCAAGACAGGACAAACCTCACCGCGGTGTGACAGCTGTATCTGATTCTGTTATTTTAATATACAGCTTGCAGGTATACAAACACTGCAATAGTAAGGCCAGTAAATCAAATTAACTGTAAAACAGTTGGTTTTCGGCACTGGATTTGTATTTCCAGCAAAATGAGTCAGCTTTTCCCTTTTTGTGTATCATTCTATGTCAGGTATTGTGAGTACAGTGGTGTTCACCGGCCTGACAGCAGAGCAGAAGCATCCTCTCATGCAGCATGTTCAGCAGTTGGTACGCTCTGCCAACCCCACCACAGCCTTCATACTAGGAGAGCGAGGAGCTGTCACCAGGTAGGCACTCACAGAATCGGGATTAATGCCACAAAAAAGTAATTTAAATGCTTTTATCTTTGCTAAAAATCTTACACAGGCTACATATTTTATGCTTTTTTCAGTCTGATCAATTACCATAGAAACATAAAATTGTACAGAATGCATTCTGTACTCGAAGAATGTTTCATTGTAATTAAAAGCTCATTATATATTAAGGTTATTTAAAATAATAACATAGTATTTTTCATTCATTTCATATTTTTAAAAGATGGATATCTGGGAATATATTGATACTAATACAGTTTGTCACATTTTATTCATTGCTTTCTATCATTTGTCATAATTAATCTCTAATTTGTTTTATGTTGCTGGAAAACAAAGACAATTCTATTTTACGCTTCTGTATTTATTCAGGTTTCTCAGAAAGGGCTACATTTTACATTTTACATTATACCAATAACTCATTTAACTTTAAACCAGCTCTAATCCCCATTTTACACACATTTCAGTATTTGTTCATACTTTTAATTAATAGGAACTTGTTATAAAATTTGGGTTTGCTGTGTCTAGTTCAACACTGATTGGCTAGCTTTGCTAGCAGTAGCTGCCTGGCTAGCACTCATGTTAACCAGGAAAAAACAGCCAAACATGCTGCCTTTAGATGTTTTTTTTATGATGTTGCTGGTGTTGCACATGACACCTTTTTATAGATTTTGTTACTGCATTTAGTTTTAACAATTTCAATTATTTTGCCCTGTTGGCCATGAAATTGGGAGCATTGTAAATGTGTAGCAGTGGATGAAACATAAAATAACATTTAATAGTGATATCAGAACTGCTTGTTCTGAAGCTTACCGTTACTCCGGTCCTAACCTAATTAGGAACCAGTTCCAACAAAGGCGGCTCTCTGTACCATTACTATTTTTCATGAGGGTGTTTACCATTGTTGTTGACCATTATATTGTTTAGTGTTAGTGTAAGTGTTTTTTTTCCACTTTTAATTCAATAGGAATGAAGATGTGAATCTGATACTGTCTAAAAGCAGCTTCAATGAGCCACAGATGCTGAGAGCACGTTATGTCCTCTACCCCGGCTGGTAAGACCCTTGTCCTGAATTCCACTGTCCTAGTTGTGTTCCTCAAATGTCCTCCTGTGTCTACACCCAACCTTTTGGTTCCCTTGATATTCAACGGTCCCACTTCATCTCTCTCCTGGAAGTTTAATTGCTGCTCAGCTGCAGTAGTTATGGTATCGGCTGCTGATTGCTGTAAAGCTCCTTGGGGCATCTTGTGTTCTATCACCAGCTGCCTCCTGGCAGCCCAGTAACAAGCTGTTGGTCATACAGTTGCCATGTACACAGAAGGGGTCTCCTTCCCCTTGGACCTGGTCCACTTAGCCCTCATGCCTCCTTTGTCAGCCTAATATGAAACTCTGCTAAGTCCCCCTTTACAGATCATACACTGGATATCTGTCCAGAGCATTTTTATTTACTCATCTCCAAGCCATCCCTGCATGTGCATGCAGGTTTGTGTGAGATGATCTGTGCACTTCCCTACACAAGACTGAGATGTATTCTGATCGTTTACTGAAGTCGAATATCAATACCAGAATATCAAAACACTTCAATCCTGAATTCCTAATCCCACATCACCAAATAAATAGCCTTAAAACTGTTAAAGTGAGTAAATAAAAGTAAAAGTTTTGCAGAAAATTTAATTATGACCAATATATTTGAAACATTCTGGTGAAGGTGGAATCAGCCATGAATGTGTGTAAAATTTCCAAACCATGAGCAGTACATAGAAACTACAATATGTTAATATTGGTAAAATAATAATCTCAAAAGTAACTAAACTGTCAAGCAAATGTATTGGAGTAATACATTCCAATATTTTCCAGTAGCATAAAACTAAAGTACTCAAGTAAAGTACCTCAAAATTATACTTGGTTACATTTCACAACTGCTTCTCCAGCTCTTGACAAGGACAAGAAACTGATGCAAGAACCAGGAAATCACATGAACTCACTTCCCTGCTGGCAGCTGGTAGTGTAAATGCTGTCCTAGCTAAAGACAAAATGTAGCACATTTAGGCTGCTCTTCACTCAGATTTCTGACCATTTGTGTAATGTGTGTGTGTTCTGTGTTTTAGGTGCAAAGGGCACTTCTTCTCTGGTTCTGGGTCTCTGGTCCTCACCCAGAAGCATGTGGCTTTCAGTCGGCCCCTGGAGAGGCCTCTATTTGTCGCCCACTGTAAAGGTGAGATGGAAAGAAAGCCCGCCACCCCCCTCGGTTTTTTACTCCTACATGTGACAGAAGCTTCAGATACAAGCTGGCAAGATTTAATGATGATTATATAAGATGCCTTTCTGTCTAAATATGGAAAATACTGTGATCTCAAAGCAAGTTTTAGAGGGTGCTGTGAAATAATGTTTTCCAAAATGGGTACTATGGTAGTACCTGGTAGTATTTTCACTTGTTACACCTTGCTGTAAACTGTCTATTGAAAAAGATATATTTTGTAATACTTAAATCCTAGTTTGTTTCATACATAGGATTAGGGGTCACAGTAGATAAAAAAAAATAAAATTAAAAAGCATAGTGTGGCGCACTATCCTGAGAAAAAAATACAAATTTTCTAAAGTGATAAGAAATAAAAACTTATATTTAGGCTAAACAACATGGGCAGTGACCCATATGAACATGTACATGAACTGACCTTAATTTGCCTAATAGCCCAACATTGTAATTATTTCCCATTATTAAACAGTAATATGATGTATGATAACAAATTTGCTGTCAATTTTTCTTGTTTGGTTAATTGCTGGTAAGAGACTGTACCATTTTAGAATAATCCTATGATTAAAATCATAGGTAATTGCATAATTTCTCCCATGTGTCAGTATTTTTTTTCTTTTTAGTTGACACACAAAAATATCACTTAATATTTTTGTGTTTTATTGATTGCACATAAACATCTGTCCCAAACAATATTGACAATAATTGACAATATTAGGTAGCTAGGCACATGTAAAACAAGAAAGTATTGGAGTTTTCAAAAAATTATTTTATTTTTATTTTTAATTAACTTTAAAAATCATCCTCATTAGTAATAGACTATTTATTACCTATGATTTTAGCACAATAATATTTGAAAATGGTTTTGTCAAATGAACTTAAATAATGCACAGAGGGAGCCGGGGACATCTTTCTTGGTCTCACATTTTCACATTGCTGGAATACTTCTGTCTTTTCTTCTGCAGCATGCACGTCATCATTGAGGCCAAGTCCCTTTCATGGAAATGTGTACAATATTCGGGGAAAAGTCAGATTTTCCGGTAAGACTTCTACTGTTTATTGTACACTGCTTCAAGTAAAACACATACTGATTCGTTTTTGACAATTTTCTCATATTTTCAGACCAGATTCAGAACTGCAAGACAGTTTTGTTGAGCAATACTAAAATAATGTGAATTCATTTTTTTGTAAATTTTTGATCTGCATCTGTATTTCCCAGTTTTGGGATATGTTAGAGAAATGGTTGCACTCAAGGCAGGCAAAAGATTCCCCTGACGGTAGGAATACTGCTCGGTTGTTGCTCTGTTGTCTGGTGTTCCGAATTCAGCCCATAGGTCACTGGTTTGGTTTGCTTCACATAGTTTTTTCACTTTATGTTCATTTGAAGACTTGTGTAGAGTTGTTGCATGAGGAGAGAGTGCGCAGGTGTGCAGAGTGCGTGCAAATATTTGTACAGAGTTGGGAAGATGCATTTGTATGGAACGAGTGGAGACTGTATGATCCTATACTATTATTAGGGTTGGGCGATATTTTTTTTTTTTGTTTTGTTTTGTTTAGTTTTTCAATTTTCTTTATTCATATGTATTTATATCATAGCCAATTTTTTATTTTGTTAATAAAGATAATATTTCTTAAAAATGTCCTTTTTAGTTGGTTTAGAGGAAAAAACAGAAATGATTAAGTTTTAAATTAAAAAATGTATGATAATTTGAATAATTTATCAAGATAATTTTTGGACCAAATCGCCCAGCCCTGACTTATACTATTTTTTGCATTCCCTTAGTCGCAAGTGTCTATCTCAGTTACTGTCTGTAGGGTAGTGTATCATTTACATCACTTTCTTAGTAGTCATATTAATTTGTTTGTTTAAAAATTGTTGGTACCCCTCAGTTAAAGAAGGAAAAACCCACAATTCTCACTGAAATAACTTGAAACTTACACAAGTAACATTGAATAAAAAATCATTGAAAAATTAAATAATCAAAATCAGCCATTACTTTTGAATTGTTGATTAACATAATTAAAAAAAAAACTAATGAAACAGGCCTGGACAAAAATGATGGTACCTCTATAAAAGATTGAAAACTATTTGACCAGAGTGACATGATTAGCTCATGTGTGTCCTTTAATTGACAGCACAGGTGTTTCCAAAGTCATAATCAGTCTGCCTATTTAAAGGGAGACAAGTAGTCACTCTGCTGTTTGGTGAAAAGGTATGTACCACACTGAACATGGACAACAGAAAGCGAAGGAGAGAATTGTCCCAGGACATCTGAAAAAAATTATAGACAAATATCTTAAAGCTAAAGGCTATAAGACCATCTCTAAACAGCTTGAAGTTCCTGTGACAACAGTGGCTAATAATATTCAGAAGTTCAAGACCCACGGGACAGTAGCCAACCTCCCTGGACGTGGCCGCAAGAGGAAAATTGATTGTATCCAAAGAGCCCAGAACCACCTCGAAGAAATTAAAGGTGTTTGAGCCAAAGTGGACTTTATGGGAGACGACCGAGGAGGACACCACTGCTGAAAAAAATCATATAAAAGAGAGACTTGAATTTGCAAAAATGCATGTTGACAAGCCACAAAGCTTCTGGGAGAATGTCCTTTGGTCAGATGAGACCAAACTGGAGATTTTTGGTAAGGCACATCAACTCTATGTTCATAGACTCAAAAACCAAGCATACGAAGAAAAGAACACTGTCCCTACGGTGAAACATGGAGGAGGCTCAGTAATGTTTTGGGGCTGCTTTGCTGCATCTGGCACAGGGTGTCTTGAATGTGTGCAAGGTAAAATGAAATCTGAAGACTATCAAGGCATTCCTTGCTACCTAGTGTCAGAAAGCTTGGTCTCAGTCGCAGGTCATGGGTCTTCCAACAGGACAACAATCTAAAACGCACAGCCAAAAACAGCCAAGAATGGCTGAGAGAAAAGCGTTGGACTATTCTAAAGTGGCCTTCCACGAGCCCAGATCTGAATCCCATTGAACATCTGTGGAAGGAGCTGAAACATGCCATTTGGAAACATCAAACCTGAGACAACTGGAGCAGTTTGCTCATGAGGAGTGGGCCAAAATACCTGTTGACAGCTGCAGAACGCTCATTGACAAATACAGAAATCGTTTAATTGCAGTGATGTTGTGCAACAAAATATTAAAATATGGGTGCCATTATTTTTGTTGAGCCCTATTTCAATAGTTTTTTTTTTTTAAATAATTATGTTAATCAACGGGCGACACGGTGGAGCAGTGGGTAGCACTGTTGCCTCACAGCAAGAAGGTCGCAGGTTCAAGACCGCCTTGGGGCCTGGGTCTGGGACCTTTCTGTGTGGAGTTTGCATGTTCTCCCCGTGTCTGCGTGGGTTTTCACCGGGTACTCCGGTTTCCTCCCACAATACAAAACATGCTCAGGTTAATTGGCAAATAGGCCCATAGGTGTGAGTGTGTGAGAGAATGGTGTGTGAATGGTGTGTGTGCCCCACGATTGGCTGGCGACCATCTGGGGTGTATCCCTGCCTCTCGCCATAAAATGCGCTGGGATAGGCTCCAGCAGACCCCTGCGACCCTGAAAAGGAATAAGCGGGATAGAAAATGGATGGATGGATGGATGTTAATCAACAATTCAAAAATAATGGCTGATTTTGAATATTTAATTTTCAATAATTTTTTATTTACTGTTGCTTTTGTAAGTTTCAAGTGAGTTCAGTGAGAATTGTGGGTTTTTCCTTCTTTAACTGAGGGGTACCAACAATTTTGTCCACATGTGTACCTGTTTCACATTCAACACATATTTTTAACATTAAGTTAGGACATATTTGACATAGTTTAATTTGTTTTGTATCACATGTGAGTTTTTCTTAGATCAGAGGCATTGTATGGATGTTAAAACATTAACACCCTAGCAACAGCATGCTGTTACTATCTGCAGCTGCTGCCCGAGGTGTGAACTGTATGTGTGAGTTGGATGTGAGCGTCTACATCTCTGAAACCTCCAGATTCAGACCAAATGATGGAGGTGAGCTACAACACAGTGAGTGGGAACCTGAGCATCATCCCGGACCAGAGCGTGGACCTGGTGACCCCAAGCCCCCAAAAGAACAAAAATTCCTGCTTCCTGATCTTCGATGGTGTTAGACTCACTGAGGATGGACTAAAGAACTGGCTCAGACTGTGTGCCAAGCAGGTAGACATTTGATTATCCATGTTTTTTTGTCTTTTTTATGGAGTGTGGGGGGTTCTTGTCAACATACACTGAAAACTAATGACATGTTACCATATGTAAAGGTTGCAAAGGGCAGGGACATTTCCATATATTTACCATATGAATTTGGGTTTAGAAAGTCTGCATTAAAAGTAAAACATTACTTAATATAAACATAATTTCAAAAATTATGTTTTTGCCTTTTTCACGAGTAGAAGTTTAAAGTTTTCTTGCATAACTGTGTTTTTGAAATATGAAAAGGATATACTGTTTTGAACTTATCTCTGAAACCATAACACATGAGACTTATTATTACTTATTACTTGTACTTATGTTACTTATGCTGGTGTTAAAAAACACCTAAAGTATTACAGTCATTTCAATATGACTATTCATTTCCAAGAAAAATAGGTAGGCAATCTTTACAACACCATTATTTGGGGGGTGGGGGGGGTCAAAAACATTTTAAAAAATTATATTAGAAATGTTTGAAATATTTGCATGCATGTTTGCTTTATGATAAGCCTAAATATTCATATATATGTCTGTATATGAGAAAGGAAAACCCAGTTAGTATGAATTTTCCAGTGTATTCCTGTTGATAGTAAATAACTTCTGTAAATTTTCAATAATAGTGACCATATTGGTGACCATGAAAAGGTTTGGATGAATCTTCAATGCATCCAGCTCATGTGTTAATCTATCATCATCATCATTAGCATTGGTGTACTGTAACCACAAGGTTGTTTCTGTTTACAGAAG
The DNA here is from genome assembly GCA_036785175.1 of Eupleurogrammus muticus. Taxonomy (NCBI): domain Eukaryota; kingdom Metazoa; phylum Chordata; class Actinopteri; order Scombriformes; family Trichiuridae; genus Eupleurogrammus; species Eupleurogrammus muticus. Next base: position 1,872,193 of record JAYKQN010000012.1, read on the forward strand.
CAAATGAAGAAACCTAAGAAGACTAAGAATACCCTTTCACTACAGGAAATCAAGAGCATACACGTGAGTGCATTTGCATTGGTGCATTGGTGGTATTTGTATGCACACAACAGTATTAAAGGCACCTGTGAAGTTTTGACTCTGTGGTGCAATGGAGTATCCACTTTGTTTTTATGTATATTGAAGTAATGGCACCAATGCAATGCAATCTATGTTCTTATGAGCACAAAGGTGACACAACACACATGGCTGCCAAGAGCTTCATGCTACAGTAAGTCACTGATTGACAGGGGGTGACTGCAACTTGCCAAGAGATTTGACAAAGTGTCAGAAAAAAGGTGTTGGAGAGGAAGACTGGTGTGAGCATGAATGAAATTATTGAGCATGTGTGTTAGACCTCAACATGGATAAATGTTGTATGACAAACAACACAATGGGTTTGTTTTAAATGGAACTCTGAAGCGTATATTAAGGTTATTGTCTGACACAAGGCGGGGGGCCGGAGGCTGAACCCAAATGCACGACTCTTCACAGTCCGTTCAAAAAGGGAAAGTCTTTATTACAATTCTGTACCAAAACAAAAATGCACTCTTCATGAGGTAAACAGAAAATCACTCTTGCGAGGTAAACAAAAAGTCACTCTTGCGAGGAAAACTGGACTAATGATAACTAGGAAAAGTAACAAAGGAAAGGCTGTCAAAACAAGACTGGAAACTAAATAGACAGGAACAAAACACAAAACCTGAAAGGAGCTGGGCGCTGGTTCTTGAGACATGGGGCATGACAAACTGGCACAGGACAAGGGGAGACACAGACAATATATAGACAAGGTAACAGGGCACAGGTGAAAACAATCAGGGCAGGGGAAGGCAATCACAGTGGCGGGAAACACAGAAGGGCAGGAAGCAAAGGTGCCTGAAACAAGAGGGAAGAGTCATTTCAAAATAAAACAGGAAGTGAACGGCAAGACAACACGAGTGATAACTTAACATTTACGACGAGACATGACAATTGTCATTGCCGCTGAGAGAGCGAACACATTCACCACCTCTACACATGAAAATTAAAGGAATAAAGGAAGCAAATAATGTCAACTTTTCAACACTGTTATTAAAACTAATCACAGATCCAAATCCCTGGCAACAACATATTAACAAATGAAACAGGACATGGAGTAGCAATCATGAAAGAAAAAAAATTTGAATACAGTGTAAGTGATTTTGATGTCTCATCAGAGGAACTGAAGGGAAATAAATACATAAAATCCTTTACACCATTCTTTCACAGTCGCATTTCTAATGTCCCCTTGGAATAAAACCCTCAGCAGCCCTGTTTAAAGTTATTCCTGCATAAAGTGAGATCTTAAAGCAAACCACTTTTACTGCAGAAATAACTAAATCCATTCCATCACAAACCATCTCTGCCTGTTCTCACTAGATTTCATCTACAAGCAACTCCAAAGTATGTGTGTTTATTTAAGTATAACTATAAAACAACAGAATGGTGAGCATACAGATTATTCTGAAATCCCTCTGGACAATAATCTGGACAAGACATCCTGGCAAAGCTCAACATCATTCAGAATAATAAAGAAAACGCCATATTCTCCCATAATCACTTTGACAATGTCCATTTACGCCCAAATGTCTCAAACTTTGACAATAAATGCAAATAACTTATTCCCAAAGAAATGTTTAAACAAACAACCAACCAGACTCACAAAACCCTTCAAGACATCAGCACTAGAAATAAATGAAAAACAAAGCAGTGCAGAAGATAGTGATTACATTGTATTGATAAAATGAGTACCGGTTATTTACCTCCAGCACCTTGAGAAATTGTCTTCATTTGCCTGCCTGCCCATTTCCTATTTCCATGGAAAGTTGCAGTTACTATGATCCAAAAACTAGAAAAAGACCTGCACAATACAAGAAGTTAATGCCCCATAAGCCGTTCCAGTCACATAGGAAAACTGTATAAGAGTATTCACCTTTTGCCTCAACAACCACGTAGAAATAAATGACCTCCTTGGGATTCACCAAGCTGGTTAGGGGAAAGGGAGAGCAAAAACAGAAAACATTCTTTTGATCATCTAAAAACATTCATAGGCACTATTCATAGGAATAAATCTGGGCCAGCCCACATTAAAATACTACAAGCCCCTTTTTTAAAACCAAAGCTGACTTTTTTTGCGTTACATTTGAAGTTACAGATGGGTCATCTTTTAATTTATTTTATGTTTCTGAGCCTTTGTTGTGGATTGCGTGTCATTTTAATATTGCACTATAAATATTTCAGATTGATCCTTGTTTTTATTTATTTTATCTATTTTGAAGGCTATGCTCTTTATGTTGTGGATAATTTGTCATTCAATACTATACATTTTTCTAATGGTCTAATTTTCATACCAGTTGTGTTTACATGCACTCATTTCCTGCTGTATTGTTATCCTCAGTGGAGAATATGGATGGAAAAAAACAGGAACAAGTCAAGAGACATTTTTAGTTACTGACATTTTTTGAAAGTGTGAGCTCTAAGCTTTCCAATGATGTCTAACACATGGAAATATTTGAATATTTGAAGATTGGGCTATTTGTATGCAGGCATTACTGAAACTAGTTTAGTAAGAAGTCCAGTCTGAAAGATTCTGAATTGCCACCTACCTGGTGAGCCCGGTAACACAATGCTGCTCATTTCAGTCCAACATTCCCAGCAATCTGCCAGGGAGAGGTGGGGATGCACCAGAGACAGGTTGCCAGTCTATCGGGAGGCACACAAACCATTCTCACACACACACACACACACACACACACACACACACTCATACCTACTGGGATTTAGTCTCCAATTAACCTAAGCATGTTTTTGGATTGTGGGAGGTAGCCAGAGAACCCTGAGAAAACTCAGACAGACACAGGGAAAACATGCAAACTCCACACAGAAAAGTCCCAGCTCAAGGCTCAATCACTTTTTCTTTTTTTTTGCACGCCTTGTAGAGAGCTCCTCTGTTTTTGGGCTTGGTGCCTGCATTAATATAGGCTTGGCTCGGGCAGTAGCTTTCAAAAAAAGCTTTAAACACAAGCACAGACCAGACACCAGTCTGAAGAAGACAACCCAAATAATCATCCCAAGCTTTCTCAACTGCCAATCTCAACACTCTCCACCTCCCAAGTGGAGGATTCTGTAATCATAGCCAAAGTCTCACAGTTCCCAGACAACCGCTGCTACTTGTCAAGAAAAATGTCAAGAACTAGAGTCCAAAAAACCTGTGTCATGAGAATCAAACTGAACTCTTTCAAGACACAGTATGTTTTTATCATGAATATCATCCATATCAGCAAAGAAAACAGACAATCCAAATCAGCATGACTTGGAAAGGACACATCAATAACCTGGATTAAAAGGCAAACAATAGACTTAAAGCCATCAGATAAGAATCTACAATGCCTGAGAACAAAGAATTTAACAGGCACACAGACATCAGCAATTATTACATACACTTTTACACCTCCCCCCTCACCTCCAACCAATCAAGGCCAAAATAATCATTCCATTATTTAAACTCACAAATCATTAAAGGTGAGCCTCGGTTACAAAGATGTCAAGCAAACAAAGAGCACAACACAATAATACAAAAGATAAAAAAGATCAATCAATCAACACAAATGCATGAAAGCTAGAAAAAGAAAAGATACAATATATATTTTTAAAAAATAAATTAAGATTTAAAATGTTCAAGGGATGCAGTAGAGATCAGCTTTCAGGTTCCTGGCAGTAGAAGCATAACAACTAAAAATAGAACTTCCAGCTCAGAATGTCTAAAACATAAACCGAAGACTTTGAAAATGCTAGAAATAATAGAAAGGCATAAGCCCTGAGCTATCCCTTACAGAATGATGATCCACCTTCATTTTATTAAGTACAGGCAAATAATACACAACACATACAGAAAAAAAGGAACAGATGACTTTAAAATACCAGAAAAGGAAAATGTATAAATAAATAGAGACCTAATGAAACCAACAGGATCCCTCTCTTAACCAAAGCAAATGTTTTGCATTTCACGTTGTGTTATACTACTTTTGGTTTGTAGAAATTACTTTGTTATTATCAGGGAACAACCATCAATGTGATTAAAGGTGTGAGTTTAAAAGATTGAGTGAACACTTTTGTTTATTGGTTACCTAACTTGCAGCATCTGGACAATAAAAAACAAAAACTGGTCTTCCTTATTACATCTACATAAACGTGATGTTCAATGTTAAATGTGTACAGTTGTTTTTGGTGATAGAATACCTTTAGTTGAGTTGTAGAATCAGAATGATTTGTTGTTTTATGCTTAAGCTGAATTTTTGTTTAAAAAAAAGTGTTTCCAAAGTGTTTCTTCTCAAAGGTTCAAATATATTCATTGACTTTTTTATGAAAAAGAAAATTCCATTATCTAAGAGAAAGTGGGCTGGGTTGGTACCTTTTTATTAATGTGGGTCTTTTCAGTCTTTACAGTAACCTACACATGAAATTCTGTGTTTATTTTTAGATGACGAGACACTTGGACCCACTACCACCAGGCTACTTCTACAATGGTTATCAATATGTTGACATCTTTGGAGAAAAAAGAAGCCGCCATCCTAGTATCCTTTGCATTGAAGGGTTCATGGAAGTTAATTTTCTTTTTAAATATACAATAAAATCTTGGATTTTGAGAAAAAACTGGAGATGATAGACATTTGAAAGGCTAAAACAAAACCAGGGGTACAGTAACAAGTCAGTCATCTTAGAACTGAGTCCATAATGCAAATTCCTACTAATAATGGATAAATATATGTAAGAGCATTCGTAACACCTTCTATGAAGGTTATATATCATAGAGACAAATATGTGAACTTGTCATTTAGTGCCTGATTACTTACAACCTAACTTAAAAGAGTTATATAGTTTTTTGTTTTTTTTTTATTAGATTCTGTATCTATTTCCCTTGTTATTAATTCATGGACACATCTTATTTAACTTGTTCCCACAAATTAATTACTCGTTCACATTTCACATTCCTCACAATAAGATTCTTCTCATCTCTGGGGCTCTGTAATTCAGAAAAGCAGAGCAGACTTATTTTTTTTCATGAAACATGGTCTTGTTAAAATGACTGTGTTGCACTTGTGTCGACTTTACAACAAATTATATGATAATGGTGATTATAATGCATTATAAAATTATTACATTATAATATTATGACTAGGACAATTATAATACATTTATTACATACATACAATTATAAGCATGAATCTATTAAATCTAGCATTTTAATAGAGTGTAACTTTTTGTTAGATGTGATCACATCTGTATTTTACTGTCATGCTGTTTTGCCCCTTACACGGCTGTTACTGCAGACATGGATGAGTTTGTTAAGGAGTACATCGCTGAGGCCAACAAAGAGATTGAGCTGTTCAACCATCAGCTGGAACTGCAGGATCAGCCAGACCTCTTCGACCCATGATAGAATCTGTGTGTTTGTCCACTGCCTCCATCTGTCTTATGTCACTCTAAGGAAAATCACTGTGGTAAAGGTGGGTGGGGCGTACTGAACATAATGCGTGATCAGTACGCATTATGTTCAGTACGCCCCACCCACCCCAGCACCCCCAGGTGCTGCATACATAATGCGTGATCAGTGTGTGATCATACAACATGCATCTGGAGAAACTGCCCATTCATTATCTCTAACTTACTTTTTTGTGTAATTTTTTTTTCTCTTTTCTCTTTCTTTTTGTGGTGTGGAAACATGCTGTTGGTGTAGGTCTCACTTCCTATTGTACTGTAATGCCTCTTTAATGTGCAGTTAGCACATTCCCAACATGAAAGTGGCAATGTGCCATATACGACTTCCTCACAACAAATCTGAAACATAACTCAACCAGAGAGTCCACTTTTAAATCTATGTGATTATACCACTAAGCCCGCAGGTTATGAGAGTTGCACAATTTAAGGGAATTTCCATCTGTACACTCTTACAGCTTGTGCGTTTCTGTTGATCACAGTTGGCAAATGAATGCCTCTATTTCTGGACATGCATGGATAGGCGTATGATTCTATTGGGCTCCCTGGTGGGGTTTCTCTCCTCCTCTGTTGTCACCCAATCCAGGCCCACCTGTTAGCTAGCCTGTCTGCGAGCCACCCTGCAGCAGAAGGAACGCTTGGCAGTAGAGCTGTAAACATTGGAAAGCCTGTTGGCTGCAGCCAAACTGATGAATGATGCCATTAAACACATAGCTCTACGCCATCCCAATTCTTTATTTTAAGACTCCTAAATCGAATCTAAAAGTGCAATAAAGAAGACTTCCCTACCGGCAGCAACGTCTTGTCATTAAACAGCTGAGACCTTCAAGAAGCTCGGTGGATCTCTGAGGCTGCGTCTCTCTAGAAAGGTTTCTGTACCATAACTGAGGCTTGTTAACTATAAGAAACCAGGTAGACACATATTTATAGGTTGCTAGGCCTCATTGAAACCAGGTGTGGATTGGTGTGTTTCGTTGGAAATACCAATGTCTTGTTCTGATGGGAGGAGCCTGTGATGAAAGGTGTCAGGCTTCATATGAGTTGCGATGTGGAGATTCCAATGATAAGTGCTTAGACAAAGGAGTATTTCTGCTACTATTTGGTCTGTGATTGTGTTTAACACTAATCTTCTATGCATGTCTTCCTCTATCAAGGCTTCTAAAAACGATTTAAAATACTAAACCTGGAGGAAAATTTATTTTATAATTTTTGGGCTATGGACAACATGTGTTATATGTGGTAGGCCTGTTCCTTATTGGTTTTAGTGGTTTAGTGGATTTTTATGCAATTTTCATGCTGAATTAGTTAAAAAAATGCTGAGCGAAAGATTAGCAAAATCTAAATTTAAAGACTTTTTTTAATTTAGATTTTCTACATGCATTACTGCATGTAGAAAACTCAAATTTTACAGATTTGTGGAAGACATCAGTGATTAGTCAAATAGTTGATGTCAAATGTCTTTTAGTCAACTAAAATGTTATCAAGGACAGCTTGACTACTTCCGAAGTAACATGATTCAGAAGCTGAAATGCGTAGGAACCCTTGTGCAATCTCTGGTGATTTGGTGTTTTTTTTTCGTTATGGGATCAGCAGTGTAACATAAGACCAATCTATTTTAAGACATTAAATGCACAAGTGTGCACAAGCTGCTGCTGCTGTTGCTGCTACACCACAATAAGCTACGGTGGCCTTTTGTAAGCAGACAATACCATTTTACCAATACCATAATCCTATTTATTCAGTATGTAAAGGGAAATGGCCAGTCACATGCACTCAGATGTCAATATGGTCTGAAAAATGTACCGAAAAATATGGAAATTTGAAATGAATAATGTTTCCCCAGATGACTGTGTGTCTCACCCTGACACTGCTGGCCCCATACATCCTCTCAGTGGCGTATGAACAAGCCATATAATCCTATGCTAGATGTGCCACTGCTATTAGAAGAATAACTAATAAACTGCATAGAATAGCACCTAACATTGCAACAAATTATGCATCTAACACGTTTAAACCTGCATGTTCCAGATAGCCAGCAAAAAAGGGGTCAAATGGAGAAGAGGAGCAGACCCCAAGTTACTCATTCAACTCCTCCCATACAGTCTTTATTCTATAAAAAAGTGTAATTGTAACTTTAATTGTGTATTTATATAATATTCTTGCAATTCTTTCAAATAACTCTTTAAGGACAAATCAAAGCTGCTGAATTCTTTCACAGCCTGTATTCTGCGGACTGTTAGATTATTGCTTTGAGTCCTTTAGCTCACAATAACATAGATAAAGAGTTTTGATGACGTGATACCTTCACTCACAAATGTAACCATTAATGGAGCCTTTACTGCAGATTACAGTTCAGTGCTTTGTTCGAAAGTGGAGCAGGATAATATATAAGTTAAATCCTTTCTTGATAGGATCACCCGTTTAAACCACTCCTCTATGTAACATTTAATGATTGGCTTTTCAAAGACATCAACAGTTGCTGTCATTTTGTAGTGATGTAATATGATGGAGAGTTACCTTGATTCACAGTGAAACTGTAATGAGGCTGATGGTTTGGGTACAGTCAGACTGAAGGTGCCACAACTTTGGAACCTGCTCCACATGTCAAAGAGCAGAACTGAAACCTTAATTGGCCAAGAGGTAAAAAATTGTCCTTAAGGAGTGTTGAGAGTTATGTAAGATGAGATGTGATATTGAAATCAAATTTCCACAAACACATATACACATACATAGTATATATAATATATATCTACTTCTACTACAAGTATGTCTACACTATTTTGCATGTCTTGTGAATCTATTACCGAATATATATACAGACAAAATTGCCTTTCACCAAACTGGTACAACAAAGAGGAAAGATTTACATTTATTTTACTGCAAGAAATTTTAATTACCTCAAATTACAGATAGTATTTTTGTAAGACTGAATTAAACATTCTAGACGCAAACAAATTCTCTTTTCACACAAACTGCAAAAAAAGAAAAGCAATTTGTTTTGCAAAAAAAAAACACACTTGGAGAATCTGTTTAGATGTAATGTTTCTCTGATCCAGCAGTGCCTTGGCTGCGGCTAAGAAAAGCAGAGATTAAAGCTGCGTTCAGAGCTCCATCCTCTCCCTGTTGCAGGGGAAGGAGGTGTTGTCACGCGAGGATCTGTCCTTCAACAGTGTTGGTGAAAGGAATCCATAGAGTCAATCTTTAAAGCAATGTGTGTTTTTACTAAGCCAGAGGGTAGAGTAGGCAAGGTCACACAGGGAGGCCACTGGAGGGCTCCGATTATTCAGGTATTCTCACAAAGGAACCACCTAAATGTTGTATTGGGCTGCAAGCAGCAAGCACAGAAACCAGCACAGCTCGTAGTCATTTATTTACGTGGTTAATTTCTTGGCAAGTTAGATAGAATTTATTTGGTTTCTTCAAAATGTAAGCACACTGGAAGCTGCACTTCATTACTGAAACAACTACTTTTATTTCCTTTAAAATCAATCACTAGGGCTGGGTTATTTTATTTGAATTGTCTTTAAATTAATAATATATTAACAAAAAGAAGAAAACAAAATTGCACAAGAGTTAGAGCTAAGTGTTTAGGTTTTTCAATTAAAAAAAGTATTCAATTGATTTGTGTACAGGTGTAGACTTTAGTAATTGTTTCATGTTATTATTAGCAAGAAAATCCTTTCAATTTAGTAATTTTTGTAATGTATATATACACAAATTAAGGTTTGAATCCAAAATTTGACTTTTGATTGAAAAGCCAGATCTCTCAGTCTATCAGAATAATAAGCAATAGGAACACTTTTGTAATCTAAAATGATGATCAGTTTGTGATTAAAGTTGGTTAACCCCCTATTTTTTGCACATTGGGGGCCCAAAGAGCCCTCCACAAGCCTGTGAGTGTGACAGCTACATAGCTCTCTGGCAGACTGAGCACCCTGGTGTCTTCATGCTGTTTGTGGAAGACACACCATTTTGTAGCTGAAGTTATAGGACAAAAACAAAGTTTGGTGTTTTTGGTTTTAATAAAGGAAGGGGGGGTGATGTTCTTGTGAAGCAAAGTAAGATGTTTTTGTTCTTTTCTAGTTTTAAAGATTGGTTTTGATGTTCATGTTTATGTGATTTGTTCTTATTGGAGAAGGGCAGCTTGGAAATGGATTTTGACTGATCAAATGTCTCTCAGGATTCGGGGGATAGTTGATATTAATTGTCTGGGCAGTTCTATCCTATCAAGTTTAAAAAGGGAATCACCTCACGGTCCACACAGACAGCAAGAGAAATTTGCTCAAGTAATAATTCTTGAGATAACACATTTTGCCCCGTCAAACTCAAGTGTATTAGAAGAATATGGGGGTGAAATTGTGGTTAATATTTTCTGTCTGTAGCCATATTCTAGCTTTCCATGCAGCCTTGTGCAAAATAGAATGTTGTCGTGATTCAAGCAAAAGGACTAGTAATGATTTAAGTTGGGAGGTGTTTGACGTCATGATAGCAAAATTAGATCTAAAGCAAAGGGCTCATTTCTTCTCCTGTCTGCTGGCCTTCCAAAGTAAAAGGAACAAAAATAACTTCTTATATTGTGATGGGAAGAAAAAAATGACTTCAAAAGTGCCAAACTGACTTCCACATTTAGTTTTGAGTGCGTTCACAGAAAGTAAAGAAAACTGAATTTGCATTTGCACAAAACTACTGTAACTTCTGTTTTTTTCCTGTGACTGATGCTTTGATAATTTGTTGTATCTATTGCACCGTGTAATTCATTAAATATTTATATTGTTGATTTAACGTTTTGTCATTTTTCATTGAACGTAATGTTACAAGGCTACCGCAACATTATTACAATTATTTTCATTTTGGTTTTAAATAGCAAGTGTTAGCTACTTTTATTTAATTTTTACTCCACTTTCTAAATGCTCACTTTATTTATTTATTTATTTTTTTTAAATTAATTTTAGATTGAAGATTCCAAAGGACACTAAAGTGCTTATACTGTCCTCATACTGTGCCCAAGAAAGTAGGAAAACTGTTTTCTATACTTAGACACAAAATACATTTTCAGAAAGTTATTGGCTTCTATAAAATCTAGTTCTTATTTTTATTTCTGTCAACCAAAGTGTTGTTTCATTTCTAGATTTCATGGACACTAATAATCTTGATTTACATTCTGCTGTTGCACTTTGATTGAACTGTTTTACTCTCTCGGATGTCAGCAGCCCACAAGCAGCCAGAGCAGCATAGTCATGGATTTGTCACTTGCTGAGACGACATGTGCATCCAAACCCTGTATCACCACCAACTAAGGTGAGGAGCTCTGCTGTGAGGACCAGGAGGGGAAGAACACACAAACTTGTTCACTGTGTTTCAAAGAAAGTCACGTGTGTGTTGCCAGGCAGATACAGTCCTCTACATGGCTAACCTCTGACATCAGCGTTTGCTCGCGCCTCTCCTGTCACCACCATGTTGCCAGTTTCTCCCCAACAACAACCAGCCAAGACCTCCCCACCCAGATACACTCTGCACACTTAAAACACACTTGTTCCATATCGCTTCAACATTAACCGCCCTTCTTCTCCTCCCCGCCCGCTCTATTGTTGTATTTTTACCAAGGCGGTTAACTGAGGCTATTTGTGGGCTATTATGACAGCCGCATGTAAACACTCATCGCTCCTGCTGGCGTCTGCCAAAGCCTGCTGAGTGGGCCCGGGTCAGCAACAATGCTGCACGTGTACACCGTTGGAACTGTTCACATTTAAGAAGCTAGACTTTGGGGCACGTTCCTTCTTCATCCATGCAGAGGCTGATAAGGAGATAAGTTAAAGAAATTGCCATCGGAATTCACCCTGATTTAAACTGTCGCTGAATATTTCAGCTGCTGCAGGAAACCAGTTTGACTACTGTAAATCAATTTGTACAGTGTTTTGAGGGTTTTTCAAAAATATTCAGGTTTTAAGGTACTAATTCCAAACAATACAGTCTGCCAATTCTACACATAAAGATCAGTTTGCTGCAAAGCAATACTGTACTTTCTACTATTTCTACAATGACATGGCAGCTTAATATACTTTCAGATACTGATTTTGATATTTTGTTCACATATATGCTGCATTGAAAACTCAAACCTAAAAATAAAATGCCCGGTGGAAATTTTAATCAGTATTGTTTTCTAGTAGAGCACACAGATCAAGGTGAGATCTGTGTCATTTGTGCCAGATGTCTCTGCCTGTCAACTGCAGCTTTCAATTAACATTAATTAATCTAATATATTAATTAATTTTCAATTGCAATTGTCTCATGTGCACTTTGTGTAAAAGCTGTTGAAAATTCTGATGCAGTACACTTTTTATCTACCCAAAGTATTGGGTTCGATTTGTCCTCCACACTGATAAACATTCAAATATTGTACTGTATTTATTGATTTGAAAAAAAAGAAAGTTAAAAAAAACTATTCTAATATACTGTATAATAAGTACTGTTGCTTTTCATACTTTAAGGACATTGTACTTCTGTACTTTTACTAAAGTAACATTTTCAATTCAGGACACTTGTTGAGTATTTTAACCATAAAAACCCACAGTGACATTGATGTAACAAGAACTTCGGTTCTAAACTTAACTCATTAAGTCCTAAACTGATATATACTAAGCATCCAAGTATGGAATATGATTACCACTAATGCCCAATGTAAAATATATATGTCAAAATACAGATCTTTGGTAATAAAAAGTATTATTCTGAGGGAAAAAAAAACTCTAGAAATGTGTTCTATGTGGCCCACTTAGTCTATGGTATTCACATGGGTTAAGTTGTCAGTTTTTCTACTTTGAGAAATATTGCTTATGATGTATTGACACTGAAAGCTTAAAAAAGATAATTATAAGCAATGTTTTTGCACAGCAGTGTTCAGGAGGTAAAAAGAAAAGTCATCCAGATATTGTTTTCACATACTTTTATTTTGCATTTCATAATGCAGATTTTCTCAACACAATATTAATGTGCAAATCATGAAAACATAACATCATGGCAGAGCACCATAGCTGAGCACCAGTGTCAATCTTTTTTGTACTGAAAATCCACAAAATATTGTTCAAATAATACAAAGAAATGTTGTGAGATTTGTGAGTTGTTTTGCTGTTGCTACAGTTTAAACATTCACAGAAAACACATTTAAAATTAGCAGGGCACTTACCTTCACCAAAGGCCTATGCTCAGTGTTCTATCTGACATGCAAATGGGAAGCACAAGCAATATGTGGCCATATTTTCCAAAACTGTCGATGAATGGTGACAAGGTGAGTGTTCTGTTAACTGCTCATTTACCTATTAACCTTGCATTGACCAGCATGAGCCACTGGTAGCCAAATCCAAATCCTTCAAATTAAAGTCATTAAATTCTCAAACACCTTCTATGATCTAAACTAGCTTCATTGGTCATACACAATGAAGCTGCTACTAGCACATATTGAGTGCTGAAAATAAAAATGTTTTAAAAATATTGATGCAGATAAACCGTTAGAAGTTACAAACATTAGTTGCTGAGTTGCGTTGATGTTATAATGTTAGTAATTATATTGTTATATTATAAAAACAAAATTTAATTGGAGTAACTTAAAATGTGTAATAATGGTTTAACTTGAAGACTTGTATACATGTACACATTTTCCAAATAATATATTATTTTTATCTATTAAATGTATTTATTTATTTATTTATTCTTATATTTTATGCTATCGACTATTAAGTGTTAAAAACACACTCTAAAACACAAATATAATTCCACTAACTCAATATAATTCATTGTTAAACATCATTAGAAGTTTCATAACTCATAACTGAAATAATAATACATTTTTGTTGCTGAAACAACACATTATTGAGTTCAGTGATGCAGTTATACCTTGAATATTCTGGCTCACAGTTGGAATTTGTTGAATTGTATTTGTCTGTACCTTCAATAGCATGTTATTTTTCAATAGCTTTTTCCTTTTCATACTTCGCTTGCTGCCTGCTTGATGTCAAAGGTCATCAGGACAACCATGTCAGTGGATTCTCCGGAGGAAGCAGCCAGTTTGAGCTGGTGGAGGCCATTCCCGCTGAAAACTTCCCCTTCCCAGACTCTGCTCTTGTTAATCTTTAGATTGGTACGCGTTTCACCTACTATGCTCACCTTCTGGGCCCCGGGAATCCGCACCCTGAAGCGGACCCAGGAAAGCGGCTCCAGCAGGCCCACACGGGGCTCGAAGAGCACACAACCTTTCCTCCAGGCAGAGTAGACGCAGGGGAATGGCGGCCCCGGCTGGTCGCAGCTGTTCCGCAGAACAAAGTCACACATGGGGTTGAAATCTCCGCCTGGGGTGGTCTTGGCATACAGGCCTAGCCGATACACCCCAGCGTCAGGCAGGCTGATGCTCACCGTCACCTTGCTATCCGTGTATGTGCAGAAAAGGTGGCGGGAAAGCGGGATCGCCACCGTTTCCATCTCCCTGCTGATCACAGTGTGCAGCTCCAGGTCCCGCTGGTTGTGGAAGGTGATGTTACACTTCCCCTGCTGCATGCTCACCAGCGCAGCTGAGTGGCTGAATTTAGACAGCCCTGCCTCCAACGTCCGGGTCCCTGGCCCACAGGACGTGCCCAGGTTGGGGGGGAACAGCTCGCTCCGATCGGCCACCTTACCTTTGCAATGCAGCAAGAAGTTTGCAACATTGTTGAACTTGGCCTCAGTCTTCTCGTAATCCCGCACAAAAACCGAAAGGCGGTAGAAGCCTTTCAGCGGACACAGGACATGGCAGGTAAGGAGGTTCGGTTGAATCTGAGTCGCCAGGCAACGCTTGGCGACAGCAGAATCCAGGTCCGGGTGAACCAGCTCGCAGAGCACCATTAGGGGCCTGGATGTTTTCAACAGCAACTCAAATGCACCTTCTTCCACCTCAGCAACCTCGCTGCCCTGACCACTACCAGTGATCCCCAGAACCCCTGCAGTTGGCTGTAGGCCCCAGGACAGGAAGGGGTTCTCCGGGATCTCCTCTGTGGCCCTGGGTGTTGGACACTCGACCATGAAGGAACAGACCCAGGTCAGAGCGGTGGTGGCCGTTTCAGGTCTGGCGAACACCTTGACATCGTAAGTACCGGCTGCTGGTGGAAGCAGCTGCAGGTTCATGCTCTGGTGGGAGATAGTGAGGAGCCCAAACGAGGAGGTTCCCGATTCTCTATGCTCTGAAGCTCCAGAGTGGAGCAGGTCCTGGTGCTGCGTGATCTCGTATGTAAACGTCATAGGCCTGGAGAAGCCGAGGGACATGTTCGCCTCGCCATAATCTGGGGAGGAAACCAAGGGAGCGTTTGTCAAAGGAGTTCCATGACAATGGTTGCATAAGTCACACTTCAAGTTGTGAAGTATGTGACCACTGTTGTGGAATGAGTGTGTGGTCTAAAGTTACACCCTGTGATCCAGAGATATAGCTCCTGGTTTCCATCATCAGGCCAGAACTGAAAAAGCCTTTTAGATGAAAGGTGAAACATTTACAAGCTACAAGAAAAGGTCCAGTTGCTTACAAGTAACTCCTTTGACACTACAATGACCTGGATGTATGAGAATCTACACAGACATCAAGAGAGGGTTTCTGATCAAGCTTTTAGACCATGTATCATTGTGAAGAGAGAGAAAGTTCCAATTTAACAACCTGACTTAACAAGATCTTTCTCTGACAAAAACTGAATGATACAAAAGAAATATATGGAATATGGAAATACATTTTTCTCCAGATTCTGAAATTTCAAGTCATTCAATTTTTAGTATAATATTTTTTCATTGACATGTTTTCATAATGATGTTTTTCAATGTTCACAGATTCAGAGTTAAAAAAATACAATACCATTTTTTATATTAGCAAAAAAAATGATTGAACCTCAGGTTATGTTTGAACAATGCATTGAACAATTTTTCAAAATCAGTATGAATTAAGCCTATTGAATTAAAGCAACTTCATTATATCATTCGATTTTTCGGATTCTGAATCTGTCAATTCTGAAAAAATAAAAGTAAAAAGTCAATTTCAGACACATTGTAATTTTAATGAAAAATAAATTCCACCTTTGAATTTCAAAATCTAGTGCAGATTTACCTCATTAAAAGTTTAGAGGAGGATTTCTATGTCTTTTTTTTCTCTTAAAAAAATAAAAGCTGACCTGTGATGATGTGAAAGTGATGAGGATGAATAAGCCTGAGCCCATTGGTAAAGAAGGCGGAGGTCTTGAAAACCCGCCTCTCAAACTCCTCCAGGGGGACGGGTGTATCTAGGAGCTGCCATTTCTCCTCATCAGGGAAATGTGATTCTATGAACTCCTCTGGGTCCGGCAGGAAATAGAAATCATCAAACCTTGGAGGCAACAGATGGAGAGAGCACACTGAGACTCGAGTCACTGCTGGTTTTGGTTTTATGAAAACAAACATAGCAGCAAACTGGCAAACACATCACAATGCTGTGCTGCATTTACAGAGTGCAGAAAGAAAAGTATAAATAATAATAAAAAAATATATTCTTTTTACTTTGAATCAGCCAAAATTCCACTCGCAATTTTTCTTCTCACAATAATGTACAATTTTTGTTTTAAACCTTGAGCTTTTTCTGTTTTAATAAACAAAAGAAATCTTTTCTTGTCTTGTAGATAATCCCTAAAAAAATCATACCCTTTTTTCCCCTTTACAGACCTTTTGACGAAGTTTTCATGTTCCACATCCACTCGCCCTGCTCCCCAACAGGCGTCCAATAGGAACCACTGTCCTCCCAGAAGCACAGCGTTCCAAAGGTGATCGGATTTCACATTCTTGAGGCTCTGGCCCTGGCGGTACCCGATGCCCTTACTGTGGCCCGGCACCTCTTGACACTCTATGCCAACCTCTCTGTAAATACACAGCACACATGCAGCTCACGGCCTTTGATTCACATCCCCTGTCCTCTAGGCTTTTGTTTATTCTAGAATTTGGTCTGTAATCATTTTGCAGCCTTGATATTTGTTGAAGGTATTTTATTTACAGTATATTAAAAGGTTCACCCGCAGTTTCTATATTAAAAGTAAACACAGTAAAAATATTTCATATATAGATTAGAAAAAATTGTTTTAAAAGATTTTTGAGCACCTAAAGGCCCTTCAGGTTCCACTGAAACCCATTAAAACCACTTTTTTAATCCAGGGGTGGTTACTAATATACTACCACTCCTGTTATTATTATTATTATTATTTCACAGCTTGTGTTAGTAACACCAGACCAAAATATTTACACACAAGCACTAAAAAAGTTCCTTTTTTCATATCACAGCAATTTGACATTGCACAAAAAAATAATAGTCTCTCAAAATCCTAGTACAATCCTAGTACAATTTTCACATGGTTCTACTTTGTACCTTGCCCCACTATATTTATCTGAGAATTATAGTTGTTTATTTACTGTAAGATGCAGATTTGACATAAATTTTTATTTTTACTGTCAGGGGTATATATATATAGTTTGTAGTTTACATTGTTGTTTTGTTTTTGCTATGTAAAATGTAACTATATAACATTTATTAAACAAATATGATACCCATATAATATTAATACAGTAATTAAATTATTATTCTACCGAAAGGATCTCAAATTGGCTCCAAATTATTGAACAAAAACATTAAAGAACTTAAACATTCAAATATTTTTGTGTGCATTAGTAATAAAACAGATATAGCTTATTATAATAATAGAACAGCATAATGAATACTTTTACTTTTTTTACTTTTTATATTTGAAGTGCATTTTGCTTGCAATAATTATGTACTATTAAGTAACATTTTCAATTCATGATTTTTACTTGTTATTAAGTATCTAAATGCATATATACAAATTCATCACCCTTTGGATGCAGTCACCTTTAAATGTCAATGAGAGTAGTTGAAGTCAATATGGTTTTGAATGGGTGTGAGAATGGAAACAGGAAGCACACTGGAAATGAAAAAAATCAATGAAAGGTATTGAAAATGGGAATCATTTTGTGAATATATATATCATTCTGAAAAAATGAATATATAATTCCTAAATTATTCTCTGTGGCTTATTTTCCACTACTGTGCATATTCCCACATCAACAGGTTGCCTATCACCAACCTCTAGAGAGCATTTGCAGCATATGTTGGCTCCAAACTGTTTGCATTAACTTCTAATCCCCGCTACAACACCTATTCACAGGTTTACAGACAACAGGGCTGAACATAAAGTAAATATTGCATTAATATTTGCAACTAAATGCATGATTTAATGGCTAGAAATATGTTTCTGCAGTAACCGTAATGTTATTCCATGTCTAATGGATGTTTGAAGTGTTCACCATCAAATTTGATATGATTGCAAATGATTTGAGGTGATAATCTCTATGTGTGTTGTGTTTACATCTTATTCTGCTGTTTCTAAGTGACAGAAAATGTAATTGAGAGCAGCTTTAATTTTAGTTTCTGGATCCTCTTTGGTTTTTACCTTCTATTTTAGGTACTTGTAAGTACTTGCATGTAAAACATGCAAACAAACACTGATCCTGACTTTTTAAAGTCATTACATTTCTCAATATTGTACTTAATTAAAAATGTTATTTTATTATATTTTTTTAATTGAAAAAGTATTTATAATTGATACCACTTTATACTTCACACCTACATTTTGGGATAAAAATGTATTTTACTATTATACTTAATAATTAATCACTTTTATTTGTGATTATTTTAAATACATTTCAGTTTTCATTTGGTGTCTTTACCTGCACATTTCCATGCACAGGTTGGAGTAACCGCAGCAAACCCCCCGACCGGCTGCTATCACCTCTTCTGTGGATTTCAGCTTTTCTGAGTGGCCCAGGTACCCGCTTACATCATACTCTGTGAAGATTGACATTGGTGCAAATATAACATTTGTACTTAAATTGAAAAAGATTACAAATCTTTAAAAGAATTATATTTGTTATTGAATATTTTTAGCGACACTTTTTCTACTTGTGACTAGTGTGACTATAAAATGTATGCAGTTCAGTTAATTTACACACCAATGTTGTGACAGAGCCAGACCCAGATGGCACGAAGTCTCTCCAGCTCATTTTTGGCTCCTCGTGTGATGTCCTGCACAATCATCTTCACATCATACACACACTTTTCTTTCAGCTGCAACACAAACACACACATATACACAAAGTTTTATTTTAAAGGTATTTAAAATATTCAAATAGTATGTGTTCACATCTTAAATCTCCTTGTCTTGTTTTCTTCCACACTTACATCTTTCTATTTTTTTAAATCTTCAGTGTCATCTGGTGTTCAGCAGGAGTCAGGTTAGTGATCTTCTGTAGAAGGAATCTTCTTCTGTTCCTATTTGGTTGTTTTTTATCCTGTTGCAAATGCTTTACTCTAGTTGAATCTTTACTATGGATGTGGAGGATTTAAAGACTATTAACAGATAGTTAGCACTGCAAAGGGGCTGGTTAGTTTTCCTGGATTGTATAAGATCTGGGATTTTTTGAAATTTTGACATTTTTGTTTTTTCATTTTTGACTTTTCATTTAGGAATTAATTGTCACTTTTACATGACATAAAGGTTTTTCTTTGATTTGTCTCAATGAGACCCGAAACATACTCACTAAATTTGTACTGAAATTTTGCATTAATAAAGTAGACAGTGTAGTCCAAGATGTATTTTTTTATCTTGACTTTTTAAATTTCTAGCTAACTTTTTTAAATTCTTTTTTTAACATGAGGTATTTCGTGAGATTTAAAAAGGTTGCCAACTAGAAAAGAGCATGACAAATATGCTTTGAAATTGTTAACTTGTGAAGCTTAGTTTTTATTTTATTGCATACATTTTCAATTTAGTCCTCATTAAGGGTGCAGGCTCTCTTACCTCTGCTCCGGCCCTGATGACCAGTGAATCGAGCCTGTGGAAAACCTCAGAATTGGTGAACAGGTCTTTCCGGTGGCTCCTCTTTCCTGCGGCTGCAGTGCGTGGTGCTGCCCTTTGTCCCAACACAGGTCCTTTGGGCTTCAGGTACCTTGGCTCCTCCACCTCCTTCCTTACAGCGCTCTTCTTCACCACACTGATGGTCCTGGCCGCACTCTCCGAAGACAGCTGTCTCTTTGCCGCAGGACGCTGATCTTCACTCTCAGTCACCGTCAGCTTCTCAAACACACTCCTCCCAGACAGCACTGCACTCTGGGAGAACTTGGTGCAAACCAGGAGCTGGGGAGCTGTGTTTCCTCCTTCGGGAGTCACCTTCATATTCTCCAGAGCCTGATTATTCACCTTATTGTGGACTAAAGCTCCCACAACCGTGACAAGACATGGTTTACTTAGTATCGGGTTCTCCTGGAGGTCAAGGAGCTCCAGGGTCTTCACCTGGTTTCTCTGAGTCAGCTCATCTTGCTGAGAACCACACGGGGTGTGGGAGAAGGGAAAGGAGAATTTCTGAATTGCAACCTCGGCTGACATTATGCTGGAAGCATGGCCTCCTAACGGAGAGAAGGTAGAGTTTCTTCAAAAGACAGAAGCCATTTATTTTATCTATTTTCTAACTTAATTGAGTGAGCAGGTACAGTAAAGCTGCAGGACCACAAAGGAGTGTCTAACACATGCTAACTGTGCCTGAAGCTACTGTATATTCTACACAGAATATTCTGTGTAAGACAGTGACAGATTGGCAATGTCTATTGATGACCAAAATGAGTGCAAAGAGTGAATTTATTAGTCACTCTCAAATCTTCTACCTGATAGGTTTGAGTTCATATCCTCTGGTATCTGGGAAAGACCTGCATATTGTCAACATCTTATAAATAAGAAAACTGACGTTGATCTTAAAAGTGTTCCTTTACGAGACCAGTAGGCTGGCATTAGAAAGAACGAAATGTCCTTCAGTCTGATGACCCAGGCTCAGGACACATGTTGGCAGGCAAGTGCCTCCCTAGCTCAAGCGTCCTTTGGTCACAGAGCACAATGCTGCAGATGACTCTGAACGCCAACCTCCTCCGTACTGAAAGGTGTCATCCCGCTGTGCTGTAAAACATTTTATATTACTTATTAAAAACAACATTGCTTGTTGTTTTTTTATCTTGTGAATTGTCTTCCATAGATGTTCATGGGGTGATTATAAAGCCCCCTGCAATCTAAGGAACACTTTTAAGTTCGGTTAAAACTATCACTACTTCCTGAAAACCTACAGAGGCTCCTTACTTACCTGGATAGGAAAAATTTCCTGCTGGATGTCTGTGATGTGTTGGGGCAGAGATGTTTCCACTGTGTGTTCTCATTGGTCCCAGCTGCAGGGGGGGAGGCTTATATACCCTCACAGTGGCCTGCCAGGACAGGCCCCAGAATAACGGGGCCTAAAAATACTACAAAGCAGTTAATACCAGCCAATGAAGTAACACCCAACTGAGGAGTGTGACGTCTGTGTATGTGTATGCGTAAGTGTGTGTTTGTGTGTGTGTGTGTGTGTGTGTGTGTGTCTTTGTGTGTGTGTGTTTGTGTGTGCGACTTACAGATGTATGCCTGATGTGTGTGAGATCTCTACATGCAATCCAACATTGTGTGTATTTGTGCAGTAGGGAGGTAGGAGGATGAGCACGCACTGGATGCTATAGCGGGGTGAAAGAAAGAGAGGGAAGAGTTTGGATGACTCGATGGCTCGCATCAGCATCAAACCATTGATCTATAATTAGGGCTGGATACAGCTCTTTCCCTCAGCTTTACAGCCAGCAGCCGCTTAACTATTGAAACAAGAATTCAAATCCCTCACCTAAGCATTTTTTCTCACATTCTTTCCTAACTTTTGACTCCTTTTACCTCCAATAAATTTTTGATCCATGGATGATTTATAATTGTAAAGCTTAACTCAAGCCAAGAAAGGCAATTTTAAACAAACACAATGTAAATTATTGGAAGCCAGAAGACCCTTACTTTGCAAGGTGAACCATTCCTACGGGAATTAGTAGGTGCCATTTTAGAACCATTATCTAATTATTATAATACATTATAATATAAGTAAATGTTCTGAAATGAAATTCTTACTTAGGTAAAAGTTTTTTACAAGTACAAGTATTAAGAGAATAATAAACTGAAAGTATCGTTAGAAGTATAATTACTGCATTTTAACACAGTTAACATGGGTACTCGTTGAACCAAGACCCCGGCAGACTGAAACCTTGCAGCATAATTTTGCCTCCTTTAGCCAAGCTTATACTTCTGCAGACCTAGCTAAGCCAGTTTTTTTTATTTTGTACTGGACTTTTTTTCTTTCGCATGTTCCTGTTTTTGTTAGTTTTATTAATTTGTTTTTTATGCACTGAATCTAACACTAAATCTTTTCAAAACATTTTATACATTATAAATTCTGTAGAATTGTTGAAGCAAAGTCCTGAAACTGCTTTTGAACCTCCCTAAAACCTAAGAGAAACTTGTTGGGTGATCATATCAGCCAACAGACTGAGTATTACGTAACAGTGCCATATGTTGATGTTGATGTTGTAACATGGGCACTTCAGAGGAACCTGTGGTGGATCCTCAGCCAGCTGACTGTGAAACTGAGTGGAGTAATGCCATCTGGAACAGCTGGCAGCTAAGGAATCTCACTCTGACTTATTAGGGAGAGGAGAGGAGCAAAAAGAGATTCTCTTCACTAAAAGGAGAAGTGAAAAACACAGAGAGGAGATGTTTCTCAGACCACCAATCTTCCAACTGGTGGACGACTGCTCTACCTCTGAGCTACAGCTGCCCTGTCTCTGTGTAACAGATAAATGAAAAATAAATTACTGCAGGCAAAAAAAAGGATCTTTACTGTGTCCAGGCATGCTGGACAATCAGGGTACCATGCAAGAGTGGCATACCACCTCTGAGTCCACAGGCTTCATTCTGGGCTCGAATGTTCTGTTACGGTTCGTAGTCTGAACCCCTGAACAGAAAAAGAGACAAAGGCAAGAGAAGGTGGTGAAAAAAATAGAATTTCAGTTTTATTGCTACTGGTGAAGGAGAGGGGAAGGTGCTTGGAAGTCAATCAACCTAAAAGACTTGGAGAGGGCTTTTCTAGTTTTGGCTATCTTAGGAGGATATCTGTGTGTGTAGTTAACTATCGCTGTGCAGAATTATTACACGAATGATTTAAATATTATATACCCATCTAGAGTTTAGAGAGGTATCCTGTTTCCCACCTTGAAGATCTCATTTTTCAGGCATTTTTCAGCCTTTCGTACATTGGCCATGTCCCTGAGTATTGCACACCTTGTGCTTTTCAACACTTCAGTAACATTGGAGCTCTGAAATATGGCAGAACTCATGGCAAATGGCATATGGCAACTTTATGCTTGATTTTCCTCAATTCCTAGCAAGTTACTTTGCAACTTATTTTTTCAATGCGCTTCTTATAATCCTGTTGCCTTTTTGCCATGAAACACTTGATTATTCTGTGATCCTATATCAAAAGCTTCAAAATTTCAAGGCTGCTGCATTCCCAGACATCTCCCAATTTTAGACTTTTCAGTCTGTCAAATCTCACTTCTGACCCATTTTGCCAAAGGAATGGAAGTTGCCTAATAATTATGCTCACCTGAGTTAGGAAGTGATGTCATTAGACCACACCACTTCTCATTACACAGCAGCATATCAGCTGATATACTGAGATGAAGTAAACACCGAAGGTGCTTTGCTACAAGCAGAGACTGCATGAGCAACTATGGATGTAGATCAGGGGTGGGCAACCCCGGCCCCAGAGGGTCCGCCCCAACCAGGCAGCAACACACCCGACTCCACCAATGAAGGTGCAGAGTAGCAGTAATTAGTAGAATCAGGCGCGCTCACCGCCTGGCCGGAACAAGGACCCGCAGCCACACCTGCCCCCCGGGACCGGAACCGCCCACCCCCGATGTAGATGTTAAGGTTTTAGCTGGTGGAGTGTCATAGTTTTCCTAGGGACCCCTTCCGCATCCTCAGCAGGCATCTCAGGGTCCCAGGTGTTTCGCCCCTTAACCTGTACACCTCTCCTGAGTGGGGCAGCAAGGGCTGAGTTAGCCTTCACCTGCGGAAGGGGTCCAGCTGTGATTTCTTGACAGCCACAGCCACCTGGACCTGCTTTTGGCTACTGTGGCTATCTCCCTGGTAGCCTTCTGTACTTGTTTGGCATCAAGCCCGATCTTCTGCAGGAAACTGCGAATAGATGTGGCGGGGAAACTGCGAGCCCCAACCTCAATTGGGAAGAGGGTGGCATGCCATCCAGCAAAGGTCGCCTCATCTACTATGTCCTGATACTTACCTTTCTTTGCCTGATGAGATATAGCTAGCCTGTCTTCCCAGGGAACAGTGAGTTCGGCTAGAATGATGGACTTCGAGCTCCTAGAAAGAAGGATCATATCCGGTCGGAGGGTAGTTGCCACCACCTCCTGAGGAAAGACCAGCTTCTTCTTGAGATCCACCCGCAGCTCCCAATCTGATGCGCAGTGTAGCATTGATGGTAGGCGGTCAGGTCTTTTTCCCTTTGGGACTCTACTGCCCTCTCGCTGGAAGCTTGTGGGCCTTGGTGGTACTGGTGGCTGTTTGTTGGTGTGGCTTCTCTGTAGTTCGACCCACTTAGCGACCTCGGTGAGGACTTTGTCGTGTCTCCACCTATAGCGCCCGTCTGCCAGAGCTTTTGGGCAGCTGGTCAGAATGTGGTTCAGTGTGCAGAAGCTGGCGCCGCACTGACTACAGGATGCCTCTTTCTCCTTGCCCCAGATCTTCAGATTACTTGGTGTGGGTAGGAGATCAGCCACAGCGCGCAGCAGGAAGTTCAGCTTGCCTTGGTCAGTGCCCCAGAGCTCCTTCCAAGACAATGTTCTCTCGAGCGCCCCCTCCCACTGCATCCAGCGCGCCTGGGAGCCCAGCCCTGCTGCTTTGATTCGACGGTCTTCTTCAGCTGCCTCCCGCACCCTTTGCACCACCAAGTCCCTTCTGTCTCGCATGTTGCTCTTCGACCAGCTCTTGACACCGTAGTTTCCAAGCCCTAGCTGTCCGCGACACACAGTGCCCACGATTTCCTGATGCCTCCAGTAGGCTTACGCTTCCTTCACCGCCTCGAGGGGTTTCCACTTCCTGCCGCAGTTAATGGCAGAACTTGCATACCTGACTTTTGCGTCCCTAGAGACTGAGAGCGTGCATGCTGCCCTTGCCTTGGTGGCCTTGAATTCTTCTATGACAGAGGAGCATGGTAACCGGAGTACTGATGACCTGCTGTAGAGGTTGACTGCGCTGAAAGCTGGAGGAACACCCAGCCATTTACGAATAAACCTGCTACAGACTCTCTCCATTGCTTCAACTCTTGTCATAGGGAAGTCGTAGAGCAGAAATGGCCACTGGAGCCTTGGTATGATGCCATGCTGAAAGCACCACACCTTGAACCTACCTAGCAGCAAACTCCTGTCTATTCTCCTCAGCCACTTCTTTAGTTGGGCTGCGGTGTCTTTGAGGTTTAGCCTGTCCTTCAGAGTGCTGTCATAGTTTTTCCCCAGGCATCGGATTCGCTCCTCCTGAATGGTTGGAATCTCTGACCCCTGGATGCTGAAGGTGTTATTCGACAGATTTCCCTTCAGGATGCACAAGCTTCTGGATTTGCTGGGCTTGAACTGCATACGGGCCCAGGTGGCCATCTTCTCCAGTGAACTTAGGACCCATCGTGTCCCAAGGATGGATGGGATCATCATGGTGATGTCGTCCATGAAGGCTCTGCAGGCTGGATGCCTTGTCCCATCCGCTGCCGTCGGTCCTTTACACTGAGACTCTCCTGCTTTCAGTAGTAGGTTCATAGCTGCCACAAACAGGGAGACTGATATGGTGCAGCCAGCCATGATCCCTTTTTCCAGCCTCTGCCACTTGGTGGTAAAATCCTGCGCACTGAACCTCATCTGTAAAGAACCCATATGAGCCATCACCGACTTAATGACCTCTGATGGTACTTGGTAATGATCCAATGCCTTGCAGATAAGCTGGTGTGGAACATTTGGGTAAGCCTTGGCGAGGTCTAGCCAGACCACTGAGAGAGATTTCTTGTTGCTCTTCGCCTCCTTAATTATCTGGCTAATTACCGCTGTGTGCTCCAGGCATCCAGAGTAACCCGGTACTCCTCCTTTCTGGACACTTGCATCGATGTAGCCATTGACAAGTAAGTATGATGTCAACCTTCGGGCGATGATTGCCCAGAAGACCTTCCCCTCAACGTCCAGTAGGTAAATCTCTCTAAACTGGTCAAGGCTTGATGAATTCAGCTCCTTAGGAATGAAGCAGCCCTCTGCAAGCGTCCACAGCCGGGGTTCCTGCTTCTTCTTCCACAGTGTGCGCAGGAGTGTGGCCAGTCTCCTTAGCAGCTGTGGGCAGTTCTTATAAATCTTATAAGATGTCCCTGATGAGATGTCCCTGACGGCTCGAGCCCGTCTCACCACTGACCTCACTTCTTCAAAAGTGAAGTCTGCCATGTTGAAAGGGGTGCTTGGATTGAGCTTTGGGATAGGGAAGGGGCACTCTCCCAATGGTAGGTCCCTGCTGGGGTTGCTATGTGCTACCTTTACAGCATCCTCCACTTCTTCCTTGGAACATGCCAGTCTCCCACTCTTGGGCTGGCCAAGGAGGTCAGATGTGTAGCGGAACGGATCGTTGAAGAAATATTTCCTCTGCCGGCGCTTCTCTTTCTGTCTTCTCCGCGTTGCCTCTGCCCTTTGCAGCTGGAGTAGCCTTCTCCGCACCTCTGAGCTTAGCTCGCTCAGGGCTTCCTTCTCCTGATGTTCTGCTCCCCGCCACCTCTTCTTGATTGGTAGTAGGCTTTCATGCTTGGAGTAGGAAAACATGCATAAAAAGGATGAAGTGGAAAAAAATATTTATTTGCATAAGAATTCTGCATGCAGTGTAAATTTACTGAGCAGAAAAAAGCAGGTCAGAGTCAGAGGAATCTAAAGCAGAGATCCAACGGAGAAAAGGTGGATTTAAGTTATGATATTTAAGCATTTTAGCTTCTATTTTATTCTTCACAATAACACAGGCTACTGTGGCCATAGCCATTTCCAAAAGAACAAACTTCTTAAGAAAACTTAACAAATGCTACGTCATTGTTTTTTTTTTTTTGCTCCAGTTTTTCACTCTAAGATGTGTTCACAGACTCTCATGAAATTTCAGTTAAATATTAAACAAAAAAGGCAATGCAATAGTTACTTTCCCTGGTAACGACTTACTTTTATAGTGTGTATAAATAATATATATATATATATATACAATTGTTTAAAAACGATTCACGTTTCTGAGTCATATGTTTAGTCTATGCTATAGCAACAGCAGCTTGAATGTGTTCAGTTGTCTTTATAGGAAGGTCAGACACAACACTATTGCACTCTGCTGGAGAAGAAGGCACAAATGACTTTCTCTAAATCCCACATGAACATGAGACCAATCTGAGGCCATTAAAACAAGACATATCTAACATGCATTATGCTGCAATCAGAGGTTTGACTCCCTCCTACAGATTCAAATAAAAAATAAAAAAAAACTTGATAAGATTGAGTGTCTGTAACCAAATCGTTAAAGTCTTCTAATACATATGTGTTGTACAATATAGAGTACACCTACCCAGAGAGAGAATTAAATACTTAAAAAGTCCTTTGCTACCTTACTTTAGAAAAAGTAGACATTTTGAGTATCTATACTTTACTGGAGTAATTATTTTTTAGCTGACTTTTTCTACTACTTACAATTTTCACACATTTATCACCTTGGCCCAAATCCTCTTCAGGTAAGCCCTGCAAAAAATTCATTCTGACCATTGGGATATATTTTTTTTGCTACAATTAATTCAATATTAAGTAGGATTATAATTATTTATTTTCTTTCCTTTGGTAGATAGTTTTGCTTACACTTTTTCTTGTTTTGTTTTTCATTATTGTTAGTATTCATAAATAAGAAAAAGTCAAAATATTAGATAAAATGATAATAGTATAAATTAGATAAACAGACAATCTTGTTATTTATGATTCTTTAATGCATGTGCATTGGACTAAGCTTCAGTCCTAACGATATTTTATATAATGTTGACTGACTTCTGAAAAAAATTCAATATTGGATGGGTTATGGGGCGACACGGTGGTGCGGTGGGTAGCACTGTTGCCTCACAGCAAGAAGGTCGCAGGTTCAAGACCGCCTTGGGCCTGGGTCTGGGGCCTTTCTGTGTGGAGTTTGCATGTTCTCCCCGTGTCTGCGTGGGTTTTCACCGGGTACTCCGGTTTCCTCCCACAATACAAAAAACATGCTCAGGTTAATTGGTAAACTCTAAATTGCCCATAGGTGTGAGTGTGAGAGTGAATGGTGTGTGAATGGTGTGTGTGCCCCACGATTGGCTGGCGACCATCTGGGGTGTATCCCTGCCTCTCGCCTTAACGCGCTGGGATAGGCTCCAGCAGACCCCTGCGACCCCGAAAGGGAATAAGCGGGATAGACAATGGATGGATGGATGGATGGATGGGTTATGTGTTGTAAGTTTTGAAAATTTTAAAACACACCCAATAATAAGGCCAACATGTCCTGAAGTGAAAGTTATCTGTTATCTGAATAACCATCCAGGTCTCCAACTCATCTAATGATAGAGATATAAATAAATAAAATATATTATATACTTATCAAAAGCTAATGACAAAAAACAACCCTGCACACATAGTCAACTCTGACACATTGAAATACCACATGGGTGTCAATTTGATGACTGAACATTTCAATGAAACATTTCAGCAAGAGTCTATTTCAGCATACCAGCAAAACAATGTGATACCTTCTATAAATTGAAATTTTTTTTAATCTTTTGTCCAAATGGATTTAAACATCAATCATCATTCATCACTACCCATCAATCTGGATTTTCTCATTTGTTGCTCATATGATGATAGTTGTGATATATGTATTATTAATATTATTATGGACAAGGATACACACACTCAGACAGACTTTTCATTGTATTATTATCTCAAATTCTCAATGTTTGTGTATCTTCTTTTTCTTTTCCTTTCGGATTTTCCTTGCACAAGTCACAACAGCAAATCAGTTACCCCGATCTAAGCATGTTAGCTGTGTCCTCTCTTCTCAATTTCTTGAATGTTTGTTGTGTCTTAATCTTTGTGTATGGTAACTGTTAGGGCACATTGCTACATTAACACCGTAGAAAATATAGAGTACTTCAGCAGGCATCCTATGGCAAGTAAACATTGCTTCTTCTTAATGCATCACAGGTTGGGAAACACTGATTTAAACCACAGAAAATGTTCCAGAAGTTTTATATCTCATAATGTTCTTATGTATATGTATTAATATCCCTAATCTGCTTTCCTTCAAGATCCAAGATTCATATGATTTATTTCCATTTGCAGTGGAAGTTGTACATGTTGTATATGTACTGCAGAGCAGTACATATACAACATTTACAGAGCAGCAAGCAGTACACAATTCCTGTTTATTTCTCACAAGAGTGAAAACTGTGTAAATTGACCTGTAAACACAAATTAACTGAAAAAGAAATATAGATATACATGATGTTTAAATTTAAATAAAGTAAACGCAGAACAACAAATAAAACAGAATAATAAAACAACTAAAATAAAATAAAATACATTCTATTCAATTATAGAATAAAAGGTCTGAAATTAAACTAAACTAACTAACTAAGTAACTAAGTAACTAAAGTATCAAAAGCAAATGTGATGAATTATTATAGTATAGTAACAGTTGTTGTTAATCACTACCTTTCTGTCAAATAATTTTTTATAAATTAATACATTTATAATAATAAATCTGTAAATATTTTCTCAACTACTTTGGCCCACATATGAGTGTAAGTGACATTAACTCGTCTGGAAAGGCAGTTTACAAGATTTAGTGTGACGAGTGTGCTCATGGGACTTTCTGACCATTCTTACAGAAGCACATTTATGACGTCACACAATGATGTTGGACAAGAAGGCCTGGCTTCAAGGTCAAGCAATATATGTATATATATATATATATATATATATATACATATATATACAGATTTATTATTTTGTATCAGTTGAAAATACTAAGTAACTGAAGTACCTAGACATAAGTATAAGTACCTTATACTTAAGTTACTTTGTATCGTGTATATCGGATCAGATGTGACACTGTGCGGTGCAGCGGCTCGGGGGGTGGAGGGAATGGGGCGGGGCAGTTTCAGGCTGTCATTAACACCTGCGGACCGTTGATTGTTACATCGCAACCGTTACTTTGTAAACTAACGGTCAACGCGTCTTTCCCTTAACGTTACCTTATGAGCACGAGGAAGCACGGTGAGAGGACGCGGACTGGTTTAGGGAAATCGGGAACAGGATGAAAACGGTGAAGGACGATAGAGAGGTGAATCCATTCACTGAAGGTAAAGAGCGTTTATTGCTGCTAACCGCTAACTGCTAGCAAGACACCACAGGAGTCAGTATTAGTAGTATTAGCAGTATTAATATTATAAGTAGTGTCAAAATGTATGTGCCGGTAAAATGGTTCAGTAATGCAAACTACTAACAAAGTCTAGTAGTTCACTATGTTCCACAACAACAGGTGTGTAAACAAGTTAGGTACAATGTGAATGTTAATATTTTACATGAATTCATATACTTGTCTACTCTATTATATCTATTTAAATTGCACTATATTGTGCCAAAGATTATACAATACAGTACATTTACTATTAATCTACCAAAGTATTTTAAATCGGCTCCATATTGACAAACTAAATCAACATGCCATCATGTACAGTATTTAGTGATTAATACCAGCAGTATAATATGAAAATATAAGACAGTCTGCATAAAAGTACTTTTTCTTTGGATACTTTTAAGTACACAATCCCTTTCATACTAATGTACTTTTATTAAAATGTAATTGATAGTCAATCCTTTTAATTGTTAATTTTTATATTATGTATTTATTTATTATTATGCATATATGTATTTATACTTTTACTGCAGTAAAGTTACAGAGTAGTACTTTGTCCACCACTGGTCATATACACTAGACCACATATGTCAAAGTCAAGGCCCGCGGGCCACATCCGGCCCGCGAGAGGGTTTTTTCTGGCCCCCAGGATTATATACATTTATTATTAGAACTGGCCCGCAGGCAACTGCACGCCAGCAGCATCCAGGTACTTTACGCGCACTAACGCACTACATTTCCCACAATTCAACGGTGGCGCTCCGAGCAAGAGGCCACTTGCTTTCATTATTCATCAGCGGGCATTAGCGTCACTTCAAAAGTTTCAGATAGCCTACCCTTAAGAAATGGCAAAACGGAAGGTGGACACTGCGAACCGGACTTTTAAAACAGGATGGGAATCGGAGTACATGTTCACGGAGGTAGCTGGAGAACCTCTGTGACTTTTGTGTGGAGAAAGTGTGGCGGTGATAAAAGAGAATCTGAGACGGCAGCATGAGACAAGACAGAAGAGATCGCTAAATTAGCCCGGACATTGATGAACTTCTTCAAAAGAAGAGACACCACCAAGTATCAGCCACAGCTTCAAAAAGTGAACATTACTGTGCAACGTATTCAGAGTTTTTACTCAGTTAAAGTTTAGAAGTGAACTACTAGTTTTCACACCACATGTGACTTTTCCTTTTCCTCATGTTTATAGCTTTTTGCACTTTATTATTGTATTTCAATCCAATTTGTTTTGCAAATATTTCAATTGAGTGAATTATAGAAAATTGCTGATATTATGTATTTATTTGAAGTAAATTTAGGCAATTTTTGCTATATCCCTGAGAAGTAATACTGATGGTGCCTTGAATAATACCGCTTCATTCATTTAATGTTCATGTTTTGAGGATTTTTAGACAAAGCTTTTGTCTCTGTTGAAAATTTAAATTTACTAACAGAGCCATAAGAAATTATTTATTTGATCATATAGTAATTATAATATGTTATAGGTATTATTTTTAGGGTTTCAGTCTGTTTAATGGGGATCACTAGACTATATGCGGTCATTTTATTATTTTTTTTTCAATGAACATTCGATCAGTCTGGCCCTTGGCTTGTTCCTAAATTTTTCATTTGGCCCCCATGTCCATTCGACTTTGACACCCCTGCACTAGACCTACTGTACATTTGACACAGCCAATGACACTGCAGTAATATATGTAAATGTATTTTATTTTAATGTGGCCTCTCTGTTAAATTATGGTTCTACATTTAGTATTAGGCATGTTTAGATGGTCTTCCTACGTTTACTTGATAAAGGCTATGTTTAGATGGCAGTATTTCTACTTTAACTCAGTAAAGTTTGTGAGTACTTTGTCCACCGCTGGGGACGGAGAGGAAAAGTGATGAATACAAACTGACTGCACCACAGTAGTGCTTATTTACTCAAAAGCAACATTCAACATGTGAAAACAAGACTTCATCCATGAGTAACAGGCTGTTGTGTATAAAAAGTATGATAATGTGTGACAAAAACGGTTAATTATCTTTTTTAAAGTAAAAGTGAAATAAAATTACAATGTCTCCTTCATCAAATTAAATCCATAATTTGCGTGTAATGCGTGTGTAAATATTTTAGTTCAGAAGTTAAACTGCTTCACACAAGATGTATCGTACATCACTCTAAAGTGTCTGGGCTCTGGAGTAGTATTACACTACACAGTGAAATACTGAACTAGAATTGGCCTCAAACTATTTGTGATGTCACTAGGGCTGTCCAGTGGACACTTTGAATATTGTAAAAAGAAAAAACAGGGAAAAAAAATCAAATTCAAATAGAAAGTGGTCTCTAAATTTTTTCTGCAGCTATTTATCAAGAATACCTGCATTGTAGTGGAAGGAGATTACATCCATAGAGATAAGACATGAGGGAGCACAAAGAGGGGAGGACATCTCCTTTTTTTTTTTAATCAGGTTAGAAGCAGGGATGGGCATGAGTAGGGGGTGCCCGATGTGGAAATCTGTATTCATTTGAGTGGCAGGAGACTTTATTATACCTCAGCTGTTGCTTAATTTAGTTCTTAAAGTGGTATAGCGCACCGGAAAATCTCCTACACTGTGAATACAACTACTGCAATTATTAACAGAAAATTACTTGGAAACTAATTTGGTAACAATTGGGCTGGAATTTATAATCTTAAAGTAAAATTAATCAAATTTCTTCTTCAGACCGAAGCATGTAATAATGTATATTTTAATACAGAATCATGGAATTGTTAAATGAACATAAATGAGAATATGAACACACTAATTTTACCCTATGGATAATTTCCTTCTGTTGTCCCTTTCAGAGATGTTATCTTCAAGCTGGAAAGTGTCAATAGGAAAACAGTTAAGAAAACTAAATACCATAATTAAACAATACTATACAATTATACAAAAGGGCTGTTTTGCAACAAATGTACTGCAATCTGACAGATGTTGATGTATTGATCATGTATCAATCATCTGTTCAAGTCATTGAAACTAGTGTAACCGAAGCTGACATGAACTTTTTCCCCTTGACATAGAGTCAAATGTTAGAGCAGTATTTGCATCAATTTGCCATCCTGACAAGCATAGTGTAAGGCTGCAATGATAAGTCAATTATCAGAGTGTTCACTTAGTCATTTGTCATTTGTCTTTATAATCAATCAAGAATAAAAAAAATCATTTATTCGGCAAAAAGTTATTTTTAACAAAGCAGCTTAGGCTCTATCAGCACTAGACTTTTAAGTCCCTGCAGCCACATGAAAAAACCTATTAAGTGCTGCTGGCACATCTCGTAACTCTGGCTCTTTCCCACTGACCACACCCATGCAAGTCTCTACAACAACTCTCCATCTACTTTCTGCTACACCATGGTATGCTGCTTTTCTTCTTCTTCAGATGGCACTGCAGCCCGCTGCTCTGGAGGGTAAACGCTTTTTGAAATGCCTATGAGAAAAGCAGAATAAGAAAAAGAAGCAGCTCATGATTATACAACAAACAGAATACATGTGAACCGAACCAAGACAATCCACTGGTTTTCATAAACCTTCCCATACCTAATATCTAATCAACATTTTTTTTGTATTATTTAAGGGTATTATATAATTATATTTATATAGAGAGCACCTTTAAAAACAACTTACCCTTATTGCTTCACATAATAAAGTGAAACAAAACATAAAGAGCAATAAAATGTTGAAAACATTAAACATATAAAGTAAATAGCAAATATTTTAATAAGAGTGTAAAAAAATGATGGCTAATACACAAGTAGGTGATATTAGGGTTAAGAACACAGATTTCACCTTTGGGATGAATTAGAGACTAAGAGCCAGGCCTTCTTGACCAACATCAGTATGTGACCTCACCAATGCACTTTCAAAATACTCTCCGTTAAGATCATTCCGAGAAAAGTTGAAACTGTAATAGCTGCAATAGATGGACCAACGTTATATTGAACCCTAAGGGTAAGAAATGGGATGGCACTTAAATTCTGGATTCTTGCCCCCCTATTCTATCTCTCGTAGTTGAAGAGTAACTATGATAAAATATATATATATATACAGTGGGGAAAATAAGTATTTGAACACCCTTTCTCCCACTTAGAAATCATGGAGGGGTCTGAAATTGTCATTGTAGGTGCATGTCCATTGTGAGAGAGATAAACTAAAAAGAAAAATCCAGAAATCACAATGCATGATTTTTTAATGATTTGTGTGATATACGGTCAAACTGTCAGGGATCTGGACAGACGAGGACCACACGAGCAATACGTTTCAATAGTTTATTGAAGGGGTTGGGGAATGGGCGTGAGTCTTGGTGTGTGTGTGTCCCAGCGGCTGAGAGGCGTAGAGTGTAGACGGGGGTTGAGGGTCCAGGCTCTCTCGCCGAAAGGGGGTGGAAGTCCTGGGGGAACACACACACACACACACAGCAGGAGAGGAGTGGCAGGGCAAAACCTCCAGGGCAGTAGTACCGACAAGGGCAAGGCAGTAATCGTGGTCAAAAGGCAGAAGGCAGGTCAAGTTACCGGGATTGTAGAGCAGAGGGTGGTCGGGCAGGTCCGGGATCGCAGGTAGGAGTCAGAGTAGTAGCAGGTAACAGGCAGGACAGGCGCGGGCTTAGCAGACGATCTGACAATGTGTGCTGGGAAACAGGACTCTTTATACGTGGCATGGTTAGCAGGAAATGAGGAGCAGCTGGCTGGTTAACGAGGGAGTGGCAGCAGAGGCAGGTGAGAGTAATCAGCAGATAATTAGTGCTCCTACCAGGCAGAGGGAGAGGGAGCTCACGACAGTAGATAATTACTTTGTGGGCTTTTTTGTGTCCCTTTTTTGTGTGTGTTTTGTTTTGTTCTGTTTTGTTTCGGTAGTGTCTTATATTGTCTTTGAATTTTGTCCTTGATGTTTTTTGTATCTCTTTAAAAACTCAATAAAAATACATTGACCAAAAAAAATGAAAACAACTTAATCTTAACTTGATTTGCAGCAATTTGTGACATGCAAAACTACAGCAGTCAGTATACTTGACTGACTCCTGCATCCTGACACCAGCTCCCAGACTCCGCTATCTAGATGCTAGCTTTCACGCTCCAGCTTGTTAACAAACTAGAGCAAAAAAAGATTGTTGCTATCAGTAAAAAGAAGACCCACACACATGCAAATACTTGAAGATGAAGAAATGATTATATGGCATACGATTTATGTGGTTAGGCTAACAGTGAAAATATGGTTTGGTTTAAAAAAAAATGTATCCCCACAAATAACCAATAAAATACCCTAAAAAATGTGTGTGTGTGTGTGTGTGTGTGTGGTTTAATGATGGCTGCATTTTGGTATTCTCTTTGGCGAGCAGCACTCAACCATAATCTAAAAAACAGACAATGCACGGCAGGAGCTTGTCAGGAGGAGAGGAAATCCCACCCTGTGTTTGTCCAGTCACTGTGTATTTGCTGTCTTCCTGCTTGGAGCACAATACAACAAGGTGCCCTTTGCTATTTATTGCAGTGGCTTAATGTGTTCTGTAGGTGTACAGAATTTTAAAGCATTCTGCAGAGCCCTTTTTTCAGGAGCAGAACTGTAAAAGCAACTTGCACAGCTACTTTTCAAAATGAGACAGCTTAATTTTTTGATAATAATGACATGCACTCTTGCAAAAATATTAATAGTCACTTTTCCTCCACTCGTCACTTTTCTCTACACACACACCCTGCACCTTAAGTATGCATTAGCTATGTATGTGTACATGTGTGTATGTCCGTGGATATGTATGTCCGTATATATATATGCAAATATGTAAATATTTGTGTATGTGTCTGTATGTAGGTATGTACGTGCATGTATGTATGTATATATGCTTTGCTTATACATACTTTTTTCTTTTTTTTTCTTGCTATTTATTAGTATTTTTTCTCCATTCTATGTCCATAATGTATACTGTGTATGCGGATCAACAAATTCTAAAATATTTTGTACATAGTGTTGTGTATTTTTATTTTTTATAGCTTTTGTCTTCTCTAGCTTTTCTTTTCTTTTCTTTTCTTTACTCTGTACGCTGCAGTAACAGACCAATTTCCCCGTTGTGGGATCAATAAAATCTTATCTTATCTTATCTAATCAGCAGAAGCCTTTAGTCCTGACTGATGAAATGAAACACTTCTGCAGAGATGGATTCTGAAAGATGAACAATGTGAAATTATATTTTTCTCAAAAGAAATGAGTAGTGATTTTAAAATGAGTTAATTTAACCACATGTCAGATAAAGTAAGTACTGTATGCAATATTAGTGGATTTACCATGACTATTAATCTATAACAACTTTAATATGTTATGGATAAAGTGAAATGCAACTCACCAGAGCAATTGCTGATTTCCACAAGGCCGTATCACGATTTTTGGTCAAAATAATATTGTCGTGACTCAAGTACTTCAATTAAAGAAATACATTTTGTATTTTTCCTTATAATCAATGTGAATTGGAATGCAAAAACTCAATTTCCAGGAAACAGATACCACCTTCTTGAAGTGATAAAGTAGTATTTCCGTCAGTTACCTCTTTTTAGGAGAGAGTGATTTACAGTGAGGGCAGACGGGGCAGGATGATTTGTGTTGCTGATTTGAGCATTTCACCCACTCCCCTGAAACTTAAAAGTGTCTGTGTCAGCATGGCTTCCCCATAAGGGCTTTTGGAAATGTAAAAACAACAAACATTTCCTGGGGAGCTGTGTGTCTGTGTGTGTGCAGCATTCCATACTGAAGGGAGAAACATGGAAGGGAAACTGAAGGTCAAAGGCCACAATTTTCAGTTTAATGCCAATTTTACACTCTGCAAATATTTTCACTTGGTCAAATCAAGTATATACAAGCTAAATGAGATATAATGTGTGTAATACATGCTGTACACTTTTTTAACATTAGACATAAGACATTTAAAACATTTTCCAAAAACTGATACCATAGAATCAGTGTAAATTCTGTTTCCCATAATTCTGACAAAACACTCATAACTAGGCTACAACTAAAATGAAAAAAAGAATAAAATGTGACTATAATGATTTGTTATATTCATGATAGCAACTAAGACTAAATTAAAAATCTTCGTCAAAATTCACATTTCATAGAACAAACTATAAAATATTTTTAAAAATACCCCTACAGTAGTGTACCTGCAGCTGTAGTTTCCAGCAGAGGGCAGTGTGTATATGTCTCTGTGTCAATGGAGAACAGCATCTGTCCTATTGAATGAGTCTTGTCATGTTATTCAAGGTCTTTTCCTCAGAAATCCCTTGACAGTAATTTTATATAACTGGCCATATATAAATCTCTTTTTAGTTCTCAACACAAATAGCTACAGCACCTTTTGTCTGCAAGCCTTAGAATTAGTTATCATGCCTCAAAATCTGCTGGATTTACATGTATATCACTTGCTGGCAACCAATATGTCTTTTCCTCAATGTACCTGCTTCTGAATTTGTTTCCCTTTACAATGATAATAAGTCATCCTCATCACATTTTTATTTTGACATTAAAAGGATTGTAGGGGCAATTATGACCACGGTACTTGTTGAAAACCAAAGAATGTGCAAGGAAAATTCAAAATTCAGTCACTTACCTTTGAGCGAGCAAAATTGTTGCCCTAGGCAGCATGTGAATGAATTTGTACTGCGAGCATATGTGAGCTCAGCCACAGATGAGGGTTCAAAAATTGTAATGTGTACCGAAATTGTCAATCTACAAAATTTAGACAGTTCAGTCCTGTGGGGTGCCAAAACAGTATATTTAGTAGTACAGTGCTGCACTTTGCTCTTATTCAACACACACAATAATTGCACCGTACACCAATATTTTACAATCGTAATAACCTGCTATTGAAACAGTATTATACCCGATTTAACTAGTATTGGTAAGAAAGTATCTTAGTAGGTGCTTCATAGTATCCTACTAGGCGTGTATGTGCAGTAATCTGCTTCCGCTGCAGCTTTCATAGTAACAGGATGAGTAAGATATAGCTGTAACTACAAGTGCACTTGTCCACTGTCCACTGCTTGTTGACAAAATGGACACACATAGTGAAACAAAGCATTGATTTCCTTACATAGCAAACAGTGGGAAAGCCCACGCTAACAACAAAAGCCTGTCTGTAAAAGATGTTTTAAATCCATACAACTAAGAGAGCCAACATGACCAATTTAACATGATAAATAACAATTTATTGAAAATTAAATAATCAAAATCAGCCATGACTTTTGAATTGTTGATTAACATAATTATTAAAAAAAAAAAATAATAATGAAACAGGCCTGGACAAAAATGATGGTACCCATAACTTAATATTTTGTTGCACAACCCTTTGAGGCAATCACTGCAAATAAACGATTTCTGTATTTGTCAATGAGCGTTCTGCAGGTATTTTGGCCCACTCCTCATGAGCAAACTGCTCCAGTTGTCTCAGGTTCAATGGGTGTCTTCTCCAAATGGCATGTTTCAGCTCCTTCCACAGATGTTCAATGGGATTCAGATCTGGGCTCATGGAAGGCCACTAGTCCAACCATCCATGGGTGTTTTTGGCTGTGTGTTTTGGATTGTTGTCCTGTTGGAAAACCCATGACCTTTGACTGAGACCAAGCTGGCACTAGACAGCACATTTCTCTCCAGAATGCCTTGATAGTCTTCAGATTTCATTTTACCTTGCACACATTCAAGACACCCTGTGCCAGATGCAGCAAAGCAGCCCCAAAACATTACTTTCACCGTAGGGACAGTGTTCTTTTCTTCGTATGCTTGGTTTTTGAGTCTATGAACATAGAGTTGATGTGCCTTACCAAAAAGCTCCAGTTTGGTCTCATCTGACCAAAGGACATTCTCCCAGAAGCTTTGTGGCTTGTCAACATGCATTTTTGTAAATTCCAGTCTCTCTTTTATATGATTTTTTGGATGTCCTGGGACAATTCGCTCCTTCGCTTTCTCTTGTCCATGTTCAGTGTGGTACACACCTTTTCACCAAACAGCAGAGATACTACTTGTCTCCCTTTAAATAGGCAGACTGACTGATTATGAATTTGCTGACTGTGCTGTCAATTAAAGGACACACCTGAGTTAATCATGTCACTCTTGTCAAATAGTTTTCAATCTTTTATAGAGGTACCATCTTTTTGGTCCAGGCCTGTTTCATTAGTTTGTTTGTTTAAATAATTATGTTAATCAACAATTCAAAAGTAATGGCTGATTTTGATTATTTAATTACCAATACATTTTCATTTATTGTTACTTTTGTAAGTTTCACGTGATTTCCGTGAGAATTGTGGGTTTTTCCTTTATTTAACTGAGGGGTACCAACAATTTTGTCCATGTGTGTATTTGCTCACCCATCCAAACAATCAGAATCAGGTCTTCCTACATTTCTGCCCTGCTTCCTAAATATTCCACAGTCAACTGTGGTGCTTTGCCACCATGCTTTATAGAGGTGTAAAGCAAGCCATCTCAGGACAATGAGCAGTGGACGTTGGAGTTCTCTGATGAATCACGTTTCTCCATCTTGTGATCCGATGGATGGTTTTAGTATTGGCGGTTGCCTGGGGAACGATACTTGTTGGACTCCATTTAGCCAAGTGTAAGGTTTGGTGGAGGGGGGTTATGGTGTAAGGGTGTTTTTTAGGAGCTCGGCTTGGCTACTTAATTCTAGTGAACGGAGTGTGAATGTTGCAGCAAACCAAGACACACATCATTTTGAACCCTATAGACTAGAAATGGGATGTAGCTTAAATTCATAGGCAAGTCAAGGCAGGTGAGTGAATACGTTTAATACAATATAATGCACCTGGGACTATTTTTGATATCCCTGTTCAGCGTTTAAAGCGAGCTGAGCAGTTACTTTAATGTGATGTACCCAGGCTGTACCAACATGTACAAGTTTTTAGACTTAAAAGGCATTATACATATGCAGTCTATTTACCATATTATTTCTTTGCCTGATTTTTTTTCCTTATTTAAGTATCAGCATCAAGATATTCAGGCAGGTATGTTATCAGCTTTAAATGAAATCTGCAGCAGGAATATTTTGGAGAGATGGCTGAGTTGTGTTTGCAGGGCAGACAGATTTCAATAATACTCCTTTTGGCAACTTTTGTTGTGTTTTCATGTGTCCAGTTTCTTATGAGGTAAATCATTTTTAGTGGTAAAGTTTGTTTGCGTTCAGCTGCAGCAAAAACAGGGTGATAGGAAGGTGCCAATATGGATTCTGTGTCTAAGCAAATTGTTGGTAAAAGTGAGTCTCTGAACATGCTTCCTGTTTTTTGAGTGTGTGTGTGTGTGTTGCCGCACTAAACCAGCTGACTTGAGGACAATATAATGTCAAAGAGCGGGTCTGTCAGCAGGAATACTGTTGCCAAACTCCCAAAAACATCAAATACAACACATGACTACAGTTTTTACAGTTTAAAATGAAGAAAAACAATTCATAAAGTTACAGACACAATTTAAAGACTCAAACACTCCAAATTTTAATTTAGGCAACAACCCCAGATTTCTTTCTGTGTGTCTGAACCTGAATTCATTTGACTAATGCTGATAGTATTTTTCACAAGAAATGTGAGAGCACAACCACCCTTATACATCTTTTAATGAGGTGGAAAAACAAGCACTTCTCTTTCATAATCCCTCCAAGAAAAAATATGCTCTCCAGTCGGTTTGAACTTCATGCTGCATTCATTTGTCAGTGAAACCTTTATTTTATCTATAGGGGCCAAATAATACCCTTTTCCTGGTTTATTACTTAAATTTTTCTTGTCTATTTATAAAAAAAATGCTTGCTTCTAAAATGAATCCTTCAATGCTTTAAATTTCTTCACTAATTATAATATCACTATCATGTCATAAGCTCAATAACTGGCTTTTGGCAGTATGGATTCATTCTGATTTAACCCAAATCACTTTATTTATAAATCACATTTTAAAAACAGTTTACCAAAGTGCTGAACAGAGAATAAATAAAACACATTAAATTTACTAAAAGTACTATAAAATCCATATAAAACAGACAATCAGTGAATCACAATAAAAACAATAAAAGACCAATTGAGACCACACAATGCTCATGTTGGATTATGAGACAAGGAATAAAAATAAGATTTAAAATTAGATTTAAAAGTTTCCAGTAGACCTGGACAGTAAAACAATATCAGTATACTTTATACTGCTAATATCCATATCAGGAATTTAGTAAAAAAAAATAGTTCAATACTATAATGATAGTTTATATAAAGTAGTCAACTTTTTTTCTCTTTCATAACCACACTTTTTTTTATATATCACCCTGCCATTGTTTTTCGGTTGAGTGCCATTTTAAAATACCAAATTTTAGAGTTTTGGGCCTGGTTTCCAGGACAACAAGCAACACAACTAATCAGTGGACATCATGGATCTTGAGGAGCTGTAAACATGAACACAGGGCAAGGCTGTGCGATTAATTGAAATTTGATTGATTGCGATTTTGATTTACCTGTCATACAATCTTTTAATTAGTATAATCAAGTTAAAATGATTTATTTGTTTTAGATAATTTCTAAAGAGATGCAATACATTCCCTTCCATGCAGCCCTGATGACCTGACACTATTAAAGCGCCTTAAATGTTTTTTTTACAGTTGTGCCTTTCCAAAGCTACCTTGGTGCGATCAGGGCCTTTTTTCTCTGCACCCTGTCTCATGGCTGGAGGGTCGAATGGTTTGTTTGAGGAAAAAGGGTCCCAAAAGTTCTCTTATATTGGAACACTTCAGGTTCCTAGAATCCAACGAGCAGCAGAAGCAATGTAATTTGCATGATTTGCTATAAGGTAATATCCATGGCTGTTTAACCATTTCAAACAAAAGCACAGTCACTCATACTGAATAAATTCTTTCTGTAATTAAAATAGCTTTTGAATAATTATGATTTCAATATTCATAATCATGATAATGTTCTTCCATAATTGAGCAGCCCTAATTCAGATCATACCCAGGCTCAGAAAAATATTATATGCTGCAATTTTTAGGCAAACTACCTGTGTAAAAGTGTACAAAACATGCAGAAATGCTATATGTTGCTATATGTTGTATTCATATGTCATTATAGCACTGCACTAATATGTGTATCATGTCACTTACATTTCCCTGAGCCGTTTTCACCCGAGAGAACATAATCAAGTTCTTCTTCTCCAAAATAAATCTGTAGCTAGTTTGTGACCTGAAATATGCCCTCATCCCCTTGGCTATACTTACAGCTTGGTACTGAATGCTGCCACACACACACATGCACACACATGCACACATAAACAATACCTATACAGAATGAAATGCAGGAATCTACATTGTGATAGCTCTTGCAGTGTTGAGTGTGGGAAACCAGAGTAACAAGAACCAGCTGCTCCCCTCATCCTCCTTCTCTTCCTCTACATCATCTTCCTCATCTCCTCCTCCTCTTTCCTTCATCTCTCTTTCCCCCCTTTATTCCCGAGTGTTTTTATGATTATCACTGTGGCTCTCTCTTCCTGTGCCAGCGTACACCATAAAAAAAACAAGAACAACAAAGACAATGCTGATAGAAAGAGAAAAAATAAATCAGACCTCTTCGAATGCGCACATACACACACAGCACAAAATGACAGACACACAAGCTTACAGATACACATAAAACAGAGAGGCAAAATAGACATCTACACATGCGACACAAAAATGTGGTTAAAATACACAAACATTCCTACATTAGACACACACTTGGCCACCAATGAAGGTTGTTTCCAGTCAGAGGGTAGGAGCAGGATTCCCTCCATGGTTGATGACTCATTGAGGCAATAGCTGTTGCTGTTTGTGCACCATTACTTGCTGTGCTGTATTACCTTGGGAATCATGTGGCTTCATCAGGCTTTAAAATCACCAAAGTGAAAAGTCTTAACAAGGGCACAGACACACTACATCCTTACATCTGGCACAAGGACAAAAGGACGCCACATACACAACAGCAGCAGCAGCAGCAGCAACACAGTCCTGAACAATACTAGACTACAAATCAGTTAATTTACATCATTTCTGCAAGCAGAGATTCAACATGGCTGTTCATTGTGTTTTAAAATTGGTATGACAGACTGTAGAGAAAAATGGTTTCACCCTGTAGGTCTTGTGGGCAAACAAATCTCAGTCTACAGCCACATCAGCAGGTGTGTGAGTCTGTAATTGGGGTTTTGAGTCATCAGCATTCTAACATGCTCATATTGACAATTAGGGTTGGGTGTTGATACAGATACGCATCACAACACTCATATTGATGCTTTTCTATCAGTCATAAAATCTGTAATGTCTGGTTTATATTTCTGGAAAATTAAACACATTTCTCATCCATCCATCCCAACATCTTTATTTATTTATTTAGTTTCCCACTAAAAGCTACATTTTCCAATATTAACATTACTACTATAATTATTTCATTAATCCTCATTTTACCAATTCATATGTAATTTAATGGCAGCTCGTTCAACTTTAAATCAGCACTAATCCTCCATTTAAACACACATTTTGATAATAGAATAACATTTTGAACTAACTGGAATGGGTTCGCTTTATTTAGTTGTCATTGCTAATGTTAGTTGACAAGCATTAACAGTAGCCATTTTCCTAAAGCAGTCAAATACACCGCTTCAGATTGATTTGAAGTGTTTCATGATGTTGCCAGTGGTTACCTTTTAATACGTGTCAGATGACATAATTGCATTTAGCTGCATTTTCACACTTTTAAACATTTTGCTGTGTTGGCCTTCTAGGCAACACAAGTGGCTTTCACTCTTCACACATGCAGCTCCAATGTGAAAGTTGCTATCTTTTCATGTCTGTTCACACATGATATGACAATGCAGGTAATATGAGGGATAAAAGTGACTCTTTACATGACCTTCCCAGAAATATTCTGGCTTTTTTTGCATATTCCCTGTAATGCTACTACATCTTCAGGTGGGAAATTGCCATGAGAAATTACATGAGGCTTAATACAAATAATATAAGTCATTTAAAAAAGGTTCACTCGTATGAGAATCCAGTCTCCATGGGGCACTTTTGAAGCTTTTAAAGTTCACACTGGAGATCACCTCCAGTCACATTTGATTGGAAAAGTGAATCGAAATGTATAAAAAAAAAAAAAAAATTGAGCTTTAAGCCCTGTATAATGAAGGTCTACCACAAACAGTTATAATTTCCTATTTTTTTAATAGCCATGGCTGTTTGGATCTGCTAGTTACTTTAGCTTAGCAGTTAACAATGGTTTCTCTCTGCTTCTTCTCCCTCTCCTTCTACCTCTATTTCTCCTCCTTGGTATCTCTAATAGTTAGCTTGCTACCTTAAGTAATAATAATACATGTTGTAAATGTAGTTAATTTGGTGTGATGGAAGCAAGGCCCAAGGAATTGTGCAGCTCTGCAGCTGTAGTTAGACAGCCCCTAGTAGGCAGTGGTAGAGTGTGACTGCAGCACGTGTAACTAAAATGATTTTGCAAATTGGTGGTGGGTGAGAACGCTTGAAATATCCTCCTGGGAGAACATGCACTGGCTCAGTGAGTGACGCATTTGCCCTCACAGCATGTAATGGTTCTTATGCAAAACACTGGCTGTTCCACACACAGCAGTGTTATAATATACAGCATGTACACTTTATAGGCACATGACATTCACAGAGCATTTACTGTACATCATAATGGGAAACTTTTTGATCCAGTAACCTCTGTGTGTCTGATGAATTTGATGAATTATATTATTATAAATGAACCAAACTGCTGTATTATTTCATTATTACATATAATGCAATAATACAGCATTTGTATATGTGTGTATTTGTATATCACACATAGGCGTGATTT
The DNA here is from genome assembly GCA_036785175.1 of Eupleurogrammus muticus. Classification (NCBI taxonomy): domain Eukaryota; kingdom Metazoa; phylum Chordata; class Actinopteri; order Scombriformes; family Trichiuridae; genus Eupleurogrammus; species Eupleurogrammus muticus. Next base: position 1,917,115 of record JAYKQN010000012.1, read on the forward strand.
TCTTTTTCAGTTTGGTCTGAGGTTATGTTTATCATTAGGGAATCTTCCAATATTAACACAGTTTTTTCCATTAAATATAGTAGCTCTTGCTCTCTTTCTGCATTTTATTAGTAAACAAATAACACACAAATTCCAACTTTATATCATAGAGTGAGGAAAATTCAATGGAATATACTTATTTATAAAGTGGCAAACCTTGTAGAGTCTCTGCTGTAGAGAAATTAGATATTTTACTGAAATTAGAAATAGACATTTTTAATCTACTCACAGCAGTATTCAGTTTTTTCTATTGAGTCAGTTTTATTTAGGAACATGGGCCTAACTGTAGTACATGGATTTCTCCATATTATAAATGGTCATCTGACATGTGATGATTGTTAAAATGTTTAGGCCTGTTATAATGCAAGACTGAAGATTTTTAATAAGGTGTTTAATTCATCTTAACTGTCGTGACCATGGGGAAAGGCCCATTGGCGGTGGGGAAAGACCCACAGACTTCCATGAAAGAATGGATGACCACACGGAAAGACGGCACGCAATAGTCCTAGGGCTGGCACCCCGACAGACTGCACCAAACGCTACGAGTATTAAACGAAGAGAATACCCCCAAGCAGACCGAGGAGGGGGGGAGGATAATCTGCTGTCAAGGACGGATCATATGGTAACTGACCCGGACGACGATATAAGGACTACGAACTTGGATGTGGAAAGACAGGAAGGTGAAGCAAACAGAAGGTGCTCCATCTGTGGGAGAAGTTTCAAGAATGAGCGGGGCGTGAAAATCCATCAAGGTAAATCCAAGTGCAAAGAGCAGTTGCAGCAGCGCAAAACACCTAGCATGGCCCAGAATTCACTTTTGAAGAAGTGAGGTCAGTGGTGAGACGGGCTCGAGCCGGATCCGCTCCTGGTCCATCAGGGACATCTTTTAAGATTTATAAGAACTGCCCACAGCTGCTAAGGAGACTGGCCACACTCCTGGGCACACTGTGGAAGAAGAAGCAGGAACCCTGGCTGTGGACGCTTGCAGAGGGCTGCTTCATTCCTAAGGAGCTGAAATTATCAAGCCTTGACCAGTTTAGAGAGATTTCCCTACTGGACGTTGAGGGGAAGGTCTTCTGGGCAATCATCGCCCGAAGGTTGACATCATACTTACTTGTCAATGGCTACATCGATGCAAGCGTCCAGAAAGGAGGAGTACCGGGTTACTCTGGATGCCTGGAGCACACGGCGGTAATTAGCCAGATAATTAAGGAGGCGAAGAGCAACAAGAAATCTCTCTCGGTGGTCTGGCTAGACCTCGCCAAGGCTTACCCAAATGTTCCACACCAGCTTATCTGCAAGGCATTGGATCATTACCAAGTACCATCAGAGGTCATTAGTTTGGTGTTGGCTCATATGGGTTCTTTACAGATGAGGTTCAGTGCACAGGATTTTACCACCAAGTGGCAGAGGCTGGAAAAAGGGATCATGGCTGGCTGCACCATATCAGTCTCCCTGTTTGTGGCAGCTATGAACCTACTGCTGAAAGCAGGAGAGTCTCAGTGTAAAGGACCGACGGCGGCGGATGGGACAAGGCATCCAGCCTGCAGAGCCTTCATGGACGACATCACCGTGATCACCCCATCCATCCTTGGGACACGATGGGTCCTAAGTTCACTGGAGAAGATGGCCACCTGGGCCCGTATGCAGTTCAAGCCCAGCAAATCCAGAAGCTTGTGCATCCTGAAGGGAAATCTGTCGAATAACACCTTCAGCATCCAGGGGTCAGAGATTCCAACCATTCAGGAGGAGCGAATCCGATGCCTGGGGAAAAATTATGACAGCACTCTGAAGGACAGGCTAAACCTCGAAGACACCGCAGCACAACTAAAGGAGTGGCTGAGGAGAATAGACAGGAGTTTGCTGCTAGGTAGGTTCAAGGTGTGGTGCAGCTTTCAGTGCAGTCAACCTCTACAGCAGGTCATCAGTACTCTGGTTACCATGCTCCTCTCTCATAGAAGAATTCAAGGCCACCAAGGCAAGGGCAGCATGCACGCTCTCAGTCTCTAGGGACGCAAAAGTCAGGTATGCAAGTTCTGCCATTAACTGCGGCAGGAAGTGGAAACCCCTCGAGGCGGTGAAGGAAGCGTAAGCCTACTGGAGGCATCAGGAAATCGTGGGCACTGTGTGTCGCGGACGGCTAGGGCTTGGAAACTACGGTGTCAAGAGCTGGTCGAAGAGCAACACGCGAGACAGAAGGGACTTGGTGGTGCAAAGGGTGCGGGAGGCAGCTAAAGAAGACCGTCGAATCAAAGCAGCTGGGCTGGGCTCCCAGGCGCGCTGGATGCAGTGGGAGGGGGCGCTCGAGAGACCATTGTCTTGGAAGGAGCTCTGGGGCACTGACCAAGGCAAGCTAAACTTCCTGCTGCGCGCTGTGGCTGATCTCCTACCCACACCAAGTAATCTGAAGATCTGGGGCAAGGAGAAAGAGGCATCCTGTAGTCAGTGCGGCGCCAGCTTCTGCACACTGAACCACATTCTGACCAGCTGCCCAAAAGCTCTGGCAGACGGGCGCTATAGGTGGAGACACGACAAAGTCCTCACCGAGGTCGCTAAGTGGGTCGAACTACAGAGAAGCCACAACAACAAACAGCCACCAGTACCACCAAGGCCCACAAGCTTCCAGCGAGAGGGCAGTAAAGTCCCAAAGTGAAAAAGACCTGACCGCTTACCATCAATGCTACACTGCGCATCAGATTGGGAGCTGCGGGTGGATCTCATGAAGAAGCTGGTCTTTCCCCAGGAAGTGGTGGCAACTACCCTCCGACCGGATATGATCCTTCTTTCTAGGAGCTCGAAGTCCATCATTCTAGCCGAACTCACTGTTCCCTGGGAAGACAGGTTAGCCATATCTCATCAGGCAAAGAAAGGTAAGTATCAGGACATAGTAGATGAGGCTACCCTTGCTGGATGGCATGCCACCCTCTACCCAATTGCGGTTGGGGCTCGCGGTTTCCCTGCCACATCTATTCGCAGTTTCCTGCAGAAGATCGGGCTTAACGCCAAACAAGTACAGAAGGCTACCAGGGAGATAGCCACAGTAGCCGAAAGAAGTTCCAGGTGGCTGTGGCTGTCAAGAAACCACAGCTGGACCCCTTCCGCAGGTGAAGGCTAACTCAGCCCTCGCTGCCCCACTCAGGAGAGGTGTACAGGTTAAGGGGCGAAACACCTGGGACCCTGAGATGCCTGCTGAGGATGCGGAAGGGGTCCCTAGGAACACTATGACACTCCACCAGCTAAAACCTTAACATTTACATCGGGGGTGGGTGGTTCCGGTCCCGGGGGGCCGGTGTGGCTGCGGGTCCTTGTTCCGGCCGGGCGGTGAGCGTGCCTGATTCTACTAATTACTGCTACTCCGCACCTTCGTTGGTGGAGTCGGGTGTGTTGCTGCCTGTTTGGGGCGGGGGCGTGCGCCCGCGCCGGCCCTCCGGGGCCGGGGTTGCCCACCCCTGATCTACATCCATAGTTGCTCATGCAGTCTCTGCTTGTAGCAAAGTACCTTTGGTGTTTACTTCATCTCATGTCAGTCCCTGTCACTATACTCACGGGATTTGTCCATGCTCTTTGCCATATTTTACAGACTCCAATGCTAGTTGGAAAATTGTAAATAAACTGTGACAGAAACATATCTGAATGAAGCTTACTTTATTTTACTGTTTGTTATAATTTTTGAAATTAGTGTAGGTCATTAACTTCAGTTAAGACAGCATGCCAGTATCTGTATAAGCGAAAGAAAGATGGGTAAAAATGAGAGTGGGAGTTACTTCAGTCTTTTAATCTTTTAAATACATATTACCTGCTTGTTTCAAAGCTCAGGTATAAATTGTGTAATCATATTTTTGACTTTTAAGTTACTTAAAACAGAAATATGGCTTTAATCTCAGTATTCAAATAAAAATATTTTAATAATTTTTTCACATTTAGCAAAAGAAACAAAACATATCTTATAATCTCATAATCCTAAAAATGTTATAATTGTGTGTATAAAGTCAGAATCCTGACTTTTTCTTTTTCAAATACTTTTGCCCACATGTTCTGTGCATTAATATTAATATTTAAATGAGGTCATGGGGTAGATTTGATTTGATTTTTTTTGTCTCAATCAAGCACAAGGAATATAATGACAATGAGATAATGTACAAAAAAAACAGCATACAGTCCTAAATACTAATGCATTCTTAAAAATAATTAAATGCCAAATTAGCAGTCCAGTAATTTATAGTTGACCAAGATTGATTGTAATTGTGTTTAAATTGTTTTAGGTCAATCAACATTTTTGTGTCTTTATCTAGTTTATTCCACAGTGTTGCACCACAAACAGAAATGCAGAGACATTCAATGTGACACTAGTCATTCTGAACCTTATAACAAAGCATAATGTGACCAGGTACATACCTTTGGTATGCAGCCTGGCAAGAAAACGATGTGTTGAATGTAGGGTCTGCTGTGTTTAGAGAAGTGTGCTAGGGAGGTGTGTCTTGACGTGAGGTTTGCCTCGCTGCATGCTGGCCTCCTATAGGCTGCTGGGCAGTGGGCTGGGATAAAGGATAAGAAAAGGCACTAGGACCCAGTAGCAAAGACTGAGTATGCAGGCAGAGTGGGGCTGAGTCACTGCATGTGTCTGAGAGGCAGTCAGAAACACGGCAGAGCAAGGGAGCAGAGGTGATCTCACACTCATCAGCACAGGATAACAACCATGATGGGTTGACTTATGGGGGAGGTGGTTGGAGAGAGGAAGTGTGCAATCGCCACCACTTGCTCAGCTATGGAGACCAACAAAGTTCTTCATTTTGTGCCTTCGGGTAAGTGGTCTAAAGCTCTTAGAGCTGCTCCTCAGCTCTGCACGACACAGCGTTCACTGGGAGAACCTTGGGGTTCCCTACCTAGTGAAACCTGAGAACACCCTCTCTGCAAAACGTGCAACCCACCTCCACTTCCACGCATAGGCACAGCAGATGTTTGGGTGTGCATGTGTTTTAATGTACATACTTTATGGTTTTGTTGTCTTTTCTGTGTATTTGGTTCTCTGGCAGTTTATGTCAGATAGAGATCTTTTTTTTTTCTCCTTTTTTGTCTTCATGGGAGGTGGAGTTTTAAAAGAATTGTGTGTTCTCAGAAAAGATTTTGTGTGTGTGTGTGTGTGTGTGTGTGTGTGTGTGTGTGTGTGTGTGTGTGTGTGTGTGTGTGTGTGTGTGTGTGTGTGTGTGTGTGTGTGTGTGCTTGCCATTTTTCTTTCCTTTTTTTCCCTGTTTATGTCTGGTATGCGACAGGAGAGGTTCCTCCTGCATCGTAATTCTTCAGTTCAGGAACTGAACCTTGTAGAAGAAGAAGGAAAAAAGCAATTGCATCTCAAACCCATACAGAAGAAAGCAATATACTTGTCGAGCAGGACAGCTGGAATGCAGAGGAAGCTCATAATACACTTTCTCATGTGCTGCACTGAAGGGGCTCGTGCATGTGCACATGCTGGACAGAGGGAGATCTACATAGCACAAGAAATGTGCACATGTATGTCTGTGTGTGTGTGTGTGTTTGTGTGTGTGTCTTTGTGTGGATGTTTCTGTGTTTCTAGAAAAAGAGAGAAAAAAGATGTGTGTATATTCCTATATGTGTGTGCCCGTGTCTGTGTATGTGTGAGTGAGAGAGAGAGAGAGAGAGAAATGGAGGAAGACAGATCAGTTGGTGAGCCACATTAGAGCAGTGGGTTCTCCTGTGACTGAAGGTCCTTCGAGAACCCAGAGCCCATTTGGAGATGTGATGCCGCTGCCTCCACTTTCATTTTGTCTGGGAAGGCAGAGCGGGATATTGCGTCTGAGTGTGTGTGTGAGGATGTTTTGGGAGATAATGTGAGTGTGCGGGAATATTATCTTGAGTATGTATTCGTGAGTCCACAACTGTGTAAAATGTTCCATGTAGTATGAATGTGTGGGAACACCTCATTTTTTGCATGCATTTTGGTGTATGTGTGTTTCTCAGAATTCAGTCATGCTCTGACGTGATGTGTGTGTGTGTGTGTGTGTGTGTGTGTGTGTGTGTGTGTGTGTGTGTGTGTGTGTGTGTGCTCGAACGCCTGTGTGTGTTTTTGCAGGAGAGTCATGGATTGTGCACACTAACTACATCTCTGAGTTGTGTCGGGGTGTGATGGACACTGCTGTGGCTTGTCCTCTAAAGAATACTTTGCATTAATTTGCTTATGAGCTGAGGCGGAGAAGGCATGTTTGATCCTGCAGACCAGTTTATTTGTGCGAGCAGAAGGATTTTCGAATGATTTGTTGTTACCAGTTGCAGACATGGTTGAGGCTGAGGTTTGATAAGTGTCAGTAATGTCTAATTAAATCTATTCAATTGCAGTTGTCCTATTTTTCTGTCAGCCAATTTAGCCATGGCCTAAAATTTGCACAATATTTAATTTCTCAATAGAACAGAATGAATAACATATATCTGCGCGGTGGTGTCATTTGATCAACATTAGCAACTTAACAATTACTCTGCCTGAGGACTAGATTTACTACTTTTCCCAACTCACTTTACTTCTTGTTGATTATCAGATAAGGCAGGACAAGCAGCTTTCTACATTTGTAATGAGAACATGTCCATCAGACTGCTCATCTGAAAATACCTATACAGATTACAGATTTGTATTGGCATCGTCATCATGAACACTAGCAGCCCCTCATTGCAGCGAATAGAGTTATCTCCCAGATCATGTGTTATCAGTGGCAACATGACAGGGAAAGGAGCCATGTGGGAGGAAGTCAGGATAAGCAGAATTTACTTTTTGGAGCTGTAAATTACCAAAGAACTAATGTTTGTAATTTCTATTTTGTTCTCTGTGGCCAAAAGCAAACTGTGGAAATGGATGAAGGTATTATTTTAAGGCCAATATCTCAAGATAAGGTACTAATTATTTAATTATCTCGAGATGACACAGCTCATCTATTGTGATAATGAGTTAATTTATCAACTGCAGTTTCAAGCCAACAACACTGAAGCTGATTCTGCGGGCTGTGCCAGCACTTAGATACATGTGCCTCATAGTATTTCGAAATAAACCACTATATACCACTATATATATATATATATATATATATATATATATATATATATATATATATATATATATATATATATATATATATATATATATATATATATATATATATATATGCTGATGTCATTAAGATTAATTCTATTGTTATTATCATGTTATAAATCTAAAGAAGTCTGGAAATCTGATCAGATTCTGGAAAGGCTGACACAAGTAGAATTTTCCTGAGATGTCTCTCTCTCTCTCTCACACACACACACACACACACACACACACACACACACACACACACACACACACATTCTCTCTCTCTCTCTCTCTCTCTCTCTCTCTCTCTCTCTCTCTCTCTCTCTCTCTCTCAGAAGTACACACTCACACCAACTGTCACAGATAGTGTTTATACATACCACTAATAAAAAATAAATACCCGATTCATTTTGTCTGCATAATTATTTGGTTCCCCTACACAGAAGAGTTACATAGATGTGTCATTTTAGACACTCATACTGCACAATTCAAGGAGCACAGAATGAAGACTACACATGCATTACAGTTATAACACAAACACACAACACAAGCACACACACACACACACACACACACACTCCTGTTTGTCTTTATATCTCTCATTCCATCTTTGTTTTATCCCACACACATATTTGCATAAATACACACTCTTTTCTGAATCCATTAAACACACATGCAATACATGCACACATGCAAACACACAAAGACAAAAACACACAAGCACACACACACACACACACACACACACACACACACACACACACACACACACACACACACATACACACGCACACACTATTTGTCTTTATATCTTTGTCTTATACTACCATCTTTGTTTTTCCTCCCACGCATGCAGTTAAATAAATGCGCTCTTTATTTGAATCCACTGAACACACATGCAGGCTCACACACACTCAGCTCTTTTATTCAAGTAAAAGTATATTTAGAAATATTTAATTACATGTAAATGTCCTGAATCCAAAATGTTAAGTGCAGAAAGAATATCAGCCAAATATATTAAAGTACTGTTTTTGGAGAGTTTAATATACTTGTTTTTATAACTATGAAACACATGAGAACATTTAATGTTTTAGTACTTTGGGTAGTAATTTTCATATTACAGTACATATGTGTATACATATGTACTGTAATAAATGTGTATACATCTTAATATAGCGCCTTCTACACAATGCACATAACTCATTTACAAAAGAAAATAAAAACACAACATTTTAAATAGTAAGAATATGAAAATATATTATTTGTGTCAAATGTTCATCGTAAAGTAACTAAAGAAAAAAGCTTTCTTAAAATAACTCTAAGCCCTCTCTCTCTCTCTCTCTCTCTCCCTCTCTCCTCTCTCTCTCTCTCTCTCTCTCTCTCTCTCTCTCTCTCTCTCTCTCTCTCTCTGTCTCTCTCACACACACACACAGTTTTTACCATAGACTGGTGTGTATTTATATAAAGTGGAAGACCTGCAGACCTGACTAAAAGTGCGATTAAATTATTTTCTGTGTTGTGTGTCGCAATTTGTCAACATGACAAATGAGAGATATTGTGTTGCTTTGGTGATGTTTATTAACTGTATAGGAAGGTTATGCATGTCATATGTAAAGAGTGAAGTGCAAGTATCATAATTACTGCTACTACTAAAATGCTGAAAGGATTTAATCAATCTAAATATCTAATATTACCATATAGTACCACATTCTTGGTATCAACACCACAATCTCATTATAAATGCTTTTAAAGCAAGACTCAGGATAGCAAATGACCATTTTTTTTTTTGTGTGTAAAGGCTGTAGTGCAGTGGCAAAGATGACATTTTTAGACATTTTGTCACAGATTTGTCCAGAGTTGTGCCTATTTTTTTTGACTGTCTGCCTCCCATCTGTTCAGATCAGGTCAGTGGCACAATATGCACAGTTCACCCATGTTTTATGCAATTTTGTGTGCCTTGTATTGATGACACAGCAACCAGATAGACCCCTGCTGTGTATTCACACTTGCATCTCTGCATGTCCTAGATACATTTTCGTCTTTGGAAAAGATGGTTTAATCTCTCCCTGTCATTACGGGCCTGTCAGTACATTGAAGAATGTACTGTAATTAGTCACAGTTGTCACCAACCCCTAAAAGACTGGATAAACTCTGGACACCTTTCATGACCATAATTATCTGTCCACCACTAAGCTACCCTACCGCACAAGCTGCCATATTCTATATAAAATGAAGTTATGGCTGAATAACATTTATATGTCTGTTTGTATTATGTTTTCTGACAAATTGTCTAAACTCAATCTTACAGCATAAAAATACTAGTGTTTTAGAAAAAAAAAAGTTAAAAACATCTAACTTCAAATCCAAACACAAACCAGGACAAATTGCAGTAGATACTGCTTTTAAAGTCTTCCCAGGTTACCAAGTAAAGGGCCTTAGGTTTCCAAATCACAGTGTGGCTGCTGCATTCTGTGTCTGTGAGATTATCATTTTCACCAGGCTTCCTCTTTTCTTATTTATTTATTTTTTTTACAGTAGTTTCACTAAAACTGGATAATATTAGTATAAACTGTCATCATTGAGACTCAGTTTTTTAAACATGTTTTAATGTGCAGTCATTATAATAATAATTTATATAAAAAGTCAATTTGTCAATAAATACTACATTAATATTGTGACCAAAAAAGCAACACCAGTGATGAAGATGGTTTTTGATTCTTAAACCATAAATTTTAGGGATAACAGAGGAATATTTTCTCATGAAAAACAAAGACAGAGGGAAAGCCCTAAGCACTAATAGTGTAGTACCACAATGCGTCTGCACTACCTAGATATGGGTTTATGGATAGACCACAGTATTTTCCCTATGAAAAATATTTGATTATTCTATATTTAATAGGAAAATAACCCCTGATTTACTAGCAGTACGTTTAGCTAAACAAAAAAGGACAGTCATTTTTCTTAGGTTAGGTTAACATAACTGCTGTTTGGCTTTTAGATCAGAATGTGTTTACACATTTTTATTAGCATGTACAAATCATGTAATCATAGATATCAATAAACAGGCCTGTCATAATTCTGTGATAATATAATAACCAACAAAAAAGTGTTTTAGGTTACTTAGAATCAGACAATCATTTGAGAAAAAATATGCTTAATATATTTGAATCTATTCATGTCCTTGAATTGAATTTTTATATAATAAAACAGCAACTAACTTTTTTACATAGATTTTTGAATGTTATTCTTTGCCATTGGAAACAATGTACTTGCATTGTTGTGCTATTATATTACCATTATTTCATTGGCATAAACTGCTTCAAATTACCATAATATTATTTATCACAATTATTTCTGGATATTATCTTACAAAAGCAGTACAAATGAAACTGGGTCCTCATGAAATTGCAGAATAAATATTCTATTTTATTTCAAAATATTCCTATATGTATAATATTTGGATTACCTACAGTTGTTTTTACCATTATTTTCTATCAAATAGAGATTAAGAACCACCTGTCACCCATAACATAAAAATGGTTTGGCCTTTGTAAAAATGGCATTCTATTAGCACTACAGTATGCCAACATGTCTCAGTGGAAGTCAGGGGCACACAAAAAAGAAGAGACAAAGAATCCAGTGGTCTTAGGAATTCACTAAATATATAGGTTTGAGAAAAGGTTCTTCTGATGATGCAGGTACTAACAAAAGCTGGTAAGACACAGCGCAGCCAATGTAAAGTAACCCAATCCAGCTGGGATCAAAATAAGTACAAACCAGGGTAGTGAGTGGTACAGTGGAGCAGAGCAGCCACCTCATATATGGCCCCTGTTCAATCCCCACATGAGGCAACCCCTTCCTGTGTGTCATTCCCCTTCTCTCTGCCTCCCCTTCCTGTCTTTCTCTACTGCGTGTTGTCTGAAAAAGCCCAAAAAAGGACCAACCAAGGCATGTTACAAATGAGGGGGTTACAGTCACAGTCAACACCATATATTATATGTATTGGGCATTAAATTATTTGATAAAATGATTTCAATTCATCTCTCCTATAAATAAAAAAAAATTAGGTCATTATTCATAAAATGCCCTCCAATATTCAAAACAAAATCATCAATAACTATTATTATAAACCCCTCATTTTCTATACCTGCTTATTCCTGACTAGGGTTGCAGGGGTCTGCTGGAGCCGATCACAGCACATTACAGGCAGACACACACACACACACACACGCACACACCAGTCACTCACACATTGATCTCTATGAGCAATTTAGAGTCTCCAATCAACCTCAGCATGTTTTTTGATGGTGGGGGGAAGCTGGAGAACCTGTAGAGAACCCACACAGAAAATAGAAGAACATAAAACTCCACATTGAAAAATCACAGCTTTGAGACTTGAACCTGGGGCTTTCTTGATGCAACAGTGCTACCCACTCCTCAATCATGTCACAAATATCAATCAATATAAACTAATTGATTGAGTTACACACATCCACAGTAACAACGATTACAGCAGGATGTCTCTGTAAATATTATGCTCATTACCTGCTTGTTGTTGTATAAGTGTAAGTAACATGGGAAATGTACTAAAATACCAACTGAAGTGGAAACGCCTGCTGTCAGGGAATAGCAACATCATATTTATCACAAGAAATTACAAAAACACCTAAAATTTGTATTCAAGCCTTCCCTTTTCACTGACAGCACACTTGAGTTGTTCAAACTTGATTTGAATTTTATTCACAAAAACAACAAAGAACAGAGCTGGCAAAATTGTCCATACAGATCACTATATTTTGAATTGCCCCCTAATGTGTACTTAACAAGCTATTTTAAACAGCCTATCCCTATTAGCACCACATACAAAAATACCCTTGTAGTCCTTACATGGTATTTAACGTGTTACTCTGGCGAAACCATTTAACATCCTCATCCCCTCCAGATGTGACTATATAAAAAGCATCTATTGTGTTATGATGCAAGCAAAAGTTTTGTCCTCTTTTTTCAAATCTTAGGTGAAATGGGGTTTAAATGCTAGTGTGGTGCATCATTCTGAAGATCATTGGAGATACCCTTTTCTCATTTAAATACAAGCGCAAATTGATACACAATATTTCATGTAAAGTTGAAGCAAGAAACTGTATTTTAACCTTTTTACAGTTTGTCTGAGTAGTTTGCTGTTAATGAATGGGAAATAATGTAACTTAGTATCACTGGCATAGACACATTTTGTCATAGCATCGCAGCTAACACAGAGTGACAAACAAGGGCGAAAAGATCTAAGCCGCAGTGCAAAGAAGGTTCAAGACATAAAAAGGCACAAATCTTTCTGCGCCTGGTGTTAGGTGGAGGATTAAACAAGATGGCCAGCAACAAGACATACTGCAATACTGATGGAGAACATTTGCCAAGGTTACTGTCTAAGTTACTGAACTGGGAAAGACATGCTGCATCTATCTGAATTATAATGCAAGGAGTCTCTGTATTTGAGTCACATATTACCTGGTCCTCTTCAAACTCAGTGTATTTCACAGTCAAAATTTTGTGCAATTTGTCCAGATGGTGGCACTATAACAAAAAAACTGTTTTCTCTCATAATCAGCATTTGTTCTTGGATTGTGTGAATTTATCTTACTAGAAACCATTATGTACTTCAGCCTGCAACGTCAGAATCCAAATGTGAGAAGGTGATCCCCTTCTCACCGGCTCCGTAGGGCGGAGCTATAGACTTCCGCGTTGCTCCGGAGTTGGAGACGGACTTTTGTACACACATACCAACACACTCACCACACGCACAGGTTGAATGAAGTTTATTGTCAAATGTATATGTGTAAAGTGCTTGGTGACATGGTAGGGAGCGGAAGGCAGACACCGGGATCACGGCATGCCCTGTCACCCACGCACATTACAGACAACAGTCAGCACACACTCGGCGGCCAGTGCCGTACCCACTGGTCCCCCTGTATTTCCTCCGTTTACTGTTTAAGCCTCTGGTTTGTCATACAATCGCACACATATCTGACTCCCTTTATTCTCACTCACCTGCACTCACCTCCCGGTCCGACTCCACTACTCCTGTGCAGAAGCGCGCGCCGCTGCAGGAGCAGTATTTATCAGGTGTCGCGCTAGGGGGTTTCACAGGGGTGTTTTCGAGTTCTTGTTTATTGTAAATATGTATGTGTGGTATGAACATGCGTGTGATGTTTTTATGTGTTTTTGTGTTTTGATATTGTTATTATATGTTTCACTATTAGGTTAAGGTTCGATTGATAGTGACTGTGCCAGTAATTATTGGGATAGTGGTTTACCCCACTAATTGTTTGACCAATTAAGCCTAGTCAGGCGGACACTTAAAAGGGCTACCATTTGCCTTTGTCTGGCTGGGAGGGTGATTGTTGTGTTGTGCTAGTGTCAGAGAGCTTATTGGTGTTTGTCAAGAGTGTACCAATTTTAATAAATAGCCTGTTTCCTGGCCAAACTGAGTTGTGCTGCAACCTGTCTCCACTTCATCTAGTTGCCCTGATCCCTTTTGTACGGAGGCCACGTCGGTCGCCCACACCAAATAACTTAACTCTGCAGTTAACTTAAGGTAGAAATTTTCATTCATACAAGGATGTTACATAATGTAGAAATGGACAGACTGACATATAAGCAGTAGACTGGGCATTTTCTTTCCCGCTGTGTTACCATCGATCCAGCTGAAATGTCTATGTGGTTAAAGGGGGGGGGGCACCCCGAATGAAAGGCAGTGAGTTCTATTAGTTGATGGCGCAGAAGGCTGGAGCAGTGTACAGTAGAGGGCTGTGTGGGGAACAGCAGACTTGAAAGGGAGATGGTGGCCTGGCTTTAATCGAGCCAGAGGAAGAGAGGAATGTGCAAGCAATTAGCAGGAATCTCCAAGCACTGGTCTTTTTTTTTCCCTTTCTTCTTCTTCTTCTTCTTCTTCTTCCTCTTCTTCTTCTTCTTCTTATTCTTATTCACCCCCCTCTATGAAAATCAGGGCAGCCAATTTCTGCAGCATGCGGTTGGCTGGTGGTGCATATATATATATATATATATATATATATATATATGTGTGTGTGTGTGTGTGTGTGTGTGTGTGTGTGTGTGTGTGTGTATGCACATCAGAGCATCCCACCTGAGCACCTGATTGTCTAGTACCTATGCTAATGTAAGGACCAAAATGCAGCAAAAATAGAGCAACAGATGATAATATGTCGAAAAAGGAGAAAACATAACTACATGGAGAGATGAAAAAAATAAAGAATGGATCTGAAAAGATGGTTGTGTGGGAAAAAAAACATGTCTGAGGGGTTTGAATCGGAGCATGTTCCTGTGGTAACATCCGTCACAATGCCCCCGTCTCGCCACGCCACAGGTAAGGCTGGAATTATTTGTGAACTCACAGTAGCCAGCTCCCTATAACTATCAATCTCTCTCAGGGGAAAGAGAGCAGAGGATTACTGCTGAGAGAGCTTTCCAGTCCACAAACCTAATGCCATGAGAGATCTTCAATTCCTGCAAAAAAAAAAAAAATGAACTGCTGCAGGCTGAATTATTAAGCAAATGTAAATCCACAATTAGACAATTATTAAAATTACAATGAGGGCAATTCATTTTCCTCAGGGAAAGCCCTGTGGTCTGCCTTTCACCGTATAAAATATTGTTGTTTTTGCAAATTTATGGCTTGGACAGCTATGCTGCACCTTACCCTGAAGCTACTCTGAATTTTGTCATCCTCTCTGACAAATCTACACATGCATACATGCAACAGCACACCTGTTAAAATATTTTTATTAACGCACACACACACACACACAAACACACACACACACACACACAGCTGTCCAGCATCAGTCCACCAGCTTGGCCAGACTCATTGCCAAGGAAGCAGCAATCAAATCAAGTCATTTGATTTGCTCCTCAAAAATGCAGGTCCACATCTACCGCTATTGTGTTGGCTCTAAAAAATAAATACTCAGCTGCTGTAATTTGTGATCCAGTATGAATTAACCTTTGGGTGCCCATTGTACCCTTCTTGCCAAATGCATTAACCAGTCCTAACAAAAAAATCACATGTTTTGAGATCCATTATATTTTTTATATTTTTATGTATATATTTTTTTAAAAATCTGTATTTTTTTTTACCTAGTGAATGAAATATTGGCAAAAGCAGAAAGTGATGAGTGCCATTGAAAAAGAATAAGAGCCTTGTGCATTCAGATGAAAACTTAATGAAAGTAAACCGCTCATTTACTAACCAGAATAACTGAAAAACATTGACAAACTAGTTTCCTAATGTTTAACAGGCATATTTTGCACTCTGTGCAATATTGTTGATGAATCACAAGCAGACATTTTCACAGAACCACCATTTTGTACCAAAAAATATATATGACATTTTGTGGGGTAGTAATTAGAGTAGTTGGAGGGAATTTGCCTTTTTTCTTTGCAAATTGCAATTTTCGCCAGTTGCATCACAATTTTTGCGAGGAGACATTACAAAATCATGCAATGTTGATAGCAATAATCACAAAAAAAACAACATGATCATGTCAGCCTTTGAATTTGTTGAGACACTTGTTTTGACAACGCTGGGATGTGTGACTGCACCCTTGTAGTGTTACAACAGACGAGTTTAAGACGCATATTCTATTATCCAAACCAGAATTGAAACTACACCTCTCTGATGCAGTTCAGTGCTTCACAGTGAATCCCGAGGCTTTCCCAGACCAGCGTGATCTGGCCTCGCTGTCATCTGGAGATGGAAAGGATAAGACTGCAAATAGAAGCGGTTGTGGTTTTATTAGGAGGGTGTCTAGGAGCCCTCCGAGAGATAGGGTGATAGTAGAGTTTGAAGGCTTTTTGTCACCTGAGAAGTTACAGCTGCACTAATTGATATTTTATATTAAAGGTAGATCGAATGATAACACATAAGGCAAGAGAGTGAACTACCATTTATTACTGCAGTAGAAAGATTTTTCAAGCATTAAACCTAAATCTAAGGACTTGTTTATATGACAATGATTTCAGCACAATACAGAAATCTTTTGTTGCGTGTGGGTATACTGTTCCTATGACAATGGCATTGCAGGATCTTGAAGATGCTATCTCTGGATACCAGTCTCCAGAGTGAAATCTCTCCATGTCTTGACCCTGGTCCCTGCTTGTTCTGGCATGATGCAGTTCATAGGAAAATTATAACACTACCCCACTTCACACATTTTCTATTATGAATGTAACGTCATCGGTGCTAATGTCAGAGAATCTTCCGAGTTTGAGACAGTTTATTAAGTCCAACATGTTCTTAAACTACGGATTCCTTGACTGAAAAACTACTGTAACTACCTGCCCAGCACAGATAACAGATAAATTCAGCAGCTGGCTGGTATGTAATGAGCCAGACAGCAATTATTGGGGACCAAACCAAAGCTAAAAGAGGAATGACGATTGTATTTAAATTTGTTATATGGTCAAAATGACAACTCCAAATATTGTTAATGTTGCTATCTACTGGAATTGTAAATAAGCTAATGTTTCCTAAAAAGTTTGCCATATCAACTTTTACAAACTAATACTATATCAGTGGTATAGCTTGTTATAGTTTCTGCAGCCCTGAGTGATCACTGGATTATGCAAGTTTAATCAGGGGGTCTAAGAATTTTGACGTTTGTCATATTTGGCTGACTACTGTTGGTAGGTGAATCTATGAAGTGTGACTCAATATTGACATATAGGGCAGGTCTCCTGGTGGGTCATTTTTAAGATTTGGAATTTGTACAACACCCAAATGGTAAAAACAGTAACAGTCAGTTCATATGATTGAGTTCATGTTGGACTTAAGGTGTGGTTCCAAGAGGCTATTTTGTATGTTTTCATCTGAATTCACAGGGGTGCTATTGTGTGTTTTAGTGACACTCGTTTATCAAAACCCACAATGTATACATTTTAACCAAGCCTGACAAGTGCAAAGTTTGTTGAGTTTTCATGGATATTCAAAAATGTGATTCCTTTACAAATATTAAATATTGTAATAACCATTATAATAACAATGCATATGTCAGTGTTGGATCCTAATAAAGGTCAGATCTTGGCCTGCTGTTTAAATTATGTATGTGAGCAAACAGCTCACAGAACATCAGGAGGAATTCCCTTTCCCCTGGGCCCTATCAGTCACAACAGAGAGGATGGTTGCCTTCAGTCACAATTGGCCAACAAAAGGACTGGCCTCCCCCTCTTCATTGCTGGCCCAGCTCTTGTATATTCCCCTACAATCTCTGCAGGAGCTCCTTTTTATTCTCATGCCTTTTTCACTTCAGACTCTCAGAATCACCTCTTCCGTAAATTCCAGGATTTGTCCTCCCTGGGGGTTCTGGCACCTGTTTTACATTTACCTGCAGCTAAGTGCCATGCTATTGAGTGGCCCGTATGGGGAGAAGGGCTGGCTTAGTTTTGGCCCCTGACATGAAAAGTTTACCTTTCGTAGCAAGCTAGTCCGCAACTACTTATTACGGTATAAGCTCCTACACCCTTCCACCTGATTAAATACCTACATGCATCAAAACAGCAGCAATTAGCAATTAGGTAATCAAATTCAAGGCTGTTATACACACACACACATACACATACAGATACAAACTCACAGATACAGTGGGGAAAATAAGTATTTGAACTTGCTATTTTGCTATTTTTCCCACTTAGAAATCATGGAGGGGTCTGAAATTGCCATCGTAGGTGCATGTCCACTGTGAGAGAGATAAACTAAAAAGAAAAGTCCAGAAATCACAATGCATGATTTTTAATGATTTATTTGTGTGATATAGCGGCAAATAAGTATTTGAACACCTGTGTGTCATCTAGAATTCTGACCCTGAAGGACCTGTTAGTCCGCCCATTAGAAGTCCACCTGCACTCTATGTATCATCCTTAATCAGATGCACCCGTTTGAAGTCGTTAGCTGCATAAAGACACCTGTCCACCCCATACAATCAGCAAGACTTTAGCTTGTAACATAGTGAAGACCATAGAGCTGTCCAACGACACAAGAGAGAAAATTGTACACCTCCACAAGGCTGGAAAGGGCTACGGAGCAATTGCCAAGCAGCTTGGTGAAAAAAAGGTCCACTGTTGGAGCAATCATTAGAAAATGGAAGAAGCTAAACATGACGGTCAATCTCAATCGGAGTGGAGCCCCATGCAAGATATCGCCTCATGGGGTCTCAATGATTCTAAGAAAGGTGAGGAATCAGCCCGGAACTACATGACAGGAGTTGGTCAATGACCTGAAAAGAACTGGGACCAACGTTTCCAAGGTTACTGTAGGTAATACACTAAGACGTCATGATTTGAAATCATGCATGGCATGAAAGGTTCCCCTGCTTAAATCAGCACATGTCAAGGCCCGTCTTAAGTTTGCATATGACCATTTGGATGATACAGAGGAGTCATGGCAGAAAGTTTTGTGTTCAGATGAGACCAAAATAGAACTTTTTGGTCATAATTCCACTAAGCGTGTTTGGAGGAAGAAGAATGAAGAGTACAATCCGAAGAACACCATCCCTACTGTGAAGCATGGGGGTGGTAGCATCATGCTTTGGGGGTGTTTTTCTGCACATGGGACAGGACGAGTGCACTGCATTAAAGAGAGGATGACTGGGGCCGTGTATTGTGAGATTTTGGGGAACAACCTCCTTCCCTCAGTCAGAGCATTGAAGATGGGTCGTGGCTGGGTCTTCCAACACGACAACGACCCAAAGCACACAGCCAGGAAAACCAAGGACTGGCTCCGTAAGAAGCATATCAAGGTTCTAGCATGGCCCAGCTAGTCTCCAGACCTGAACCCAATCGAAAATCTTTGGAGGGAGCTCAAACTCCGTGTTTCTCAGCGACAGCCCAGAAACCTGACTGATCTAGAGAAGATCTGTGTGGAGGAGTGGGCCAGGATCCCCCCTGCAGTATGTGCAAACCTGGTGAAGAACTACAGGAAACGTTTCACCTCTGTAATAGCAAACAAAGGCTACTGTACCAAATATTAACATTCATTTTCTCAGGTGTTCAAATACTTATTTGCCGCTATATCACACAAATAAATCATTAAAAAATCATGCATTGTGATTTCTGGATTTTTTTTTTTAGTTTATCTCTCTCACAGTGGACATGCACCTACGATGGCAATTTCAGACCCGTCCATGATTTCTAAGTGGGAGAAATAGCAAAATAGCAGGGTGTTCAAATACTTATTTTCCCCACTGTGTATATATATATATATATATACTGACAACAATCTTTCAAGGCATCAAAAACATATTAACATCAATGTTTGTGACATGGGACCTTTAACATCGCCACTGTGCACTGCATGTACTGTGAATATGTAACTAGATATCTTCAACATATAACTAACACACATCTTTTAATATGTTAGTTTTCTCTATCAGTGCTTTTATCAGTCATTGCTGTGCTGTCAGTTGTTGTTACTGCTCCTGTTTATACCATAACCTAAGATGAGGTTACAGTGGAGTTTTCTTGCAGGGAACTGTAAATAGTAAATGGATAGTATTTGTAGAGCGCCATTCTGTGTTGACTTTCAACATGTTGATATTTAAGAATTTGTAAAGGATCCAAAGGATGACTTTTAACAACAGAATCATTTTAACAGAAGAGTACCCAAGTTTTCAACATTCTCCTGACTGGATTCAGAAGAAACTTGAATGGCTGAAAGAATATGTCCATCAAAGCAAATAGTCCCACTCATTGGAAGAATGTGCAATGGAGAGAAGTCCAGCCTGACACTAGAGCAAATAGAAATGTGATCTCACTTGATCAGGATAGTTCTAACCAGGACATAAGTACACAGCTCTTCAGGGAGAATTCCGCCTCCTTTGTTTGGCGAAACAAGCTGCTTGTAAATATGTTTGTTCTGTATGTGTCATAGGTGGGCAATGGCTATTTTTCCTGAAATTTGTAGCTGTAACAGTGCTCTCTGCCTAGTGTACTTAGTACAAATATATTTTTTCCTTCTTTAGGTCTGTAGGAAGTAATGTTACTTTTTTTCTCCCATTTGAGAACACAGGAATTTAAATGAAAGCAGAGGAAAGGACACGGGTATTGGTGGTTCCAAAGACAGAAGCCATAGCATCTTGGTGTAGCTTGGATAACAATTTCAATGCCTGTGTCTGTCAGCTGTTCCCTGGTGTGTCAGTAGTCCTCACACTGATGTAAAAAAAATAAAATAATATAAATAAAAAAATTTAAAAAAATACCTGCAAAAAAAACAAATGGCTGCCTGCCATCTTTTTAGCAGATAGCTGGTACCAGTCATGTGGCATGTACTGAAATTGAGGAATTCAGATGCACAAATACAAACACAGTTCAGTGGGATTGATGGAGTTATGATATAGTTTTAACACTTCTGCCTTCCTGCTTGTAAACAGACAATTTTCAGTTTTATGCAGTTAAGCTTTTGAATTCCTTTCCCAGGAGAGCTATCTGCCACTGACTGTCTTCTGTTTAATCATTTATACGTGTTTAATCATAGAATGTATCGAGATGACTGATGCAGCAATCATAATCTCAAGAAGCTTGTAAAACCAAATGTGTACACCAATCAATCAGAAATATACGGAGACTTGCTTATCTTCAATATTTCAAATTCATTGTTGATAGCGACAGAACTAGTATTCTGATGTCCCCCCCAAAAAGTTTTTAAAATATTCCTTTGTGATCACAAATCAAATAAGAGCATATTTTATATAAATTGGGCAAATGACTTAGCAAGTATTACATAAAAAACAGTAAAATTAAATAATCAGAAAATATAAACTTAAAAAAGCCTAAAAAAAGAGCCTACACTAAATTCAAAATCTTAAATGAATAAACTCTCTCACCCCTCCACCCCTATGTTTTTTAATCTTCTATTTATTTATTTATTTAATTATTGTATACATCATTTACACAAGAACATTGTTATTGTTATGTCTTCCAGCGAGAGCATATTCAGAGATTTGGCCCATTTATGATAAGAAAGGCTAAGCAGAGAAAATGCAGAGAATCTTTTTGTTTCTTTTAGTACAACTTGTAGCTTATAAATTGGGACTGAAACTGAGTGACTGAAAACAGACATGATGCCAGTGAGAACATTTATTGAAGTGAAAAGAGAAGCAGGCAAACTAGAGAAATTTTGTTTTACTGCATCACAAATTGCTGCTCCTAACTGGGCCGAAAAAAATGCTAAAAATAATGCTGCTACTGTGCGCAGTGACAGCAAACAGTGACAATTTTTAAATATTGTTTGTGTTTGCATACAGTATATGTGTAAAATGTCAGTAATAAAACAATATAAATATATTGCTAATATAAATATATTGTTAATATAAATATATTGCTAATATCCACATCATAAATACAATAAAAAATAGTTCACTATAATGTTGATTGAAAAAAACAATGCTGCTCCTCTTTTTTTCATAAACATCACATTTCCCTTGATAATGAGTAAATCATTGAATCCAACATCCAGACATTTAACAGACAAGCCACAATTTAATTTTAATATAAAGTGGTTCAGCCTTTCCCCCTGGGTTATTATAAAAAAATAGATAATTAATAATAATCAATAATTATTTTATGAATATGAAATGCTTTATTTAAATATATGTGTTCCAGCTATATTGCCTGCCTTATGTATTAAAGTAGGTCACTAGGGGTCATTGGAGCTATGGCTTGGACAATTGCACCAAGGATGTTTCCACTCATTATTGTTTTGTGATATTGATTTGCGATATGCTGACAAATTCACCCCCTCCAAGTGTAAAAACCTTTAGGCAAATTTGTAATATTTTATAATCGTGACTGAGAAAGGGTGCATGGACATGCAACTACTGACTTCAATACAAATTATATAAATTTTCAGAGAACGAGAAGGGACCTTTGTTTAAAACTCGCCGGTGTCCCTAAAATGTTTATAGTAGAAACACCAATTCACACCAAAACTCCCTTACAGAGATGATGGTCCATGTTATTTTCGGATAGGAGCTACTGTTTTGGCATTTAAAACACAAATGGGAGACGAGCGCAGAGGGAGAAAAATCCTGTTTTTCTCCACATATCTGTCTGCCATTACCTGTAGTGCAGCTGTCATTATTGCTAACCAGCTCAAGTTGTCATGGTAACTTTTGAGGCTTAGGCCACAATTTGCTGAGGTTTATAAACAAACACCTGGCACTCATTAATATGTTTAAACACTGAACCACCTATACACATATGATGAACCACACTGATAGAATGCAAGTCATCATCACATTTGTCACCTTACACAGACACACAGACCCTCAAGTAAATGCATGTGTATGCATATGCTATCCTCCCTCCTACACACACACACACAAGCACACACACACATACCCACAAACCAACTATAGAGACTTGAGATGCACTTTACATAGTTGCACACACACAGACCTCAGGCTTGACTTGGACTCAAAAAAAGTATGGAATTTAGAAATGTCCAACATGTGTCCAACATGTGTAAACATGTTGAGGGGGCTTAAGTTGCTGAATAAATGCTTGAAAAGAAAATGTTTGTTGTAGGTGTTCTCCTTGTATGTAATATATAATATTATAATATAATAAGTTTACTAGTATCATTTGTTTAAAATCTCTGTAGAAGCTTATCATAATGTATAAACTCCACCAGTACCCTGGAGCCCTTTCAGTATTTCTGAAAGGATTTTTTTTGATAAGCATGAAATACCACCAAAATATTTAAAGAAAATCATCAGTAATTATCAATATTGTTCAATCTATTAATAAAAACAAGGAGCATCTGTGTGTCTGTCAGTCTATGGCTTGCATATCTCTCTGACTGTTTGTTAGATCAACTTTCAGATATAGCTTGTGCATGGCACAATCATGTGTATCTTTTTTTGTGGAATTTTTTGGCTGGATATTTTTAAAACATTGTTATTATCATTATAGGTTAAAAGCTCTTGCACGTTGTGGGGGTGTAGGTCTGGCTACTGTATAATAAAGGTGTTTATGCCACAGTATAAAGCTCTGTATCATGACTCCTCCTCATGTTGCTCACCAGTGCTTTAATTATAATTTAAAGCTCAATTGTCCCATTTCTTCCTGCACAGATCATGCAGCCAATGTTGCAAACATATTGTAACAACTCTTAAGACTCCACGTAAGGAGGTTACCTAGTTTAACTGCTACTCTATTCCACATGCTAACATGTCTTATTCCAAGACTCTCAGGAAATCTTATCTCAATGTATGTCTGTCTTACTTAATGTAAAATTTGTCTATGAATACTAGATAATAGTCCAACACACTTTCAACTAAGGCTTCCATATTTCTACAGGAATACATGCTTCCTATGGGCACTGTACTAGTATTAAAACAATTTAATCAAAAGTTTTTTTTTTATTTTTATTTTATAGCTTTCAGCCCTAGAAAAATAATGTTCAGCTATGTTGTGTCTTTTCTTGTTTGTTATTACAATTAAATAAAAAATTTTGTTCACACATTTTTCTTTCCGCCATTCCCATGGAGGTTTAAAACTGTGCACATGTAAGAGGTAGTAATAAGCCAATGCATGTTTTTCATCAGATGACTTTTAAAGCTCCATGGATGCATGTTCTGTTCTATAAATCTTAATGATTGTGAAATTCGTCCCAGCGAACACACAGGCCTGAGTCTGGGTTTCTTTTTCTTAGAGCAGGCTAGCAGAGCTGTGAACTAATAATGAATTTGGAAAATCAAGTATTTAAACCTTTATGTTAGGAGGAAGTCACAGGAAGTGCAGTCAATCGTCAAACATGTCATCTCAAAGTCATGTCTTCTGCCCTGCATTGATCATGGGTGCACGGCCTCCACAGGAACCTGGTATGATGTGCACATACAGGTCCTTCTCAAAAAAATTGCATATTGTGATAACATTCATTTCTGCAATGTACTGATAAATATTATACTTTCATATATTTTAGATTCATTACACACAACTGAAGTAGTTTAAGTCTTTTATTGTTTTAATATTGATGATTTTGGCAAAAAAAAGTAAAGAAAAACCAAAAATCCTTATCTCAAAAAAATAGCATATTTCATCCGAACAATAAAAGAAAAGTATTTTTATACCAAAAAGTCATCCTCCAAATAATAATGTTCAGTTATGCACTCGAGAATCCTTTTGCAGAAATGACTGCTCCAATGCAGTGTAGCATGGAGGCAATCAGTCTGTGGCACTGCTGAGGTGTTATGGAGGCCCAGAATGCTTCAATAGCGGCCTTAGGCTCATCCACAGTCTTGTGTCTGGTGTCTCTCAAGTTTCTCTTTACAATATCTCACGGATTCTCTATGGGTTCAGGTCAGGAGAGTTGGCAGGCCAATTGAGCACAGAAATACTATGGTCAGTAAACCAGTTACCAGTGGTTTTGGCACTGTGAGCAGGTGCCAGGTTGTGCTGAAAAATGAAATCTTCATCTCCATAAAGCTTTTCAGTAGAAAACCAAAATTTCCTGATAGCTAGCTGCATTGACCCTGCACTTGATAAAACACAGTGGACAAACACCAGCAGCTGACATGGCACCCCAGACAATCACTGACTTTGGGTACTTGACGCTGGACTTCAGGCATTTGGCATTTCCTTCTCCCCAGTCTTCCTCTAGACTCTGGAACCTTGATTTCTGAATGACATGCAAACTTTGCATCCGAAAATAGTACTTTGGACCACTGAGCAACAGTCCAATGTAGCCCAGATCAGGCGCTTCTACCACTGTTTGTGGTTCAAAAGTGGCTTGACCTGGGGAATGCGGCACTTGTAGCCTATTTCCTGCACATGCCTGTGCACGGTGGCTCTGGATGGTTCTACTCCAGACTCAGTCCACTGCTTCTGCAGGTCCCCCAAAATCTGGTATCAGCCCTTCTCCACAATCTTCCTCATCTCATTGTGCAGCATTTTGTGCCACACTTTTCCTTCCCACAGACTTCCCACTGAGGTGCCTTGATACAGTACTCTGGGAACAGCCTATTCTTTCAGAATAGTGTCACTGTGTCTTACCCTCTTGCTTGAGGGTGTCAATGATGGCCTTTTGGGCAACAGTCAGGTCGGCAGTCCTACCCTTGATTGCGGTTTTGAGTAATGAACCAGGCTGGGAGTTTTTAAAGCCTCAGGAATCTTTTGCAGGTGTTTAGAGTTAACTCGTTGATTCAAAGGATTAGGTTTATAGCTCGTTTAGACCACCTTTTCATGATATGCTAATTCTTTGAGATAGGAATTTGGGGTTTTCATGAGCTGTATGCCAAAAACATCAGTATTAAAACAATAAAAGACCTGAAACTTTTCAGTTGGTGTGTAATGAATCTACAGTATATAAAAGTTACATTTCTATTACATTATGGAAAAGAATTAACTTCATCACAATATGGTAATTTTTTTAAAAGGGCCTGTAAATAAGCAACCAATAGAAGAATCCCTCCAGGGTAAGATAAGATGAAACTTTATTGATCCCACAACGGGGAAATTTGTCTGTTACTGCAGCGCTAGAGATAAAGAGAAGAAGATAAAGCTGAAGAAGATAAAAAAAACTATAAAAAAAATAAATAAATAAAAATAAAAAAACACACAACACAATGTACAAATTTGCAGAATTTGTTGATCCGCATACACAGTATGCATTATGGACATAGAATGGAGAGAAAATGCTAATAAATAGTAAGAAAAGAGTATGCATAAGCAAAGCATATTGTGAGAAGGTGATGGCCCCTCCCCTTCTCACCTGTTTATAAGAGGGGAACTGACTAGCAGAGGGGGAGTTCCCTCCGGACATGTTTGCGGGTGGAACACAGGAAGTGCAACGCGTTGGACTGCATGTCTGGTCCACCTGGTGCGAGGTGGATTTGCCTGCTGATGCAAGCGTATATGCTGCGGTTTTGTGTGTACCACCGTCAATAAACGTTTTGGTGAGTTCCTTTGCCTCCTGTCTCCACTTCTTTTTCTGGTTGCCCTGATCCCTACACACATATTTGCATATATATATGGACATACATATCCACGCACATACCCACATGTACACATACATAGCCAATGCACACTTAAGGTGCAGGGTGTGTGTGAAGAGAAAAAGTGACCAGTGAAAAAGTGACAGAGTGACTGCACTGAGGTTTATATTTATGTTATGTTATAAAGTCTTATTGCTGTCGGGATGAATGATCTGCGAAAGCGCTCCTTCTTGCAGCGAGGGTGTTTGAGTCTCTGGCTGAAGGAGCTGCTCAGCGCACCCACCACCCCATGCAGAGGGTGATGGGGGTTGTCCATGATGGATGTCAGCTTTGCCAACATCCTCCTCTCTCCCACCACTACCACCGACTCCAGAGGACATCCCAGTACAGAGCTAGACTTCCGTACCAGTTTGTCAATTTTTATTCTGCGTACTACTACTACTGCGTAGAACAGGGCAGATGCTACGACAGATTCGTAGAAGGTCTTTAACAGGGTCCTGCACACACCAAAGGACCTTAGTCTCCTCAGCAGGTGAAGTCGACTCTGGCTCTTCTTGTACAGGACATTAATGTTAGTGGTCCAGTCCAGTTTGTTGTTCAGGTGAACACCCAGGTATTTGTAAGAGACCACTGTCTCAATGTCTTTTCCCTGGATGCTCACCAGTGTGGTGGGGGGGGGACTTCCTCCTAAAGTCCACAACCATCTCCTTTGTCTTGCTGGCGTTGATTTGGAGAGCGTTGATCTCACACCAGCTGACAAAGTCATTGATGACCCCCCTGTACTCCTGGTCGTTCCCATCTGATACACACCCGATGATGGCCGTATCATCTGAGAACTTCTGTAGGTGGCTGTTGTCCGAGTTGTAGGTGAAGTCTGAGGTGTACAGACTAAACAGAAAAGGTGAGAGCACTATACCCTGTGGCGCCCCCGTGCTGCAGACTACTAGACTACAGACTACAGACTACTGTGGTCTGTTGGTGAGGTAGTCGATGGTCCAGGCCGTCAGCTGCTCACCCACTCCGGCTCCCTCCAGCTTCCCTTTCAGCAGTGCAGGCTGGATGGTGTTAAAAGCACTGGAGAAGTCAAAAAACATGATCCTCACCGTGCTCGCCGCTTGTTCCAGGTGGGAGAGAGATCGGTGCAGCAGATAGATGACAGTGTCATCCACACTGATGCCAGGCCGGTAGGCGAACTGCAGAGGGTCCAGTGCTGAGCTCAACAGTGGGCGAAGGTGGTGCAGGATGAGCCTCTCCAAGGCCTTAATCAGGTGAGAAGTCAGGGCTACAGGTCTGTAGTGGTTGGGCTCCCTGGGCCGTGCGATCTTAGGCACTGGAACCACGCAGGAAGTCTTCCACAGTTCAGGGACCCTCTCCAGGTTCAGACTCAGGTTAAAGATGTGCAGGACCACCTGACAAAGCTGGTCTGCACAGTCCCTGAGCAATCTGGAGCTGATTCCGTCTGGACCTGCTGCCTTCCTGACCTTTGTCTTCTTTAGCTGACTTCTCACCTGATCAGCTGTGAGGCAGATCTGTGGCTGGTCCGGGGTGGGGGGAAGGGCTGGCTTTGTTGTTGTTAGGTGTAATGGGGTGGGGGGAGGGGCTGGCTTTGATGTGGGTAGGTGTAAAGGGGGTGTGCTGGGATGGAACGAGGAGAATGCACCTGGTGACAGCACAGCGCCAGGAGAGCAGCACATAGAGAGGGGGGGGTGGTTGGTGGAAGCTGGGGGGTAGGGGAGGTTGTTGGTCCAGAATCTAATCTATCAAAAAACAGATTCAATTCATTAGCCCACCCCCGGCCAGTGGACATTTACTCCTCCATTGTCCTTGAGATGACCAGAGATCTTGTTCATGCTTCTCCAAACCTCTCAGACATTATTTGCTTGGAGCTGCTCCTCCATCTTCCTCCTGAAACTCTCCTTGTCACTCCGGATTTTATATTTTAGTTCCTTCTGCACTCTCCTCAGTTCCGCTTTGTCCCCCAACCAGAAGGCCCTCTTCTTTTCATTTAGCAGGGCCTTCAACTCTGGGGACACCCATGGTTTGTTGTTGGAGAAACACCATACCTTCTTGGTGGGCACAGTGTTTTCCACACAGAAGTTTATGTACTCCGTGATGCAGTGGGTGAGGCTGTCGATGTCCTCACCATGTGGCCTGCAGAGTTCTTGCCAGTCTGTACATTCAAAACAGTCTCTCAGGGCCTCACTGCAGTCCTCAGACCACAGCCTGATCACCTTCTTGGTGGGAGGGGTCTTCCTCACTAGGGGGGTGTAGGTGGGTTGGAGGATGACCAGGTTGTGGTCTGAACAGCCAAGTGGGGGAGGGGTGATGAGCTGTAAGCCTCCTTTGTGTTGGCAAACAGCAAGTCCAGAGTTTTATTGTCCCTGGTATGGCAGTCAACATATTGGGTGAAGTTAGGGAAAGTGGTGGAGAGTGAGGCATGATTGAAGTCCCCAGAGATAATAAAGAGGGACTGTGGATGTGCTGTCTGTAACTGAGAGACAGTGGTGTGGATGTTCTCGCAGGCTGCCTTAGCATCTGCCGATGGTGGGATGTAAACAGTTAGCACGATAACATGCGAGAACTCCCGGGCCAGGTGATATGGCCTAGTGCTAACCGCTAACAGTTCAATGTCTTTGGTACAGCGCTGCTCCTTCACAGTAATGTGTCCCGGGTTACACCATCTCTCATTCACATACATTGCCAGTCCCCCTCCTCTCCTCTTACCGCTCTTCCACCGAGTCCGGTGTGTGTGAGCCAGGTCTCCGTGAACAGCAGGAGGCTGCTCTCCTTGAACTCCCACTGCAGTCTGTTTAGCGCCGTCAGCTCTTCCATCTTGTTGGGTAAAGATCTTACGTTACCCATTACCACAGATGGAACGCTGGGTTTGTACCGCCTTCTCCTCTCCCGGTACTTCGCTCCAGCCCTGCATCCTCTCCTCCGACACCGTAATTCCTTAGGAATCCCGGGTCACTCCTCTGGGAGTACCCCCCTGTCCTGTAGCGCCAACAGCTGATCCCGGCTGTAGATGATGGAATGGCTCACGGTATCACCAGATGCAGCGGTGAAAAGTCCTGATAGAAGTAGAAAGAAGGCTACTCCTCTCACCAGACTACTCGGGTCAATTCTTGTTGCAAATTAAATCAGAATTAAGCAAAAAAGAACTTGAAATAAAATAAATAAACCAGAAAAAGGAAAGAAAAGACTAGAGAGCTGCGTAACAGGCTGCATACCGTGGCGCCATCTTGAAAAAAAAAAATAAAAAATTCTGTGTACAGGAGAACACAGAATTGCCTGTGTTGTACTGCAATCCTTTTTTAAGGTCCTACCTCATGTAAATAGCCATTGGATTTGTTTACTTTTTCTTTTTGTTTTAACTTTTACAAACGACCATAGTTACCTTAGTCGATTGTTCTTCCACAGGGAATCCAAAAACACTTTTTCCAGCAGTATCATTAGCAATTATTTCATAGAGTTGCAAATTTTGTGCATATTCCTTAACCCTCTGAGACTCTCAGGATCATATAAAACACATATGCTTCATAACTTACAAATTGTTTAAAAAAATGAGCTGCTTTTCCATTTAATCAGAATCTGTGCTGTTCTAAAGAGCCCCGTTTGTCCATGTTGCTATTTACTTTCATCAATGTTATACAAGCAAAAAGATGGAAAAATATGTGGATAGCCTTATTTGTTATTTGGCCCATTGCTGCTGTATGGACAACATCTTATATCAACCACGATCTACGTAGCAGAATCTAAAACTCCTATCGGCTGCAGTGGGGAATGTATCTAAATAAAGATTTATGACTTCACCCATTGTGGATGGCATGTGTTGTGTGTGTGAAAGGAAAAAATTGGATGCAGAAAGTTTACAATTTGCAAGAGAAAACACATTTTGATGCGAGGCATGCCAGGTGCCCCTGTCTGTGATTCGAAACTGTATATAAAACATAACATAACTAAACATTGCAACTCACATTTAGGAGATATGCATTATCCAAATAATAATGACAATTTAAGATCAGTATCACATTTGGTCCATTTTGGCCAGGTGGTAAACTATAACTAATTTTATAATATTTTTTATTTATGTCTCTGACTTTTATAAGCCATAAATCCCAGTATCAAAATTAAAAAAAATAAAATTCCCAAATGTCACTTGCATTTGCTATTTAGATTTCCCACAATACAAAATTTCATCCAAATAATTTTTGTCACTCCTCTGGGCCAAGCTAGAAAAAGTGACTTGGAACCACATTTGTGGTAGATGTAGATGTGTCGATATTATGTATGCAGCATGTGACCATTTGCTGCCAATAGGTAGTGGTGAAGTATCTCGTATTTGCATATATTGAGAATTAATCATTTGGTCATCTCTTACTTGGTAGTTTGAAAAAGTGTTTACCTCCTACCTGATATCTTATTTTTCTGTGATTTTCACATTTAAATGTTTCAGACCAATTTAAATATTAGTCAAAGACAACACCAGTAAACCAAAATTTTGCACACTCATCTTTGCAGAATTGTTGTTTTCAGCCACATTGGAGGGTTTTGGAGCATGACCTGCCTTTTTAAGGTCATTCCACAGCATCTCAGTAGGATTCAGCTCAGGATTTTAACTAGGCCACTCCAAAGTGTTCACTTTGTTTTTCTTTAGTAATTCAGAGATGGGTTGGTGTGTTTTAGATCATTGTTGTGTTGCAAAACCCAAGCTTGTTTCAACCTGTGGTCACGAGCAGATAGGTGGACATTCTCCTTCAGGATTTCTTGGTAGACAGCAGAATTCATGGTTTAACTTATCACAACTTGTCTTTCAAGTCCTGAAGTAACAAACAGGCCCAGACCATCACACTGCCACCATTTTTACTGCTGGTATATTTTTTTTTTTCTAAAATGCAGCGTTACTTATTCGCCAGATGTAATGGGACAAACACCATACACAAAATCCTACTTCGGTTTCATTAGACCACAGAGTATTTTCCCAAAGGTCTCGGGCATTATCAAGATGTTTTCTGGCAAAATTGAGGCAAACCTTAATCTTCTTTTGGCTCAGAAGTTGTTTTAGTCTTAGAACTGTCCCATGCAGCCATTTTCCCCATTCAATTTTAATGATGGAGTCATGAACATTGACCTTAACTGAGGCAAGTGAGGGCTGCAGTTCTTGGGGTAATATTGGTTTGCCAGCCGTTTCTAGGAAGGTTCACCACTGTTACATTTTTTTTGCCATATGTAGATAATGCCTCTCACCATGGTTGGAGTCCCAAAGCTTTGAAAATGGCTTTATAACCTTTTCCATACTGATAGATCTCATTACTCTCTTTCTCATTTGTTCCTAAATGTCTTTAGATCTTGGCAGGATGACTAGCTTCTGAAGATCTGTTGGTCTACTTCATGTAGGTTATGTGCGAATTTGTTTGATGATCTGAAAAATTTGGGCATGACAATCATGCAAAAAAACAAGACATAGGTAGGAAGGGGGCAAACGCTTTATCACACCACTGTAGTATTTGTGTTGCTGAGGACCCAAGAAAGCATGGTGTCACGTTTGAAATTGATTGGATGAGCAGGTCTTAGGAATGTTACAAGCAGCCATATCTGGGTGGCCAACAACTCAGTACCATGGGCCAACCAATCCTCCCATTCCCAAACAGGCAATGCACTATTAACTTTAAATATGCAAAGCTTTTCCTTACTTAAAACTAGGGTTTTACTTTTTTTTTCAAATCTGGCATGTAAATATTTACCATCATAAGATCATGGTTACACAGCCTTTGCGAACATGAGTGAGACGAAAATATTTAAATCAAATATTGCTTTAGGTCTTCACATTATGCCCAGAAATCATTTAAAAATATTCAAATGGATTTCATTAAGCCAGTTCAGAACAGTTGGAAATTTTTGGGAAATGCGCTTATTCACTTTTTCTTGCTGCAAGTTGCATAAGAAGATTGATATTCATGAGAGTAATCATCCCAGTGAGTTGAAGAGAAAGATAAGATAAGATAAGATAGGACTTTATTGATCCCACAAGGGGGAAATTTGCTCGTTACTGCAGCTAAGCACAGGTGTAAGAGAGTACAGAGTACAGAGTAAAGAAAAAAAAAAAAGCTATAAAAAAAAAAACACAACACATATATATACATACATACATGCACGCACATACCTACATACATACACATACACACATATTTACATTTCCATAGATATATATATATATATATATATATATATATATATATATATATATATATATATAAGTGAAGTGACTACAGTGAGATTTATGTTTATGTTATGTTATAAAGTCTTATTGCTGTTGGGATGAATGACCTGCGGAAGCGCTCCTTCTTGCAGTGAGGGTGTTTGAGTCTCTGGCTGAAGGAGCTGCTCAGCGCACCCATCACCCCATGCAGAGGGTGATGGGGGTTGTCCATGATGGATATCAGCTTTGCCAACATCCTCCTCTCTCCCACCACCACCACCAAAAGGTCGCCTAGTTACCTTTTGCCGGCGAAAGAAATGCCTGTAAAAGCTACATATCTTTCCCATGTGAAAAAAAAAAAAAAAAAAAAATCAATGACGTCTGGTTATACCAGCCGTTCCCCTGAAACCAGGTGGGATATGTTTGCTCACAGGTCTGGCAGCCTCACTCAGCATATTTGCATAGTGAGATCTGATTACAATATGGACACAGCTGAGAAAAAATACATTTTAATACAGGCATAAAAAACAAAGATGCAACATGTTAATTATACATTTTGTGGACGAAATGAATACACATTTCTCTCACAGTTTCAACTATTCCTTTCAAATGATCTTTATTTTAAAGGAAGATTTGGTTCACAAATGAAATTTTTAAACACTGCTGAAAAAATCATCAGCACCATCATCAGCAGTAAGATGAAGTTGCATTCAGAGGGACCAATAGAAAAAAGAAGATGCAAATATCCATTGTAGACCCAATCAGCTACACTACATCATTACCTGTGTAAATTAAACAAGCTAATTGTTATGGGGATAACTAAATCCACAGTCCATTCACTCATGTTTTTTGTACTTTGAATGTCCCCAAGAGTAAAAGAATGGTAAATGTCCTGCATTTATATAGCACTTTTCTAGTCTTCTCGAACACTCAAAGCGCTTTAAACTACAAGTGTCCATTCACACACTCTGATGGCAGTGGCGACACACATCAGGAAACTACACATTCACGCAACGACAACACATGCCATCGGAGGCAAATCGGGGTTAAGTATCTGGCCCAAGGATACAATAATATGTAACTCAGAGGAGCAGGAAATCAAACCACCAATTTTCTGACTGGTGGATGACTGCTCTACCTCTGAGCTACAGCTGCCCCCACAATGTTGTGTTTAATTAAATATGTACTATATGTGTGTGCAACAGGTTTTGACACATCAAACACACCAGGATGGCCTCCAAGAAGGATTTTTTTTATAGAAGGATTTACATAGTTGCAGGGGATAGTAAATGTAATTGACATGAAATAACTGTTTTTTTTTTTTTTTTTTAATTTAATATCTGTTATTTAACAGCAGTTTGTGTGTCTGGCCTGCCTGCAATTTTAGCAATGAAGTCCCACAAGACATGTGGGAATACCCATGAATACCCACAAGACTTGCTGTTGATCTTTAGGTATAGGAATGAATACAGAAACATATTGGCTTCACTGAAATCTGGACATGCAGCAGCAGATCTACAACCCCCCCACCCCCCACCTCTCTCAAGCACAAGCCCAATATTTCTTAATAACCTTCAAAGAATCGCCGCAACTTATCTGACTGGTCTTTTTGTGCCATCCGCATGCTGCACACATCCACAGCACTGTGTGACAAACACCCTGAAATGTTGTACTCTAATTCCCCTCTCTGTGCATCTGAGGTGGAGGTCTTCACCAGATTAAGTTTAATTCCAAAATGAGATATCCAACATTTTTAAAAAAGGCTGCACCCCACATCATGAAATAATTGCTTGCCTGGAACGAAAAGCTCACAGAGGATTATCACAGAATGCCTTAACCAAGTCAAATGCATTAACCAAGTCGAGGTCTTTGCTGAAGGAATGCGTGTGTATTGCCCGTTAAAAATAGTAATAGATACTGTTCTTCTCTGTGGTAGTGTGAGAAGGTGATGACCTTCTCACCTATTTATAAGGGGGGAACTGTTCTGGAGCACCCCATCCCCCTCAGAGACAAAACACCGGTGCGGCAGAGGATGAATCGTGTTCCAGAGCACATTCTTCCATCCCTCAAGGCCGAGGTGGAGGACTCGTTGGCTATGGTGGTGATTGAGAAGTCGTGCAGTGAGTGGAGCAACCCCGTGGTGCTGGTGCTGGACGGCACCATGCGTTTTTGCATTGATTTTTTTTTTTGATGCTTACCCCTTGCCTAGACTTAAGGACTTGAAGAGCGGCTGGGTAAAGCATCCTTCATCACTACCCTGGACCTGTGTAAAGGCTACTGGCAGGTGCCTCTGACCCTGCACAGCCTTCGTACACCACAGGGACTATTCCAGTTTGTGGTGATGCCTTTTGGTCTGCAGAGAGAGCCAGCCAGTTTTCAAAGACTAATGGACATTGTACTGGTTGGAATGGACTCTTTTGCTGCAGTGTACCTGGATGACATTGTGGTTTACAGTGCCACCTGGCAGGACCATCTGCATCCTCTCCAGGAGGTGTTGCAGCGCATCCAGCAGGCAGGATTAACCATCCACCCACATAAATGTGGACTTGCCAAGCAGGAGGTGCAATATCTTGGTCACGTGCTTGGCCGGGGTTTCATCCAGCCGCAGAAAGACAAGGTGCAGGTGGTGCTAGCCTGGCCCAGGCCTAGGACCAAGAAGGACATTCTGTCGTTCCTGGGATTGGTAGGGTGGCACCGCCGGTTTATACCGGACTTTGTACGTTGTGCGGCACCTGTATCAGACTTGACCCGGAAATCGGGCTCCTCCCGACTCCAGTGGGGGAAGGAGCAGGAGCAGGCGTTCTTGGACTTAAAGGCAGTGATCCGCAGTGATCCGGTGCTCCAGAGTTCAAACTTCGAGCAGCACTTCACGGTCCAGACAGATGCCTCTGGTGTTGGTCTTTGGGCAATGCTACTCCAGGGACAAGGGGAGGCTTACATTAGCCCCAAATTGTTTCCCAGGGAGACCAGGTATGCAGCAGTGGAGCTTGAGTGCCTGGCGGTTAAATGGGCCCTGGACGCTTTAAAATATGATATGCTTGGTAGAGACTTTACCGTGGAAACTGATCACCATGCCTTGCAGTGGTTGGACCATATGAAAGACTCCAATGCACGGATTACGCGCTGGTTTTTAGCACTTCAGCCATACTGCTGTACGGTACAGTACCGTACGGGGAAAGAGAACACTGTTGCAGACTTTTTTAAACCAGAAATGTGAGAAGGTGATGGCCCCTCCCCTTCTCACCTGCTTATAAGGGGGGAACTGAATGGCAGAGGGAGAGTTTCCCCCGGATATGTTTCCGTGTGATATGCAGGAAATGCGACATGTGGGACTGCCTGTTTGGTCCACCTGGTGAGAGGTGGATCTTAATGCTGGCATGTTTGTTTTGTGTTTTTAAAAGTGTACCACTGACAATAAATGTTTTTTTATGATAAAGTTGAGTTCTGCTTCCTCCTGTCGCCACTTCTTCTGGTTGCCCTGATCCCTTTTTGTTGGGAGGCCA
This sequence comes from Eupleurogrammus muticus, assembly GCA_036785175.1. NCBI lineage: Eukaryota > Metazoa > Chordata > Actinopteri > Scombriformes > Trichiuridae > Eupleurogrammus > Eupleurogrammus muticus. The sequence continues at coordinate 1,952,929 of JAYKQN010000012.1, forward strand.
CGTCAGTCGCCCACAGGTGGCAAATCTCTGTTGAGGTAATCAGACAAATGCCAGATCTTTTTCTTCCTGAGGTTACTTTAGCTTCACACAATTTAAATGATCAAAATTAATCAGAGTTGTTAAGATGTCAAATTTTGTTTGTTTGTTGTTTTTACACAATGGGCTTCTTTTACAAATATATATGGAAGTTTGTTATTAATTTTGTTTTTGAAAAGAGTTTTTTTGAAAAGAGTTTTTTTGTTTTTGTTTCACAGTTTGAATATTATTGTGTCACTGTGAAGAATGATGTCAGTGTAGATTTTGTCTTTGATAATTTAATTGTAAGGAGCATGGCCCACTAACATGATTGGTGACCTCACAAATTAATCGCGCTACCAATCAACTTATAAAAATGCAATGTGGAAACTTGAGGCCTCTAGTGCACAAACACTGACAACGGACCTTTAAAAAAAGCAGATGTGTTTTGTCTGTCAGAAAGAAGAAAAAAAGTAAAAAAAATAAAGAAAAAATAAAGAAGGCACAAACAAATTAACAAAAAACAGGGTGATGTACTTTAGTTACTGACCTGCTTGTCTGACTTTGAGAGACCTTGTTTGGTTCATATTACCATCTGACAATAAACTTTAGTTTTTTGTAATGATGACTTTTCCAGCAAACACTAATGAAGCATATTTATCATACCTGTCACAAATTATCCAAACTCTCAATCTAACAGTGTATTTACTAAGATTGCAAATGTAAATTAGCTTGGCCATAATTTTAAAATCTGGTATAATGGTAGTTTTTGGACAATTAAAAAAAAATATTGAGTCTATTCTTACATTTTTTTCACCAACAATTATTTATATTTTCTAAATCCATCATTCCTTATACCCCAGATTCCCTGCTGGTCTGAAGCAGGCTATTCTGGAATCTATTTAAATAAAAAGTACGTTATTAATGAGCACGTATTTTAACTGGCTGCAGGTGAGCTACCAGCCCCACCTTCACCTCTTAACCAATCAAAATAGCACCTAATGCATGAAGTTCTAAAAAAAATATATCTCAGCTACCCCAAATTCCATCCTCAAGTTGTGAAGACTTTTGAATTGCTAAACAACCAGCAACCCTCCCAGAGTCCTTCACCACTTATCATCCAGCTGCAGTGCAACCTCCTACTCAGCAGTTACAATCTATGCTTTGATAATATTCAGTTCTTTAAGAGTGTGTATTTTAAAAAATATGCTTGGAAGCAGTAAGAAGAGTAGTACAAAGGACCTATCCAGAAACAATGCATACTGCAAAAAAGTAGAATTTTCCTATTCCTTTGGAAGATAATTTAGCTCATTTCTATTTTTTCCCTGATCTGGTCAGTTTGAGTGTTTTAAGAAAGAATTCTAAGAATAAATTCACTATAATCACGAAAAACAAAGAACTTTAAAAAAGCTAAATCGTCTGCCAATGAAATATGAAAGATAATTCTACTCAATATTGGACTAGAATTTGAATTAAAAACAGAGATAGAATGTTATTTTTAAAGCAGGAGGACCACTGTCATCACCCTATTCAACCCCAGTTTTACAAAGGCAGCAGCTCTCATTCCAACAATTACTGTGTAAAAATAACAACATAATAGATAGGAATGGTTTACCTCAGTGCTCACTCTTGCTCTGTTTTTTCTCCCTCCTGCAGAGGCGCCTCCCTCTGGGATGTCCAAGAATGGATACTTTTTTCAAGAAATGGGTGAGTCTGAGCCTCCCCCAGGATTTATTTTCAACAGCCATTTCCCCCTCAACATATTAAAAAGGAAAAGCAAAACAACATTTAATAAGAAAACCATGAGTCGCAGTGTGAACACAAGTATGACCAACATGATTAGAAGTGTTTAACAGATTCTTCTCATTTAAATGCTGTAAATAAGCATGTTATATAGTATGTCCTTAAAAAACCTGAAACACTTACGATTAGATGTCAACTAATGCACTATTCGCCATTAATCAATTTGAGTAATTTTTAAGAAGAAAATGTACAAATTCTCTGGTTCCAACTTTTCAAATGTGATTATTTTCTGGTTTCTACAATAGTAAACTGGTATTCTTTGGGTTGTGGACGTTAAATGACTATAAATGGCCTATCCATAAAGATGTGACTGCTCCTGAAATGAAGATGCCTTTTTAATCCTTTTAGATAACTTATAACATTATATTGTTTTATTGTTATTTGCCAAAAAACAAAAGTGAAACTACAAAAAGTCAATTCTTACTGAAATAAGTTCTCTTGTTCTTGATCTTGAAGACCAAAAGATAAGAATCTTTTACCCCCTCAAATCAAATGTCCACAACAGAAAGTTTAGCTTTGAATCTTCAGTAAATCTTTCAAACAAGCAAAACACAGATACAGAGGTCTGGATCCTACGTAGCTTTTCCTAACCAGCATGCAGCCTCAATGTTAGCATAAGTAATAAAAACAATATCCATCACTTTCACATAATTTTCTCCCTCATATATATTCTGTTTGCATTGGAAAATACATAAAAAATAAACTTTGCTCCGGCTGTTATGATAACGGCAGTTTCATTACCTTAAAGCCAAGGAGAGGTGCCCAATTAATATGTGCAGCACAAGCAGCTGGGACACTGTTTGCTTGCATTGAATCTTCCCATCTCCCCTAGGTAATTATTCCAATCCTGCAACAACACAACAATTCACTCAGCAAATTCACAGAAGGCCCCCTGCTGCAACTGAACATAACATCTTTATTAGGTAATGGTATCAGGATATATGTGTAATAATAGATGGAGATTTTGGGGGAGGGGGAGGGGAAGGGGATTTATCCCCCTCAATATTCAGAGCACGGGCAAATAAAAACATGAAAGAAGCAGAGGATTTTGGTAAGTCATTTTCTATACCAAGAGGCAGGATACACCCCAGACAGGTACCAGCATACTATCATGGGCCACACGCACACACACGCATACTCATGGGCAGTTTAGACTCTCTAATCAACCCAAGGATGTTTTTTGACTGTGACGGAAATTTGGACAAAACCTACACAGGCACAGGAAGGACATGCAAACTCCACACTGAAAGGTCACAGTCCAAGGATCTGAACCTGCAAACCTTTTTGCTGTGAGGCAACAGCGCTACCCATTGTGCCACCATAGAGCTCTTTCATTTTTGGGGAAAAAAACAACACACAATATATTACTATATTTACTCCCAAAATATGAACAACCACTAAAACAATTATCTTTCACACACACACACACACACACACACACACACACACACACACACACACACTAACACACACACACATACACACACACACACACACACACACACACACATACACACACACAGATATACCTCTAAACTTAGAGAGTAAAAGGAAAACATATAGGTGGCTATTTAAATGATATGGCATTTTTGTGTTGCCTGCTTGTAATAGCTCAGTACCCTGCTAATTGTTGGGTAATTAATAGTTTCTTACATGATTCCTCAAAATCATCACTATCATCATTATCCAAATGTGCAAAAAGTGCTGTGCAGGATCTCACTGAAACATATATTAACGAGAAAGTCTAATGCTAAGAAATGAATAAAAATGAATTAATTCATCGCCAGGATCATATTGAATGAGGAAAAATTGATCTATAGGAGAATAAATGTTTGTGTGTGAATTTTTATAGATTACACATCTCCCTCATTTGCATTTGTTGGGACTAAACCGTTTTTTTTTTTGGATATTCATATTCAACTGTCATACCATACCATTAGAAGAATTTTGGCTCATTATAATGGCCATTTTCTATGTTGTTATTCTGTTAGTTGTTTTTGATCATTATTTGGAGGAGGGACTGTCTCTATTTTATTAATCTGTTCATTTTGGATCATTTGAGGAAGGTGTGGTCAGACAGAAAGATTTTGAGATTTTTGTTTAAAAATACAATAATCAACTGACAATGAACATTTTTTGGCAGCAATAATAATCATCAGTAGTGAAGATTGTGTATGACTGTTTTCTAAAGCTCAAAGCAAAATCCTAATTATTTTTGTTCTTGTTTTGTTGACCAACACGCCTAAACCAAATATACTGTACTAAAAAAAATACAAAGAGAAACAGCAAATGCTCCACAATCAAGATATTATGTTATGCTTGTTTTTCGTTTTTGCTTGAAATATATCAATTACTCTGTAGACAACAGTTACAGTTTATTATCTTGTCAATTATATAATTGTTCTTTAACAGATTGACAAAACAAGAAACTTGTTAATGTCACTTGGGCTCTGTTATTGCTGATATTTACATCTAGCCAAAACAATAATAGACATGTAGTAGCGAAATGATTTGCTGCATTACAACTGATGCATCTTTATCTAGTAATTCTTAGAACACAAAGCAAAACATTTTTAAAATTATACTAACGGTGCAAATGTCATATCTTGTGCATCTGTTTGTGGTGTCAAATCTCAAAGGCTGCTACAGAAAACTGCACACCATTTGAAGGAAAGTCATCAATTATGCAGTGTGCTCATATCCCCTCATTCCTTCTACATGTTGCATCCTTGTGTGTACTAGTCATAATTAATGGAGAGGGAGCTCAGGTTCACACACAGTTCATCTAAATTTTAATGCTGCGAAATCCAAGGTTATTATTCCAATTGAATAGTGCCAAGAATCCACATTTTTTTGTTTGTTTGTTTGTTTTTTATACAATCATCCCAGATTGGATTGAATGCCTATCGAACATTATTATACAGTTAAAGATTCTGAGTCATAGTAGAATACAGCAGCAAATAATAAACATTTACAACTTTTTGGAAAATTGATTTGGTTTTCGGGGCGACACGGTGGTGCGGTGGGTAGCACTGTTGCCTCACAGCAAGAAGGTCGCAGGTTCAAGACCGCCTTGGGCCTGGGTCTGGGGCCTTTCTGTGTGGAGTTTGCATGTTCTCCCCGTGTCTGCGTGGGTTTTCACCGGGTACTCCGGTTTCCTCCCACAATACAAAAAACATGCTCAGGTTAATTGGTAAAACTCTAAATTGCCCATAGGTGTGAGTGTGAGAGTGAATGGTGTGTGTGCCCCACGATTGGCTGGCGACCATCTGGGGTGTATCCCTGCCTCTCGCCTTAACGCGCTGGGATGGGCTCCAGCAGACCCCTGCGACCCCGAAAGGGAATAAGCGGGATAGACAATGGATGGATGGATGGATTTGGTTTTCTTTTGAAGTAAAGCAGCTGATTTCTTCCTGCGGCTCAGCAGCCGCCTGCTCTCTCCTCAAGGTGATTTGAAAGTCAGAGCCCAGCCGGTGAGTCTGAGGCACAGAGGGATGCCACAGAGGTGACAACACAGCAAGGTTCAAATAACGTCAGGTGCTGGGGGATGCCAATCCTGAGATAAACTGAACCAACTGAAATTGATATCCCCGTGATGAGGTCAGCAGATAAAGAGCATTATGAGATATTGTTATCATTGCATCGGGCCGATCACTGGATGATATTTGGGAGTGCAGTAGTTACTGCTGTAGGATTGGATTTAAGGAGCTGTTGTGTCAGGGAGAGAGAAAGGGTTGATTTATACCAACATGCTCCAGACTGGGTCCCGTGCTGTCATCTTCTACAAAAAATCCTGACCGTTACACACAAAAAAACTACTACAGCACCTGCAAACCCCTGCAAAGTCACTGACAGACATCTTAATTTCAGAATCACCAATCCATTTCTGCATTATCTTTCAGAACTTTCCAAGGTTACCCATCTGTCAAACTCTGTTGCTACTTATATATGCATCTCTTTACGGAGCAAGGAATGTATTTGTGTCCCATATTTTAACAGCTCTTCATCCAATGTGTGTATTTTGAAGGGAGCCAAGGAAATGCAAGATCAAATTTGGTGCATTCTGGCCAGATGATAGTGCTTTGACAACAAACTTTCAGCTTGTAACTTTTAAACTGTAAGCATAACAAACAACATTATCCTGACAAATTTCTCCATATAAGGCTGTCCTTATTAAAATATATTTCCTATATTGATCTACTATTTAAAATTTTCTCTAAATCTGTTTTTTTATTTATTTGTCTATTTCTGACTATTTATGTTTATACAGTATTACTGTATCTGACCCTCAAATGTGTAAATAAAAAATATGGATTATCTATAAAAATGTCTGTTGTAAATATTAAATGATGATTTTCTTTTTAACTTTGGGGGTATATTATGCCTCACTTTTAATATGTAAGTAAAGTGGCAGTATAGCTTGAACATATATTGATAAAAAATATGTAGTGAATGATTGTGAGATGACCGTTGAATTATTTTTTTTATCTATTATTAATAAAAAAAAAGACTTAATCTGACCAGTTTACTCTAAAATCGATTCGTGGTGTTTCTATTAAATGAGAGGATGTTTGATTCAATGATTGATTATTATCAAGGTTTATGAGCAAAGGCAGAACAGCATTATTTCTTTTTTTTTTACACAAACCTTGAGTGAAACTATTGACATACTAGAAGAAGTTTAAGTTCCTGTAACAGGAATTATATGTAAGTCACGAGTAAAACATTTTGAGCTTGTTTATTAGACATTTCCATGCTTCCTAGCTGGTTGTATTTTGGACTGAATTAACCATTTAAGGAATACATTTTGTATAAAAGTCAATCTACATGTTAAAATGATAAGGTCCAGGAGGTGACCCTGTGCTGTTGTGTCCCCAGAGCAGCGGGAGGCAGAGCAGGAGGAGGGCAGCGAGGGCCGAGAGGAGGGACAGGACTCGCCAATAGCCTGCGGAGATGACATCCACCTCTATGACAACCAAATCAGCCCTGGGCCAGGTCAGTACATAAGGAGGAGATAAGGAGGGAGCAAGAAAGTTGGATACTGAGACGGATGAAGAAGGAGCCAGGGATAGAGACAATAAGAGCAAATTGTACTAAAGCAATGATTAAAAGAGAATATAGGTGTCAGAAAAGCAGGAAGAAATGAGATTAAAGAGAAAAAAAATGTTTCACACATAACTGTCAAAAAAGGGTAGATTATGATAAGGTCAAGAACCAGCAAAATATTTAATTAATAACTCCTCTTTGAAGTTAGAAATACATGTTATATATTAATAAAAGACTCAAAAACTTCAAGCTTATTCTGAATATTGATGTAACATTTTGATTGCTGCATGAAAATACTTATTGGTTGTTTTCAACAGAGCATTTTAGATCAGTATTTAATACAGACATCTAATGTGAAATAACCAGCTTCTTTCTGACTGGTAATATCGTGTTCTCTTAAATAAAAATAATTCAATCTTGTCTTTATTAAAGACAATCTCGTGTGTTTAACTTAACAGTAATCACATAAATGTTGTGCTGAAACTGCAAATTGTCATAATTAGCTATGCTTCTGCCAGTCATTAATCACCTTTGCTTTCAACTGTTGCTCAATATGACCAGTTGATTTAGGATTTTTGGAACACATAGCATGTTCTCCAAAGGGAGCGCATGTGCAGTTTTCAAGGCATCATTCATGAAGGAAGAAACTGAATTCCTCAAAAACAACTTTAAACTCATTTCTGTGCTGTGGAGGTCTGATGATGTCCACCCAAAGCTGGATGGCAGGTGTTGGATTTGACAGACAGCTTCTCAGCTGCAGGTGGAGATGATTTTGACCCCATCACCAGAAGTACCATGGGTCAACACGTTACTGTTACCATGGAAACAATCACAGGTGCGCCATTGGAAGAGAAGCAGAGAAAGGGGGGGTGGGGGTGAGGAAGAGATGCCTGTTTCCTCTGAATGTGACAGGTGACCATGTCACTCGGGCTGATTCTCCATACATAGTAACACTTGAGGCATCCAACAAAATTTGGAGCAAGTTAGGGCCTTAAACAACAGTGAAATTCTTCCTCAGGTTGGACAGTTGCTTAAATGCCAGTTCTAAAATAAGAGCAGAAAATTCTGGAGTAGCATTGTGTAAACTGTCAGGGTGGAACAGTTTCTCATTTTATTTTCAGATTTTTTTTAATAGAGGTTGAGTTCTAAATTGTAATTGCAATGCATGTCTGCACAACCCTACAGGAAAGACATGGTCACATGGTCAGACTAGGGCTGCAGCTAACAGCCATTCTGATAAACAATTAATCTATTAATCATTGAACCAAATAATCAATTGTTTTGTTCATAAAATGGTGTGTTCATCACTGTTTCCCAAAGCTAAATTGGAACCAAAAAAATCTTTTTTTCATCCAGACTAACAGTCCACAGTCGCTCATCAGTTTACTAATATAGAAGACTAAAGAAACCAGAAAATAATCAGATTTGGACATTATCTTCTTTAAAACAACTCAAATTGAATAATCCCCCCATCCATTTTCTATACGTATATATAGTAGGGTCACAGGGGTCTGCTGGAGCCAGAGAGGGATGGATACAACCCAGACAGGTCGCTAGCCTATTGTAGGGCACACACACCATTCACTCACACCGACGGGCAATTTAGAGTCTCTAATAAACCTAAACATGTTTTAGGACTGTGAGAGGAAGCTGAACACCCACAGAGACCCAGGGAGGATATACAAACTTCAAAGGTTGAAAAGAGACATGAACCTTCTTGCTGTGAGGCAACAGTGTTACCCACTGCATCAGCGTGTCACTCCAAATTGATTATTCAATTATCAAAATAGTTGGAAAATAATGTTAATGTTGTAATTTGTTTATTGACTATTAGCTAGATCGTTTTTTTGACTTATCATTGCAGCCTAGTGTGGACACAGCTCACAATGAGTTGTGAAGAGACAGTTACTCCTCTAAGTCTACTAAAAAATGTCGGCATTCCATAAGAAGAATGTTGACAGGAATCTTGCTGGTTAAAGTACAAAAGAGCATAGCACAAAAACAGCAGCTGGTTTGGTTGCTGTTTATGCTCGCACAGGCTGACAATGTCACAACCATGTGTGAAGTGTCTTCATTTTTATAAGATTTGCGTCTTTCTCCCTGTGGGTGTGAAATGCCTGACACGCCCAACAGTGTCTGTTCCTCGATCTTCAGGTGCATTATTTATTGACAGCACAGCTGAATGTTGATTAGTGTATTTTGTTTTGATTCTAGGCTTCACGCCCCCTGGGACATTCAGACTTGACCTTTATTGTATTGTGCTTGTTGGATATTTAACTGCATCATGTTAAAGATACATTTTATAGTAGCTTCTGAAATTTGAGTCATTTAAAGAGGATTTTTGATTAAATGTCCCAAATACAAACTCAGCTTTCAAAGCACTGCAGTTGTCGTCTTTATACTACAGCGCCATCATCTTCCAAAGGGAAATCAGTCTTTATTTTTTTAAGCACTCAAATATTAACTTTTCAGATTACAGATTACAGACTAGAGAATTTAGCTTCCACATCCCAGACCATACACATAAAACCACATGATCGGGGTTAGGAAAAGATTATAGTTGCCTTAAAATGTATGTTGTTTAATATCAGTTATCATCATGGCAACGGTAAACAACAGCAACTCTTAATTAAACCCAGATTGGGTTCAGTAGTCATTAATCAGACTTTGCTCTGTCGTATGTAAACTGTAATGTGAATGTAATATTCTAAAAAAAAATGTGTGAGAAGGTGATGACCCCTCCCCTTCTCACCTGTTTATAAGGGGGGAACTGACTAGCAGAGAGAGAGTTCCCCCCCCGGACATGTTTGGGTGCGAGACTGGAAGCGCGACGCAAGTGGTGCTGCCTGTGAGGTCCACCTGGAGCGAGGTGGATGTTTTCCTGCTGGCGAGAGCGTCTTGTTTTTCTTTTGTACCACCGCCAATAAATGGTTTTTACTTGAGTTCCTTTGCCTCCTGTCTCCACTTCTTTTTCTGGTTGCCCTGATCCCTTTTGTGGGGCGACCACGTCGGTCTCTCACAAAATTTATAATACAATCAATAGTCAGATTATTGATGCCCATGTATATGTGGTTAATGTGAAAATATGCATCTGTCAGATGAAACCCATTGTAGAACTGGATAAAAAAAACAATAAAAAACAATTTAGCTCTGCTGTGTCATTTATTAAAATTACATTCAATACCAACTTCTTTAAAAAATATTTAAGTTCCCCTCCAGGCATGTTTTAAATAATGTTAAAAAAATTAAAAAAACAACAATCAAGAAGAATTCACAGAAATTACATAAACATAGTGAAGTAAAATAAACTCTAAATGTGGATTTTGGATTTTTTTTTAATCAGTGGTCTGAAAGAAGACACGTTAGACATAGAAGCTTATTACTTACTTATTTTATAACACACAGGTCCTTCTCAAAAAGTAGCATATTGTGAAAGTTCATTATTTTCTGTAATGTACTGACAAACATTAGACTTTCATATATTTTAGATTCATTACACACAACTGAAGTAGTTCAAGCCTTTTATTGTTTTAACATTGATGACTTTGGCAAAAAAAAGTAAAGAAGGCCAATTGAGCACAGTAATACTATGGTCAGTAAACCATTTACCAGTGGTTTTGGCATTGTGAGCAGGTGCCAGGTCATGCTGAAAAATGAAATCTTCATCTCCATTAAGCTTTTCAGCAGAAGGAAACATGAAATGCTCCAAAATTTCCTGATAGTTAGCTGCATTGACCCTGCCCTTGATAAAACACAGTGGACCAACACCAGCAGCTGACATGGCACCCCAGACCATCACTGAGTCTGGGTACTTGACACTGGACATCAGGCATTTTGGTATTTCCTTTTTCCCAGTCTTCTGCCAGACTCTGGCTCCTTGATTTCTGAATGACATGCAAACTTTGCTTATCCTAAAATAGTGCTTTGCACTACTGAGCAACAGTCCAGTGCTGCTACTCTGTAGCCCAGTCAGGCGCTTCTGCCACTGTTTCTGGTTCAAAAGTGGCTTGACCTGGGGAATGCAGCACCTGTAGCCCATTTCCTGCACATGCCTGTGCACAGTGGCTCTGGATGCTTCCACTCCAGACTCAGTCTACTGCTTCCTCAGGTCCCCCAAAGTCTGTAATCGGCCCTTCTCCACAATCTTCCTCAGGGTCTGGTCACCTCTTCTTATTTTGCAGCCTTTTCTGCCACACTTTTTCCTTCCCACAGACTTCCCACTGAGGTGCCTTGATACAGCACTCTGGGAATAGCTGTTTCATTCAGAAATTTCTCTCTGTGTCATACCCTCTTGCTTGAGGGTGTCATGATGGCCTTCTGGGCAGCAGTCAGGTCGGCAGTCTTACCCAGGATTGAGTAATGAACCAGGCTGGGAGTTTTTAAAGCCTCAGGAATCTTTTGCAGGTCTTTAGAGTTAACTCGTTGATTCCGACAATTAGGTGCAGCTCGTTTAGAACACCTTTTCATGATATGCTAATTTTTTTAGATAGGGCTGTATGGCAAAATCATCAGTATTAAAACAATAAAAGACCTTAAATTGGTGTATAATGAATCAAAAATTTATGAAAGTTTAATTCTATTATTACATTATGGAAAAGAATGAACTTCATCACAATATGCTTGTTTTTGAGAAGGGGCAAAGCCGAGCTTCTAAAAAACACCCCACACCATAACCCCCTCCACCAAATTTTGCACTTGGTACAATCCAGTCCAACAAGTATCATTCCAGAGAACTCCAGTCTCCACTGTTCTAGAGTGGTGGCGTGCTTTAGACCACTGCACTTTGTATTGACCTTGGTGATGTATGGATGGCTGCAGCCATGGAAACCCATTCCTTGAAGCTCTCTGAGCACTGTTCTTGAGCTAATCTGAAAGCCACATGAAGTTAGGAGGTCCTGAGCAATTGACTCTGCAGAAAGATGATGACCTCTTTCGCATTATGGGACTCAGCATTCACTGACCCCACTCCATAAGTTTACGTGGCTTACCACTTCCTGTCAATCTCAAATACTTCATTTTCTATTCATGCATTTGCTAGAGGAAGCAACACTATTGCAGAATTCCAACCATCCATATATAACGGCTTAAAAGTCACTAACACATTCTGTTGCGTTAATGGAATCGCACAAAGATTAAACAAAGTGAATGACACCAGTTATTCAAGTGTTTAAAATTTTAAGTTGAATAGTTTGTTTTGCTTTAATTGATGCAGAGATTTTTAAGAAAAGACCCCAATAAACCAAAGTTAGCATGTTTTTTAAATGTATTTGTAAATGTGTTAATATATTTGGCCAATACTATGTGATGAATGAACAATATACAGCCTCCAACCCTGTGTCACTACAGCCCTGGGACACAGCGTTTAAACTGAATGTATAACAAATGAGCCTTAAATATATTTTTAATTTCACAGGGGCTTTAAATACAATTTTAAGCTGTCTTAAATCATACGCCTGTAAAATGTTTAAATGATTGTAAGATTGCAAGATAAACCATTAAATTACTCAAAGACTAAGTAACAGCTATAGCTATTCCATCAATTTTGCATTCATTCAGCTAGAATAAAAGGAAGATTTTTTTTCCATTTTATCCACCTCCTCACTTGACCATCTGCCCACCTTGTGTGGGTGTGATGTCAAGCTGAGGAGAAATGTTTGACAAAGGTAAAAGGTTTTGTTCGTTCATTTTATTACAGTGATGCACCAATACACTGATTCCTTCTCCAATACCAATCCTGATAGGAGTCATTACTTATTATTCACCTAACAAAACATTTCATCATCTAAATTGCTGCACTATAACTCTGACTTTCAGCTGCTGCAGCTCAGCTGAGTTATAGACAAAAGGAAAACACACCACTGACGATTTGAATTTCTTCTTTACATCTAGGAGAAAAGAACTATTTAGAACACATGTGTCAAACTCAGGTCCTGGAGGGCCGAGTGGGTGCAGGTTTTTGTTCCAACCAGGCAGTCACACACCTGATTCTACTAATCAACCAATAGAGCTCTTGCTGAGGACCTTCATTAGTAGAATCAGGTGTGTTACTGCCTGGTTGGAACAAAAACCCACACGGCCCTCCAGGACCTGAGTTTGACACCCCTGATTTAGAAGAATGAGATGCAGCAGACAAAAAAAAGCAACGGAAAAGAAACAAAACAATAAATAAGCATCTGTAGACTCTTGTTTAACATACCCAGTAATCAATTTATGAAATGTCTGTGAAGTAAAAATCAAGCTTCATATTTAATGCTGTGTAGAGAGTTATGGCAATGAAGATATAACCTCCTAACCCTGAGCTGTGAAAATCTCCTAATCTCTCACATCTTAGATCCACCCTATTTATTGGACTAGTGAGGAATGTTATTATTGAATGACTGTCAGCTCAGCGTTCAACACCATAATACCACAACAACTCATCTGCAAACTGGACAAACTGGGCCTCAGCACCTCACTCTGCAACTGGCTGCTGGATTTTCTCAGCCAGAGGCCTCAAGCGGTGCGTGTTGGCAACAACATCTCAGACAGGATCATCCTGAGCACAGGGGCCCCACAAGGCTGTGTGCTCAGCCCCCTCCTCTTCACCCTCCTGACACATGACTGCACACCAACCCACAGCTCCAACCACCTTGTGAAGTTTGCTGACGACACAACACTGGTGGGCCTCATCACCAACGGCGACGAGACTCACTACAGGAAAGAGGTAGAGCTTCTGACCAGATGGTGCAAAGACAACAACCTCCTGCTAAACATCAGCAAGACCAAAGAGATTGTTGTCAGCTTCCAGAGAGGTTACACCCAACACCCCTCTTTGACCATCGACGGTGCTGCAGTGGAGAGGCTGAGCAGCACCAAGTTCCTGGGGGTGCACATCAGTGATGACCTCTCCTGGACCACCAACACTGCATCACTGGCCAATAAAGCACAGCAGCGTCTCTACTTCCTGCGTAAACTGAAGCGGGCAAGTGCGCCGCCACCCATCATGACAACGTTCTACAGAGGAACCATCGAAAGCATCCTGACCGCCTGCATCACCGTGTGGGGTGGAAGCTGCACTGACTACAACAGGAACGCTCTGCAACGCATCGTGAGAACAGCTGAAAGGATAATTGGTGTACCACTCCCCTCCCTGCAAGATCTTTACACCACCCGCCTCAGCCGCAAAGCGATCACAATTGCCACGGATACAAGTCACCCTGCACACAGTCTGTTCAGCCTCCTGCACTCTGGAAAGAGGTACAGAAGCCTCCGCTCCCGCACCACCAGACTCACGAACAGTTTCTTCCACCAGGCTGTGAGACTGCTGAACTCTCTCCCCTCCCCACCCACGGGACTGCTGAACTCTCTCCCCTCCTCCCTCTCACCCCCAGCCCCAGCCAGAAGGAACACCAGGCTGGCAAACCAAGACTAGGTCACTGGACACTATCCCCCCCACCCACCCACCTAAATTGTCTCTGCACATGCAAAAATTTGCACACACTTGCTGCTTGTATATTTATATATATTGCTATTGCACTAGTCATTACATTACAACAACTACCTCATAATGCACATAACTGAGACAATCAGTACTGTCTTGTTTTGTCTGTTTTATCTTGTTGAATTTGTCCTTCCACTCCCTACTACCTACGTCTTGTCTTGGGGTACTCATGTCTTGTCCTGTCATACGTGTTTGTTTGTTTCTAGTTTTAGTTTAGCACTTTACCGTTGTAGTTTAGGATTGTCTCGTCTTGCGCACCTGCACTTTGATGTTGTTGTACATGTAAACGCATAGGATAGTGAGAAACGAAATTTCGATTCCTTTGTATGTCAAGTACATGTGAAGAAATTGATAATGAAATTGACTTTGACTTGACTTTGACTTTGACTTTGACTGTTCCAGGTATTAGTCAGGCCCTCAGGTGTTTCTAGGGAAACCAATCCCTGCTAATGTTGGGAGGTTCTTCACCTCCTTGTTGGCCCAGAAAACCATTTAATGCACACCTACTCATTATTACACCTTAATGTAAAATGAAGCCTGAGCTTTATGTGTGATTTATGTGATTATTGTGTATAATTACTTGGTGAATTTTATAATGGCATTGACACAGATACTGTATTTAATGGGGATCATGTACCTCCAGTGATACCCAATTAGCTTACTATGGTCAGTTGGGTTCATCACTGCTGTTTTATGGTTCTTCCAAATGACACAACATGGGCACATCAAATGTGTCAGAGATTGGCAAATTGATTGGAAAAGAAATCCAGTATTTGGGGAAAAAAAAGGAAATATGAACCTCTGGTTTAATGATACAGATTACAATGAAGTTGTTTTCCTGGTTATTATAATAATTTTCATTCATTTTTTTCATCATATTTAAAGTACCTGTATGTTTTGTGCTACTAAAGACAATAGGTGTCCTCAATCATCATGCAACACATTATTACAACACTCCACTGTTAGAATATGTAACACTTATGACTTATGACATTGATCAAGGAAGCAAGCCTATGTCACATTTATAAAAATGTTTTTTTCCTTATCCCTACAGCCTTAAATTCTCCTGGATTACTTTAAGGCACACTCTATATTTAGATACTGAGAGATGGATTAGTATGATTGCATAACATAATTAAACCACACATTGCACTTTATAATAAAGGGATAGAAGCTGAATCTAAAATAGTTAAATTTTGACCCATTTTCAAATGTTTTATGTAAGGAATACCATGGAGCATGCTGTTCCTTATCATCATATTATCAAGACAGGCTGATGCAGGATGCATCACAAAGACAAGAGACATCAACCTAAAGGTGTTCTACATTATTCTTCCTATTGAACAGCTAATTACTAAACAACTTTATTGATTTAAAAAGGATGTTATAGATTTTGCTAATAAATAGTTAGTTGAAACTGCTTTGTACCATTGTATACTCTAGCCTTCTTCTTTTTAATGTGTATAAATGTATATATTATGCGTATTGTAATGTATTTATATATACAATGACACACAATTACTATAGAAAAGGTAATGATTGTTCCTGTATATTTTGGAAGATAACATAAATGATTCCATATTTTCCCCTTTCGGAAATTTAATTAGTGATCACTTCTCTAATGAGTACTGGCAATAGGTGTATAAATCTACAGCGGTCCTATCAGACTCTCTTACTGCAGTTCTTTGACAGGATGAGCAAGTAAAAAAACTTTAAAATACAGTTTTAATAAACATTCATCAAGTTCTAAAAATGTAGATTTTATTTTCATGTTGGGTTGTTGTCATTTATTGGTTACAAAAGTCAAGGTTTTGTGCTATTTCTTAAACAAAATGTCAAATGGGTAACTAAAAGAACAAATGCTAAATTGTATATATTTAATCCACCTAGAATATTCCAGAACTAGTTAATAGCTAGTGCTTGAGAGTTTAAATTATCTGATAACAAGGATTTGGCTTTGTCCCTTTTGTAGAGTCAGATCAGATCTGCCCAGAGCCACTTTGGATCTGCCATAACCAATCAAATGCACCAGAACTGCCTACAACATTGTTTGCTGATTGGACAGTTTACTATTTGTCTGGGGAAAACACAGAAATATACTGACAACCCAGACAGAGTACTGCTGTCTGGAGGGTGGACCCTGGCTAGTGTACACCTGATTTCATGATTTCACCTTCACATGTGAATCAGAGTTGCCAGACAAAAAAACACACTACTTCTATGGAAAATGAATTGCAGAGGTTAACACATTAACATATACATTTTCCTGTGGATTACCAATAATACAAAATAAACTGTAATCAAATAGCATCAAATAAATGTAAACCTTCTGTAAGGCAAATCATACCGATAGGCTGTCATTTAATATTGCATCAGTAAGATAATCTGGGTCCAACACCAGTACCAACCAAGAACCTACAACCACATTTGGTCCTTTTGTTGTCACGCAAGAGTGAATCTGGGCTCAATCAGCCCAGAACTCCTGTAGTTTGACCCCAGGTGATCCCTGATGTGCACATTATCACCTGAACGATCATTGATGCCTATTAATAAATATGTCCAATGATGAACTGTCTGCAATGTTACCTTTTCCTGCTGTATGCACACATCTCAGCTCTAACAGCAGGACACAGGCATGAAGTGCTTTAGTGTGCAGCACACTCTGTATGTGATGGTGTTTTATTACACTGCCAACACTTTGTCAAATGCTATCTCTTGTTGTGTTTCTCTTCAGATGCTGACGACTCTGGTTGTGTGTTACTGAACACTTCAAGGCGGGTAAGCATCAACATTTACCATCAGATGTAAAGCATGGTAACAGATATTTATAATAGTTAATAAGTTTATTGGCTCTGATGACAATTATTTTAATTTATTTTCTTTGTGATTAAATAAAAAAGCCATTTTGATTCTAGGGTTAGGGTTAGGTTAGGGCTTTTTGAGCACACCTAAATGCACCATGCAGGATTTTACAATTTATGGTCAGCACTTATCAATGTGATGTTGCACAACAGATCTTTAAGTGTTTTCTTGGAGATGGTGTGTTGATGTGGCGACATGACTGCAGGGCAGAGTTCAGAGCAGTGTTTGTGTGTAGCAAGCCAAGGTGCATCCATGTCTGTTCATAAGGATAACAAAGAGAATGAGAGAGGAAGTAGGGTGTGCAACTCCTAAAATAATAAGAATAAAAAATCTATTAGTTTATTATTGTAGGTCACCACAAAGAAATAAATGTATAGGGAAAACTGCATACTTGGCTCTTTATTTCCAACCCCAATCATTTGACCCTAGTAATAAATTAACCATTAATCAAACAAAACAACCTCTCATTAATTTATAACACTTCATATAAAAAAAACTTCACAGACTGTAGACTTGGACTTCTCTGTGCTTATTTTATTTTTCAAGAGAACGGCAGGGAATCCATTTATTTTTCACAATTTTTGTCAATCACACAATCAATAAATCGAGGACTGGTGGGTGTCCAGGCTCTTAATCGATCTGCACTCATCTTTCTGTCCATCCATCTGTTTTTTAGGTGATTCTCAAACACCACTGGTCCGAAGACATGTATTATATAAATATATATTTGGAGCCTTCTGTTTTTGGCTAAGTAGCAGTGTTTTTTGGCTATACTTTAAATTTAAAAGTTTAAGGCGCTATCACACTTCCAGTTTGGAATGATCAAGTGATCATAATATTCAGTTCCAGTTCAGCTTCAAACGAAAAACCCCAGACCTAAATTACATTTACCAGTAAATACTGTCAGTTAACAATATATTCTAGTTTTAGTTCTGGAAGCTAATTATCAGAATGAGAATTTCACAAATGCAATCTCACAGAAATGTAAACTGTCTTGGTAGAGCCAACAAAACATAAAATTGCAATTATTATGAAAATCCAATTCTGCTGAAAATTAGAGGGGACTGGTGTTTCGATAATATGTTTGATTCTTTAAAATGACATTTCAATAGCATGATTGGCACAGAAAGCATTTGAAACCTTTTAAGAATAAAATGTTCTCCGCAGTATGTGAAGCTGATGAACTTTGAGGAGGAGATCCGGGCACACCGGGACTTGGACGGCTTCCTGGCAAGGGCCAGCATCTTGTTGGATGAGACTGCCGCGTCCCTGGATGATGTTCTGAAGAGAATGTTGCACCATGTGGGCCAGGACAGCAATGCTACTGAGCCCAGCTGCAACTTCGAGGAGGTGATGAGCATGCTTTTTACAGATGCAGGAGCTCAGGAGGTCAACGGTAAGCAGAGAAACCTATACATGTGAAAAATACACATTACTAATATGTACAGAGAATATGACAGAGAATTTGTATGTCTGCCTACAATCTAAACAACCCCTACCTATAGGAGAATAACTCCCTGACAGAAATAAGAATGATTCATATAGCTTTTAAGACCAAAATGAAGGTTTGTGATGTGTGAAACAAGGCTGTCCGTTTGCCCCGCAGCAGTTTCTGTGGATACAAATAGGGCGGTGTGGAGAGACATTTTGGCAAACATTTACATCTGCAGACATCAAACATCCAATGTTTCCAAGGAAAACTGTCCAGTGGATATTTTAATGTAAAAGTATATGACACCAACATATACATACAAAATCCTGTTGAATGTGTCCCAATAGTTTCATTCATGACTCAATAGAAGTTAATGTCTGATATAATAATCATATTGTCCAAGTTATGTTTCCATTTCTTATTCTGTTAAAGAAAATGGAGGGTGATGAAGGGTTTGATTTCAGAACAGAAAATAAATAGAAATTAATAGACTAAAAGCACCGAAGACATAACCTTGACATACTGATTAATCTCTACACAGGTGCCCCAGCACTATGAAAAGTGCCTCACATACAAGTCCTTCTCAAAAATAAGCATATTGTGATAAAATTCATTCTTTTCCATAATGTAATGATAAAAAAATAAACTTTCATACATTTTAGGTTCATTACACACCAACTGAAATGTTTCAGGTCTTTTATTGTTTTAATACTGATGATTTTGGCATACAGCTCATGAAAACCCAAAATTCCCATCTAAAAAAATTAGCATATTGTGAAAAGGTGCTCTAAATGAGCCATGAACCTAATCTTCTGAATCAACGAGTTAACTCTAAACACCTGCAAAAGATTCCTGAGTCTTTAAAAAACTCCCAGCCTGGTTCATTACTCAAAAACGCAATAATGGGTAAGACTGCCGAACTAGCAGCTGTCCAGAAGGCCATCATTGACAACCTCAAGCAAGAGGGTAAGACACGCATTCCCCAGGTCAAGCCACTTTTGAACCAGAAAAAGCGACAGAAGCGCCTGACCTGGGCTACAGAGAAGCAGCACTGGGCTGTTGCTCAGTGGTCCAAAGTACTATTTTCGGATTAAAGCAAAGTTTGCATGTCTTTCGGAAATCAAGGTGCCAGAGTCTGGAGGAAGACTGGAGAGAAGGAAATGCCACAATGCCTGAAGTCCAGTGTCAAGTACTCAGAGTCAGTGATGGTCTAGTGTGCCATGTCAGCTGCTGGTATTGGTCGACTGTGTTTTATCAAGGGCAGGGTCAATGCTGCTAGCTATCAGGAAATTTAGGAGCACTTCATGCTTTCTTCTGCTGAAAAGCTTTATGGAGATGATTTAATTTTTCAGCACAACCTGGCACCTGCTCACAGTGCAAAAACCACTGGTTAATAGTTTGTTGACCATAGTATTACTGTGCTCAATTGGCCTGCCAACTCTCCTGACCTGAACCCCATAGAGAATAGGTGGGATATTGTGAAGAGAAAGTTGAGTGATGCCAGACCCAAGACTGTGGATGAGCTTAAGGCCACTATTGAAGCACATGGGCCTCCATAACACCTCAGCAGTGCCACGCCACATTGCCTCCATGCCACGCCACATTGAAGCAGTCATTTCTGCAAAAGGATTCCCGACCAAGTACTGAGTGCATAATTGAATATAATAATTTGAAGGTTGATTTTTTTTGGTATTAAAGCACTTTTTTTTTATTGGTCGGATGAAATATGCTAATTTTTTGAGATAGGGATTCTTGTTTTTTCTTTACTTTTTTGCCAAAATCATCAATCTTAAAGCAATGAAAGGCTTGAATGACTTTAGTTGTGTGTAATGAATCTAAAATATATGAAAGTCTAATGTTTATCAGTACATTACAGAAAATAATGAACTTTATCACAATATGCAATTTTTTTTAGAAGGACCTGCAATGATGTAATTTTCACCCCTCCTGAGTGAGTAATTGCACATACAGTGGGGAAAATAAGTATTTGAACACCCTGCTATTTTGCTATTTCTCCCACTTAGAAATCATGGAGGGGTCTGAAATTTTCATCGTAGGTGCATGTCTACTGTGAGAGAGTTAAACTAAAAAGAAAAATCCAGAAATCACAATGCAGGATTTTTTAATGATTTATTTGTGTGATATAGCGGCAAATAAGTATTTGAACACCTGTGTGTCATCTAGAATTCTGACCCTGAAGGACCTGTTAGTCCGCCCATTAGAAGTCCACCTGCACTCCATGTATCATCCTTAATCAGATGCACCTGTTTGAAGTGGTTAGCTGCATAAAGACACCTGTCCACCCCATACAATCAACAAGACTTTAACTTGTAACATGGCGAAGACCAAAGAGCTGTCCAACGACACAAGAGAGATTGTACACCTCCACAAGGCTGGAAAGGGCTACGGAGCAATTGCCAAGCAGCTTGGTGAAAAAAGGTCCACTGTTGGAGCAATCATTAGAAAATGGAAGAAGCTAAACATGACGGTCTATCTCAATCGGAGTGGAGCCCCATGCAAGATATCACCTCGTGGGGTCTCAATGATTCTACATTGATTCTAAAAATGTTTTGTACATAAAAATAATTTTAAAAATGTTCACTAACTTTCTGTCTCAAACATTTTCCTTTGCACCACTCTGTGTTACATAAACACACTATTAGTAGGACACGGATAAATACTGGTCCTATGATGAATGGATTATAGTCTGTAGTAATCCCCTTCAAATCCATATGAGGTAATCTACAGCCTTTTCCCAGTTTTCTCTAGTCATTGGGCACCAAATTACTTTTACTGCATAGGTGTCAATTTTTTAATAACTATCAAAAAGGGGCAAATGTTCCCTTTAATTGAACCCAAGAGTGTGTAAGAGGTACTTTGGCTTTTAAGGACACTCTGCAGCATATTTCATTTCTAAAAGATTTAGCCTGGTTTCCTTTTTTCCGGCTTACAGATCCCTGTCATATTAGTTCAGGTCCTTCTGGTTGAGTAGCAAAGCCTCTGGCTTCACTCTATTACATAACAGTACAGTCCCATTGTTGTAACCCCACCTGCCACAAGCAGTACTTAACATTGAATTCACATGCGATTGTTTGGCAAGTCAAATGTTTGCTTCTTTTATAGTAGATGTCACAAGAAAAAAATACATACATTAATATACAAACAAATGCCCTAATCATTCAATTTTTTATTTACACTACATTTTGACATTTATATATCACTTTTTATTTATTTCAGTTTAATTGTACCTTTTCTTTCCTCCAATGTATTTCTCCAAATGTATTTAGCTCTTTATTTCCTTACATTTACATTTCTGTAAGTATTTCCATCTCATTATGCAAATGAGGATGGCTCTCATTCATTGTGTGATGGGTGGTTAACATTTCGCTTTATTGGTTGATCTACAGAGACAAAAATGGAAACATAAAAAATACATTGAATGAGAGTGTAATTAAATAGTGTAATTAAATCTATCTCAGTCACACGCTCACTGTTGTGTGAATTTAAATGTTTTTTTTTATTTTTTTTTATTGTTTTTAATTTAATTTTTTTTTAACTTCTTTCAATGCTGCTGTAGCACTGTGAATTTCCCCACTGTGGGACAATAAAGGAGCTATCTATCTATCTATCTATCTATCTATCTATCTATCTATCTATCTATCTATCTATCTATCTATCTATCTATCTATCTATCTATCTATCTATCTATCTATCTATCTATCTATCTATCTATCTATCTATCTATCTAAATAGAGAGCATTTAATAGCCTATTAATATATTTATTAAGTTATGCATTCCCTTACTTTCAATGAGGGCGGTCTTAGTCCACCATAGGGTTGGTGTGAGGGCTGGCGTCCACCGTCGTTGCTAGTTAGTCAGAGGTGGCTGGTGTGTGTGACGTTCACCCTGCACAGACGTGTCTGACAGATTGGCAAGGTGATAATTGACTTCTGTCAACGATTTCTCACTTAGCTTTTCAAATGGCTCTCTGTGACTCTCAAGCTGTGGTGGCTGCTACTCAACTGTTTCTCCACAAGAATATGTACTGTAACACAAATGCAGAAGGAAGAGGCTTTTCTTTTTCCTTCATGGCTGCCCTTTAACAAAAGATTTCCTGTGCAGGTCTGTGTTGTCTACAAATGTTTAGAAAATCAATTTGACTATTCTGGATTTCACTGAATGTGGGAATTGTATAAAAAGGA
The DNA here is from genome assembly GCA_036785175.1 of Eupleurogrammus muticus. Taxonomy (NCBI): domain Eukaryota; kingdom Metazoa; phylum Chordata; class Actinopteri; order Scombriformes; family Trichiuridae; genus Eupleurogrammus; species Eupleurogrammus muticus. The sequence goes on from JAYKQN010000012.1 coordinate 1,975,770, forward strand.
GAAACAATAAAAAAATATACCAATATATTCTATATCAAAAATAAAAATACTTATGCATTATGCAGACTGTTATATTATTGTAGTATATTATAGTAGTTGTTTTTCAATAAATACATATTAGAGCATTTTAGTATTTCACTTTATCAACGTGGAGCCATTTTCAAATACTTTAGATAGATTAATAGTAAAACTACATCGCTTCATAATGTTTAGCGCTGTTTATATAAACTTCAAAGTATAATATCTTTAAAGGGAATTTTCACCCCTCCTGAAGGAGTAATTGCACATAAGTATGTTATCAATGGGACATATCTCCTCAGGTTTTAATTTCTTTCATATCTGCATTCACTCTCGCAGAGGGAGGTGATGTGGCTTGTGAGCAGACCAGCCCATTTAGAGTCAACAGGTCCTTCTCAAAAAATGAGCATATTGTGATAAAGTTCATTATTTTCTGTAATGTAGATAAGATAAGATAAGACTTATTTGATCCTACAACTGGGAAATTTGTCTGTTACTGTAGCGTACAGAGTAAAGAAAATAAAATAAAATAAAAGCTAAAGAAGATAAAAACTATAAAAAATAAAAATATACAACACTATGTACAAAATTCGTAGAATTTGTTGATGCGCATACACAATATGCATTATGGACATAGAATGGAGAAAAAATACTGATAAATAGCAGGAAAAAAAAAAAAAAAGTATGCATAAGCAAAGCATATACACATACAGACATGCACATACATACCTACATACATACACATACACACATATTTACATATTTGCATATATATACGGACATACATATCCACGCACATACACACGTACACATACATAGCTAATGCATACTTAAGATGCAGGGTGTGTGTGTAAAGAAAAGTGTCTAATGCACTGATAAACATTAGACCTTCATATATTTTACATTCATTACACACAACTGAAGTAGTTCATTGATGATTTTGGCAAAAAAGTAAAGAAAAACCAAAAAACCCTATCTCAAAAATTTGGCAATTTTCATCCGACCAATAAAAGAAAAATGCTTTAATACAAAAAAGTCGACCTTCAAATAATTATGTTCAATTATGCACTCAGTACTTGGTCGGGAATCCTTTTGCAGAAATGACTGCCCTTGATAAAACACAGTGGACTAACACCAGCAACTAACGGTGGCTCTGGATGCTTCTACTCCAGACTCATTCTACTGCTTCCGCAGGTCCCCCAAAGTCTGGAGTCAGCCCTTCTCCACAATCTTCCTCAGGGTCCGGTCACCTCATCTTGTTATGCAATGTTTTCTGCCACACCAAAATCATCAGTATTAAAACAACAAAAGACCTGAAACTTTCTAGTTGGTGTGTAATGAATGTAAAATATATGAAAGTTTAATTTTTATCATTACATTATGGAAATAAATTAACTTAATGAATGAACACAATATGCTATTTTTTGAGAAGGACCTGTAATACTTCACTGCTACCAGATAAAGAGAACAGATTGAGATTATAACAGGTACAGAAATGAAAAAGATGAAAGCCAACAGAGATAATTAGTCCAGCTCCTGATTCGCCAGAGGAGTTGATTTTCTGAATTTTTGTGTTTTATTTTTTTCACGTTTGTCTTGGAATTTAGTGATGGGAACACACTGCACACACACAATCAGCATTGCTGATGATTCAATGCATTGATAATAGTGTAGCTTTAGCCACTTCACCGATAACAAATAGATACTACCATGAAGCTTCTACAGTTCATTTCATACATTGAAACAATTTTTTTTTGTATTAGAAGTTTTCTAAAAATGTAATGTTTAAATAGGCAAATGAGAGTAATTACATACTAATTTGCAAACATTACCAGAACAGAAATGTGAACATTGGTTAAAGCAGGTTGACAATGATTGTTTAATTTTAGGAAAATATTGCAGTCATTTTTTTTTTGTTTTCACTCCAAACATTTAAAAAAAAATGTCAGTGATCAAAAGATAGAATTTTCACCAGTGTTTTATGAACAAAATGTCCTATAAATTAGGCTATGTCTAAGGAATATAGTCAGGAATCAGTGTAAGCTTGGTATGCATAAAAGCTGCTGAAGTGAAGGTTTCTGGCTCAGTGTGAGAAAACAATTGGATGTGACAGAAACACAGGAGAAAATCATCTTTGCAACGAGACCTTGTATGACATGGTGACAACAATGCTGGCAGTGCTGCATGCTGTGTCATCCACCTGCGTTTAGAAGAGAAATCAATAGATGTAACATGAACAAATTAATGACAAATAAGGTCAAATAAAATGTCTATGTAGAAGCTGTTTCTCATGCTGTGTCTCACCTTAATTAAAAAAAATCTGTATCCTCTTATGCTCAGAGTATTTCAAACAGTAATGATTACATGATGCTGCATGATTATAGTAGCAGTGATACCAAGACTCAAATAATGTTGAGCGACCACCAATAATATGTAATTATCAATATGCTACACTGATTGTGTATTTGTGATTACTGTACCATCATTTCTCTCTAAATTAATACCATTGAATGATCCCAAGCTTCACCTCAATTTCACCTCAATTTACATAATCCACCTGTTTTTTTTTTACTTTGAAGCTCAAATATATATACAGTGGGGAAAATAAGTATTTTAAACTAAAAAGAGAAATCCAGAAATCACAATGCATGATTTTTTAATGATTTATTTGTGTGATATAGCGGCAAATAAGTATTTGAACACCTGAGAAAATGAATGTGTAATCTGTAATGTTTGCTATTACAGAGGTTAAACGTTTCCTGTAGTTTTTCCACCAGGTTTGCACATACTGCAGGAGGGATCCTGGCCCACTCCTCCACACAGATCTTCTCTAGATCAATCAGGTTTCTGGGCTGTCGCTGAGAAACGCGGAGTTTGAGCTCCCTCCAAAGATTTTCGATTGGGTTCAGGTCTGGAGACTGGCTTGGCCATGCTAGAACCTTGATATGCTTCTTACGGAGCCAGTCTTTGGTTTTCCTGGCTGTGTGCTTTGGTTCGTTGTCGTGTTGGAAGACCCAGCCAGGACCCATCTTCAATGCTCTGACTGAGAGCATTGAAGATGGAGGTTGTTCCCCAAAATCTCACAATACACGGCCCCAGTCATCCTCTCTTTAATGCAGTGCACTCGTCCTGTCCCATGTGCAGAAAAACACCCCCAAAGCATGATGCTACCACCCCCATGCTTCACAGTAGGGATGGTGTTCTTTGGATTGTACTATTTATTCTTCTTCCTCCAAACACGCTTAGTGGAATTATGACCAAAAAGTTCTATTTTGGTCTCATCTGACCACAAAACTTTCTCCCATGACTCCTCTGTATCATCCAAATGGTCATATGCAAACTTAAGATGGGCCTTGACATGTGCTGATTTAAGCAGGGGAACCTTTCATGCCATGCATGATTTCAAATCGTGACGTCTTAGTGTATGACCTACAGTAACCTTGGAAACGTTGGTCCCAGTTCTTTTAAGGTCATTGACCAACTCCTGTCGTGTAGTTCCGGGCTGATTCCTCACCTTTCTTAGAATCATTGAGACCCCACGAGGTGATATCTTGCATGGGGCTCCACTCCGATTGAGATTGACCGTCATGTTTAGCTTCTTCCATTTTCTAATGATTGCTCCAACAGTGGACCTTTTTTTCACCAAGCTGCTTGATAATTGCTCCGTAGCTCTTTCCAGCCTTGTGGAGGTGTACAATTTTCTCTCTTGTGTCGTTGGACAGCTCTTTGGTCTTCGCCATGTTACAAGTTAAAGTCTTGCTGATTGTATGGGGTGGACAGGTGTCTTTATGCAGCTAACGACTTCAAACAGGTGCATCTGATTAAGGATGATACATGGAGTGCAGGTGGACTTCTAATGGGCGGACTAACAGGTCCTTCAGGGTCAGAATTCTAGATGACACACAGGTGTTCAAGTACTTATTTGCCGCTATATCACACAAATAAATCATTAAAAATTCACGCATTGTGATTTCTGGATTTTTCTTTTTAGTTTATCTCTCTCACAGTGGACATGCACCTACGATGACAATTTCAGACCCCTCCATGATTTCTAAGTGGGAGAAATAGCAAAATAGATTATTTTCCCCACTGTACATTAGCCAACCGAAGGAATTCCTATTAGCATTATCATGCCCCTTCAGAGGTTTTTTTTCTTGTAGAGGCAGTCACTATCAAGGATAATTGAGACATAATAGTACTTAAAAGTACAGTAAAATGGCAGTCAATGGGACAGTTAGTTAGTGCTTTGGATTAAACTGTTGGACCACTGGGTGAACTCCTGTTCAATGGAAGAAGCAATGACAACGAAACTTCCTTGGTCAAGGTGATAAAATCCAGAATCCCTTTTGTCTAGGACTGCCCTTTTTGTGGCTGAATAGGAAACTGAAGGGATTCCATGCTGGCAGCATGAAGTTTTTTTTGTACAGAAGAAACAGGGGCTGAGAATAAGTGAGGGACTCCATCTGGAGTGTGTGTGCTTGTGTGTGTGTGTGTGTCTCTGTGTGTGTGTGTGTGTGTGTGTGTCTTTTGTCTAAGACTGAGACAAGACCAATTAAATGTGTGCTCAATTCTCAGAGGAGACCTTCAAAAAGTGGCATTAAGACTGGTCTTGCTTACTATTACACTATGGATAGCTGAGGCTTCACTGATTGTTAGGGTCACTCAACCCCCCAACAGTGCATGGTGTCCTTTTGTGGCTGAATAGGAAACTGATTTCTTCACTGTATATATATTAAATATATATACAATTTAATTGCAATCGATGACATGTGCCTCCTCTTTGTCGTGACTTTGTCATGCATTAAACAATGATTAAGACATAATAAATATTGCATATAATATGTTTTATTGTATCTTTTTTGTACATTGTTGGAAACAATTACATTTTCTATCTCTTAAATTAGGCTTTTAAACTAATATTTATTTCAGGAACTCTGTTAAAAAACATAAAATACTATTTTGTTACCAAACCATAACCTCTGCTACATAATATACACATGATCTCATAAATAACAAATAAAATTAAATTATTCTAAGTTTTCATTGGGCTGTCCATAAAATCTTTACAGGCATAGCTAAGGCATGAGAATGGCCCACATTTTATTTTAAATCTGCAAGAGTTGGGAGGGCAAGGAAGAGGTTTACTTTCTAAAAACAAGGTGCTCATTCTATGATCGGTGAGATCCATTCATTTCAAATATACATCTCTTAAACCAGGATGATTTATACCTAACTGCAATCATGAAGAACCTGTTCATGCAGATACATGTTCTATTTTTCCAACAGCAACCACAGTATGGCAAATATTCCAGAAATAATTTGCTCTGTTCAAGGTTGCAGTGTATTTTTTAGTTCCCGACTGCCTCACTGTTATAAAAATATATCTCTTACTGGCCAGCAGCATGACTTCACTGTGAAAATCTCGCTGTAACATACTGCAGGAGTGATCAGAATACAAAATGAAGCCATTAATTCAAGCTCTATACTCTATGAAAATTGGCTGCCATATGTGCCTTTTTTCCTCATTTTGATCTCTTCATTGATGTTCCTGGGTTTCTTTGGACTAGCTGAACACATAACTGCTATCAGTGATAAAATCCAATTTTTGTTAATAGCCTGTAGACAGTAATCAAGATAAGATCTCTTTGCCCAGCAAGGATGAGACATTGAGGGATTTTCTCTGGAAAAATTTATTTAATATGCATGAGGTGAATGAGGGCAGGAAATGAAGCTTCTTTTCAGCAGATATATTTATGTGCATGTCTGTTAACCAGAAAGTGTGTGTGTGTGTGTGTGTGTGTGTGTGTGTGTGTGTGTGTGTGTGTGTGTGTGTGTGTGTGTGTGTGTGTGTGTGTGTGTGTGTGAATCTCATATAGTATAGTAAATGCAAACAGACAGAACCACACATGGACAGTATTCGGAATTTATAAATAATATTATACAGTCCATTAATTGACTCCTTAAGCCAACAAGCTTCAAAACCATATATGGAAACACACAGCTTTTATTTTGAAGGTAAACTCATTCTGTTTCCTGCCTTGATGTTTCATATAAACATAACAACATCCAAAACTTTTTATTAAAACATTTTTTGAATTTTATTTTATATATAAAAAATATGGCAAGATGAGAAAGTAAAAAAAAACTTACACCTCAACATTGTTGCCATTGTCCCATATATATGTGTATATCGCAATATACATTTGTGGGACTTTCTGTATGCATTGAGTTCAGGTTAAACTGAATTGATTCCATATGTTTGTCTTTAACCATGTATAAAATGTAAGATCACAAAAGGTGACTGTACTGATGCTCTGGTCTCTCCTCTTGGTTTCTCTCCTTCCTTCTCCCCATGCAGACAAATCTCAAAGTTTTGTTTTCTTTGATGACGGTAAGCTGTGTTAATCAGATGAAAATGTCAGCATCAGCCACTGTGAGGCTGCAATCAGTGGATTTGCTTCTGTACCAATCACCATCAGTATGCCTTTCATTTTCCACTCCATGCTCGGGCAGGACTGGGTCGATCTATTGAGACATCAAATGATTACAGACGCAAGCAATCCCTCCTGTGTCACAGATATTGATGCCTCTTCAGATTTCCCTCAAATCAACACCCTCTTGTGCAGTGGACTCATTGTCCAATAAGGTTATTAGTTATTTTATTATACATATATATATATATATATATATATATATATATATATATATATATATATATATATATATATATATATATATATATATATATATATATATATATATATGAATTAGATTTAAAAATAACACTTTATATGAACTTCAAAAACCAAGATCTAAATTATCCAAGCACTTAATAAATGATATTTAACCACCAAGTCACAGTACTATAAGCTCATGTCTCCTGGGTAGCTTTCTGCTAACTTGGAATCTGGATAAAATTCTGGACTTTTTCTCTCTCTTTAGGTGTTATCAGATCAAATGGATCATATTGAGCCAGTGCAATGAGTAACTACAGGCCTTTTAAGATGCTTTGAACAGTTTATCCACTGGATTACCCAATATATAGGCTATGTGACACATTATAATATTATTATATATAGTCTTACACTCAACACTCATATAGTATTATTTATAAATAAATAGTCTTACCAACACATCATATAATTTATGAGCAGTTGCTGGAACCTATATGGTACACAGTACAAGTTGTATTGCCTGGTGCAGACCATATAAGCACCCTTATTAACAATTATAGTTTTATTAATACTTAAATAGTCAACACATTATATAGCCTGAATGTACATATTACATAGTCCTATTATGTAGTCATATGAAGACATGATATGGTCATATTAACATGTTGTATAGTTTTGTTAACATTTAGTACATATAGTCTTGTTAACACTCATATAGTTTTATTATTGGATAATAAAAAATGGTAGTCAGAACTTAAGGACTTATACTTATTACATATTGATCGCTTATTAGTGCTTATTACATAGATTTAATATTAAGGTATTGGAGTTAGATCATTGTTAGACATACATTTTGTTTATACAAAATTTTTGTTTATGTCTTATGTCAACTTTGGTTTATGTACCATCAATGCAAGTAGAGGAGTAGAATTGACAAGCAGTCTGATAACAAAATTTCACTGTTGACCCAGTCCATGTGGCCCACTCATCACCATGAGACATTATAGCATTTGTCTGCTGCATGGTGAGTGGTTGATGAAGGATACCTAATATACATTGAGTATGTCGCCTACCGTTACTGTAAGTAGCCATCCTGTGTTTTAATCACCTCCTTCAAAGTGCCCTTCGCAACATATGCTTTAGGGAAACCAATCATTTCCTGTGTGTGTGTGTGTGTGTGTGTGTGTGTGTGTGTGTGTTCACTGGCAATGGTTAAGACAAGATATTATTATTATTATTATTATTATTATTATTATTATTATTATTATTATTATTATTATTATTATTATTATTATTATTATTATTATTATTATTATTATTATTGAGGTCACCTCTGAGCATAAAAGAAGTTTTCTTAAAGCCTCTTCACACACTTGCACTGGAAGCTTTCAGTGACTTGCAGAGAGACCACAGATAAATTATTGTCCTGGTGTAATTAATCTGTGTTAATTTATTTCACACAATATTTTTATAAGAATGCATTATTTTAACAGCCCTAGTAAAACACACAAATTGTCTTTGTTTCTGTAAACAAATATTGGTGTACATATGTAAAATTTGAAACATAAAATTCACAACTTTACACTGTTAAAATGTAGGTGTTTCTGGAACCAGGTAATCTGTGACCCATTTGTTTGATGCATGCAACATCATATACATAAAGGAACATACCCCATCAAGCCATGCCCACTGGTGGATACAACTCAAAAAACCATAGATGTAAAAAAAAAATTGGTCGAAACAGATACGAAGTCCAAATATAAACGTAAAGCTAAAAAAGTGTTGGTCAAAGAAACTTTGACAATTTATATCTTTTTCTGAACAGTTTTTATAATTTCAGAGACAAAAATAAGAATGCTATGTATTACCCATTTTATGTATAAGTCCCATTTCTCTTGCCATAGACTGGCACATCAAACAAAAAAATATTAACTGTATTTTTAACAGGTTTACCATGTTTATTGATTCATCTCTGTTATTTATATCAGACTGTGTTTTCCTCCTATGATTTACAAAAATTTGCAATCTGTTTTTTAAAATCAAACTATATGGATCATGTACTTAAAAAATTCACCAAGAATCTCAAAGATCAAAGGACCATCCAGTCTTGCCTTCCTCATATTTTTTCATCACTTTCCATTGATGTTTGTCACATTCGATATGCTGTGTGTGATATTTTTTCATTCTGTTACATGTGTGGTAACAGTATTTGCATACCAAAAGCTGATGAAACTGTGCAGAAATCATCAGATAACTGACAAGTATCAAATGTCTTAATTAGTTTCTGACATGATTACACCAGCAACTGCATTCACTTGCACACGCTTCCTTTCCTCTAACATCCAAATCAGGTTGTTTTTCACTTCAGCTGGTGATGAAAGAGATGGTATTTTCCCTCGTTCATTCAGTATATGAGAAGCACAGCATTTTGCATTTTGAAAGAAAATGAACCCCATTGACTTGGCATTATTATTTTAAATGCAAAAAATGTTTATACCTATCTGCAGAACCTGCCATCATTTTTGGCAGAACCTATCTGCCAAAAAAAGGCAAATATTTTCCAACAGTATTCACTCTTGCCAGCTAAAGTATGATTCTCCTGTTTTTTATGTTTAGGCAAGGGTTCAGGTTAACATGTGTTAATATTTCACCAAGACAATACAAATGCACTTGTAAAGGTGTTTTAACCTAACTAATCTATGACACTGACTCACTAGGGAACATGGGGATTCATTTCATTTGTTGCTTTGAGGTGAAACTGGTAAATAAAAAGGGTAAAACTCCCAGATAATGTTATATTTCTGACAAAGCTCCTCTAAACTTTGCATATTTATTATAATAGAAACTTTGTAGTCTAAAAACTAGTCCATTTCTGTGTGTCTGCTCTGGAGAAATTTCTCTCCCCTTTTCATTAGTACTGTTTTTGGCTTTGCTGATTAAAAATCCCACAATATTTGCTGCAGTGAGATTACTGTGTTGCATTGATACATTCACAATCACTGAAATCAATCTTTCTCCAGATGAAATGCAGTCCCTGAGTGAAATTACTAAAAGCCGGTATATCCCCGACTTACAACTCCTTACATAGCTCAGCGTAGGCACCTTGCCTCTGACGCTGCAGTAGCCAAGAGCCATTTACACAGAGTACCTTCAGTTTGACGCATAGGGTTTAAAATGTCTGTAGCCGAGGAAAATATTTAAAAGTAACGGCCATAAATCTGATCCAAGAGACCTTTTGTCTAATTCAGCATACATCTTCTTACTACATGCAAGCTTTGTGTGTGTATTCTAAACAAAAAACAGATTAACAAACTGCATTGGATTATTTGATGCCTAAACTTTTTTTAAGAAACACTTTTCTGTGAAGAAATAAAGTATTTTATTAAAACTAGATTAAATTTCCCAAAATCTGAAAAAGAAGAATAAAAAATATTTTTAATTATCTGCCAAATTATATAATTCGAAATAATTTTACTCAATATTTCACCAGCCAAATACAAGCTATTTCTTCTTGTTAAGATTTTTTTTTTTTGCTGCGTGTTATTGCTGTGGAATATTCTCTCTCACATATAAGAGACATTTGTCTGTAACCGGAGGCTTGTGCTGTCAGTTTCTCAGCTTGTCTGGTGCTTGTCTGACTTCATCCACCGCTGCTGTGAGTCTAGAGGAGCACAGATGCATCTGCCATACACGTCGTTCTCCTCTCTCCATCTTCCCCTGTCATCACAATGCTCCCCGTAACCTCTTTCACTCTTTCTCATCCTCTTTCTCTCTCTGTTTATCTATTAATCTTGCTATTGCTCTTGTTACATATCTCTCTTTCTCTCTCTCTCTCTCTCTCTCTCTCTCTCTCTCTCTCTTTACTGCTAGTAATTGAATAGAATAATCCCGATCTTTTGTCTTATGTTCTGTCCCCCTTCTCTCTGTCTCTCTGTCTCTTTCTATCTGTTCTTTTCATTTTGTCTCGCTTTCATCTCCTTTTTGTTTGTCACAGTCTTTGTTTTGTTTTGTTTTTTTGCGTGATTTTTTTTCATTCCCTTGGACCTCCTGTGTCCTGCTTGAATTGTCCTGTCTCTGTTTTTATTTTACCTCTCTGCATGAATCTGCCTCCGTCTCCTCTTTCTGACTCTCTCTTTAATTTTCTGTCTCCCATGTTCCTCTTTTTTTCCCACCTCTCACTGCCTTTCACACCACGTGCCTCATTTTGTCATTGTCATTTCGCTTTCTCTACAGGCTTCTTTTGATCCTCTAACTCACTTTTACTCTTTAGCTCTCTCTCTCTCTCTCTCTCTCTCTCTCTCTCTTTCTCTCTCTCTCGCTCTTGTTTGCCCCCCCTCTCTCCTATTTTCTCTTCCTGGCTCTCCAACTCCTTGAGCTCCGTGATACTGTTGTCATGGTGACGCCCATCATTTTCTGGCATGAATGGAGAATACTTTATTGATGAGACGGCATGGCAGAGGAATAGAGAAAGGTAGAGTGACTGAAAGAAAGAGCAAATCAGGAGTGATATGTAAATGATCCTTCCTGCTGCTCACGGTGCTACACATTTCCACCCTGTAATCTGCCTGGTGCTTATGAGTTGAAGAGGACATTGCGAGGCGAGGCACACCAAATCTTCTTGAGGGGTTTTGGATATTCTCCCTATATCCCCCAAAACACACGGAATATTAATTGCTCTCAGCGTGAGAAGTCAGGATCGTAGATTCCTCTGATTAGAGGGCAATGAGCTGGTTTCAGCAGCATCTTTAATAATGAATTCTGCTGTCTAAATGTAGCATAATAAATTGCATGTTTTCAAATTGTCTAGTGTGAGCGCTGGTGTTTTTCTGAGGTTGGATGGCTATTGTTCTCAGCTTGCAGTGGTGTAGTGTTTGCATACAATGCAGACTGGCATAACTGGCCTAGGCAGAAGACGAGCTCATTAGACACTTCAGATGTAGACATCATCTTGAAAGGCTTGGCACAACAGATGAGGTGCTAGATTTATACTAGTCCTTTAAGCTATATAACCAATCAGTGCCACAGTTAATTTTTAAATAACTTAAATAAATGCACATATATTTTTAGAGACTTGCTTACAATAGTACAGCTACAGCTACAATAAAGGGATGGCATAGATTGCTGGTGCTATGAGGGTCCACAGACAAAAAGTAGCTCAAGATTTTGTAGCAGGAAATAACAGTGAGTGTGTATGTCTGTGTGTGTGTGTGTGTGTGTGTGTGTGTGTGTGTGTGCGTGTGTGAGGGTCAAACTGGACGTGAGGTCAATCTTTGTGCTAATTTGTGTTTTTGACCTCTGATCTTTTGCCCTGCAGTCCACCTGCTGTCAGAGACGATCCAGGGAGTGACTGCCACTGCCACTGGGATCCAGTACCAGCAGTCCTGGCTCTGCATCCTGTAAGCTAAGCATGCAAGAGAAAGCCCATTACTCACTCATTATGTTAGTTACTATTTGGGGTCTTTAGAATGAACAAACCTACATTTATTCTTTCATTTATTTTATTTATATGTATCATTCACTCATGGTGCCCAGCACACATAATATTATTTTAATAGACAGCTAAACTGACTACACTAAACAACAACAACAGGAGACTAGACTAACAAGAAAAACATATATACATATACACATACATACATATAAATACATACAGTACATGTATACATATAGATAAAACATTGACACACATACATATGTAAATACACCAACCTAGATGAATATATACTCTATGTATATACTCATATTTGGAAACATATTAAAATATACAACATAATTCTGCTCTTTTCCCAGGTTTTACAAATAGAATTGATGGTATGAAACCCTTTTCTAAAACATAATTCCAAATGAAAGGATCTGTTAACTCATTTTATCAAAATTATATTGAGGGCAGAAAAACATTAAATGCATCTAATTTTACAATCTGTCCTCAAGTCTTTCTTCTGCAAGTCATCACATCTAGCCTGGTGTATAGACATGTACAATACACTTGATATTGTGCATAAAATAACTAACTACTATCTTTGCTAATATATGATTCATCTTAATGTATATTTTTAAAACGATTTAGGGAAAAATATTATCTGCATATGCATGCGTGTTTGTGTGCATGTGCGCGTATGCATGTGTATGTGGCTCACCCGACACATTTAAATACCACCTAACTGTTGCTGCAGACAAAGAGGTTAATCTATGGAAATTAAAGACACTGCTGGTGTGGTGAGGCATTGACATTTACTTGAATGACAAAAAAAAAGAGTAACGCTTCCTCCTTTCCCCCCTATGGGCTCCAGCTGCAACGTGAAGCATCTCCAGAGGCGTCACGTGTGTATCTCTCGCCTGGAGAGGCCGCAAAACTGGGGGGAGAACTGCTGCGAGGTTCGCTATGTCATCCTGATACTGGCCCCGCTCAAAATGGTAACTGCTGAACCCAGGAGGAAAATGATACGTTTTTATGTCATACTCAATCACTGTGGCATTTGTTAATCAACTTTTTGGGTTATTTGTTTCGTTTATTCATGTTATTATCTCTAATTCATTTAATTTATTAATTTGTGCTCTTCTGTAGCTCACTACCAAATGCTATGCTTATCTAGCTAAAGTAATATTTTATAATATTTCATTTTTTCTTTCAGTTATTTACTAGTAATGAAAACAACACAATCCACTCTTTCATCTCTCACTTTATCACTTTTTGCTCGAAAGTGAGTTCTGTAGATGTTTTAACAGCAGGAATAGATTAATAAAAATCCAACTCACTGTATGATCAATGGAAGCATCCCACTGCTACGCCTCAAATAGTTGAGAATTTGCATACCCTGTGGCTCTTCCTTCAGCTGCTGTCTTTAGAAAGAGTGTATATTCAGTTCAACACTTCTTTTGAAAGTAGTCTGCTCATTAAAAAATCATAAAGTCAGCCACCTGCCATAATTCCAATTCTTATTTTTTTACTCTTAAAAGCATTTCAGGATGAATTTATAGAAAAAATAGGGGCAATCCTACAGCATTTTCACCAATAAATACTTCAACAGTCGCTATTTGTTACAAAACCTGCCATGTACCCTGTTGCAAGAAGCTTCTGATCACCACGCTTTATAGTAATTAGGGTTCTTTTGTAAGCGTTATGTGTTAACATAAAAAGAAAAGTGGGGAGAAAACAAATTTAGAAATAAAATAAAACTGGAAATGATGCTTTAAAAATACTGGTGCGTTCCCAGAACAAATCAGGCCAATTGCTTGGCCACTGGAAGTGCAGCCTTGTCCTGAAGCGCTCATCCAATTTCTTGCATCTTTAGCAACAGACCCACCTGAAGTTGATCTGATAAACAGTTCTTAAGAAATGTAAATATACAGTATGTCATACAAAACACAGACAGATGACTGTTACTATAGTTAGATGATCCTGTTACAGCACTAGCACTACCTATTGGCCAAATGGCACAAATTTGTTATGGTCACTCAGACATTATATTTTCACATGTTTAGCACACGTGGTTCCAATACAGCAGCACAAAGTGTTACTGTATTGTGAAATTTTGAGTTGCAGCTACAGTAAAAGTGTAAAAACTTTTTCCAGCTTGGTTCTAAAAGCAAATTTGTTGATGAGATTTGGGCGTGACTTATTTGGTTATTTGTCTGGATCCAAGAAATAGACCAAAATGTAAATTTGTGTGTTATGGCAATTTAATATAATATAACTTTTTGTTGTCCACACAAGACACAAACCAAGTGTGAAGTTGATTGGATGAACAATCGTTGTGATATGCAACAGAAACATAGAGTAACTGATTGCTGCATTATAGAGAGATGATTTTCACTGTTTATTTCTGATCTCAGCCCAGCCTTTATTTATTAAAAAGTGTAGGCTGATGGCAGGATTATAGGAAATATCATTTGCATATTTCTTTAACTCAGTATATAGATTTCTTTAAAAAAAATTATACTGACTCTAAAATACCGTACTGGTGCCAAATATGTAATGAACTGAATTTAATCCATGGGCCTCTCAATATCTTGAGTGTGTCCGGCTGAGAGGTTTGGCTCACTGTTGTGTGCAGATTTCTGTTTTCTTCAGCTCTGAAGAGCTTGCTGTAGCTGGTGGCATCCAGTAAACCCTTCAATTTCATCAAAACATGAACTCTTTTCTGCTCCCGATTAAACCACTCAACCCTCCAGTCCTGCTTCATTCTGATCTTTCAAAACATACACACACACACACACACACACACACACACACACAGACACACACACACACACAAGCACACACACTCCAGATGGAGTCCCTCACTTATTCTCAGCCCCTGTTTCTTCTGTACAAAAAAAACTTCATGCTGCCAGCATGGAATCCCTTCAGTTTCCTATTCAGCCACAAAAAGGGCAGTCCTAGACAAAAGGGATTCTGGATTTTATCACCTTGACCAAGGAGGTTTCGTTGTCATTGCTTCTTCCATTGAACAGGGGTTCACCCAGTGGTCCAACAGTTTAATCCAAAGCACTAACTAACTGTCCCATTGACTGCCATTTTAACTTAGCTCTGAAGCTGCATGTCAGAAACAGACAGGTCTGGGTCTAGTCTTGCATCAGCCTTGCTTGACTTTGGTCTTGGTCTCGAAACACTTTAGACTTGATCATGACTTGGTCTTGATTTGGGTGGCTTTGAGTAGAACACAAGTTAACTGTGTAATGTATTCTGTTTGTTTGTTTGGATTCAATTGTTTTTTCCACATGAACCCTTCTTGTTTCGTGCCTCTCTGCAACCTTTGAGCAACCTCCTTGCCAGGCAGCAATTACAACCACTAATGGCCTTCTCAGAGGCATTCATCTGAGCCCCAAGTAAGCAATAAGTACTATTATGTCTCAATTATCCTTGATAGTGACTGCCTCTACAAGAAAAAAACCTCTGAAGGGGCATGATAATGCTAATAGGAATTCCTTCGATTGGCTAATGTACAGTGGGGAAAATAAGTATTTGAACACCCTGCTATTTTGCTATTTCTCCCACGACATGCACCTACGATGCATGAAAATTTCAGACCCCTCCATGATTTCTAAGTGGGAGAAACAGCAAAATAGCAGGGTGTTCAAATACTTATTTTCCCCACTGTATGTAATCTTGCATGGGTAAGGGTGAGCCATTTCCCACTATTTAAAGAGATTTACAGAATTTGTGTTTTTTTCTCCCTTTTCTCCCTTTGCTGAAGGCGCTCAACAGGCATGACCTTAAGAAATATTGTTTATTGTTCACTTTATTAAACAAATTCATACCTGAAAGCTCTTATCACCTCATTTATGCACTGTTGCCTTAAAAAAATAGATGAATATTTATGTGTTAGATTCACTTTCTGCATCCACATTTGCCCACTCAGCCTAGTTGATCAAACTAGTGACCAAAACTTAAAATATTAAATAATCATTCCACTGAAGTTCTTTGGCGAATAAATCACTAATTGCTATAAAGGTGACTGTACACATTTTTAGCTCCCTGTTTTATTGGACATAGAACATAGAACAGTGAACTTAGCTAGATTTATAGCAGAAACAAGAGATTCCATTGGAGACTCAGAAGATAGCTTGTGCATCACAATCCATTACTTTCAATGTAGTCTTGTATAACCAGATTATATAATACTAACAGTATGGTCTGGCTGAAAAAAATGGTTTTGATTGTTTGTATCTCAATAAACCAATCACAGTTGTCTAGGTAGGGCTATCACAGTATGGAGGGAGAGTGCCATTACAAAATAATGTTGGTGAAGAAAATATGAAGGTGGGTTTGCAAAAGAAAATGTGACATAAACCTTACAAGATGTAAGAGATTCAGATTCACCGCATATTTATTGACTTTTAATTTAATCAGAGGAATCAGTTAAGAACAGATTCTGTTTACAATGATGATGGAATCTTTCAACATAGTGGCCATTTCCCTCTTCTTGTGTCCTGGCAAAATGCAATTCTAATGAAAACGATGACATTGACCTACCCACACATGGCTATGACATTTTTCAGGCTTGAGAGTAATCATCAGAAATTGATTAATTACATCCACTATCTTTGTTTTTATGTTGTGCATGCAGTAGATTTATAATGCGAAATATTGCTACTTCGGCCAGATAATTTATCACAAAGGTTTCTACACACTTATTCCTTTATAATACAAGGAATCTCTCTCATTTTTTATTTTCCTTGCATTTTCCTTTTGTTATTGCAACCACGATAGGTAGCCATGTAGAACTGATGTCTGCGTGAAGTTTGTGGCAGTTGTCCAATAGGTAGCGCTGGTAGCCCCAACATGTATGTATAAATGAAAGCATCCCTGTTTGTATGTATGCCTGCCTCCTTGCTTATCTTGAGAATAGTTCATCAGATCAAATTACACATGGATGATGTATTGCTGAGGACCCCTTAGTAATTTTGGGAGCATATCTATGTTCCCCCAGGTACTGACATATGGTGCTAGAACATGGGGCAAGGAGTAGGGCAAGCAGCACTCCTAGCCAAGCAAAACACCGGTTCAGAACATGAGGCTGCTAACAATCTCAGAATCTCAGGATGACTACAGCAGCTGTTCTGTACCAGGGCTGTTTAAAGTGTATAGAAGGTGACTATTTGATATTTTATTGGTTGATGGAGTATTCCTTTAAAACTGTTTTTCACACCTGATATCTGATTGTAGGTGGGGTATCTCATGCCTCAACATAGAAAGAAAGCTTTTAGAATAATCAAGATCTGTTGTTTCAACTCTTGCTGAAATTCAGTTATCACTGTGAAAAAGCTCAAGGGCTTTAGTTCTTCTGTTTGCTGCAGCTGCTGCTGTATGCACTGAGCTCTGCTATGTTGGTATCATCACCAGCTGACTAACAAGGCTTCCATGGCAGTACATGATCTCTGCGCTTGCCAGCACAATATATCCATCACTCTAACTCTTTCACAAGTCACAATTTGTGTCCTGTGAATTATTTGTAACAGATGTAGGATTATTTTATTCCAAAACACCCAGCTTCAAAACACCACCTGCCCAGCCTGCCTAGGAAGCAGTGATGTTAAAATGTACAAGATCAGATTTCTATCTCTATAAGGTCTCGTGCTATAATATGTAAAAAAAAAAAAAAAAAAAGGTAATTGTGACACAGAGAAAAACTATTAAGTTTTTCTATACAATTGAGTTTCAAGAAGCAACATAAAACAGGGACCTAACTCTGCAGATCTGAACTCTTTAAGTAAATTGTACCATAATAAAGGGGTGCTGATAGTAAAAACCTGGAACAGCTAGCAGGGTTTGGCCATCTGATTTCAGACTGGGTGCTGGTTTGTAAGAGGCTAACATGTCTGAAAGATATAGCAAGTCCCATTTTTTAATACACTTGTTTACATCTTGGTTGTTTTTTAACTATCTTTATTTGGATGGTTTTAGTCGGTCTAAAATGTCCTTTATGGTACCCTTACCGTGTACAAAACATAAGCAAAGGCAAAATGTTGATATATTAGGCATTAATATATATAGGCATTATATATATATATATATATATATATATATATATATATATATAAAGGAATTTCAAAAAATTGTCAAGCTGACTCATTCAAATGTAGAATAAATTTAGCAGAAGCACCCAATGTAACATATGTCACGTTACAGATCTATGACAGGGGGTAAGTATAAAAAAATATATATATGTTCTTCTCCCTCCATTTTTCTGTGTCATATCTCCAGTAATTTTTCTTCAAAGAAAAATGTATTCCGGTTAACATAAAATTTTGCAAGCAACATATGTACAAATGTATTAAGAAATTATCCTTTGAAACTGAATAAAAACTGAAAGGACAGTGTCAAATGCCTGCAAAAATTTGCGTAGTTGAACACACCTCTGCACATCCGACGGGACAGTTCTCGACTAGATAGTGGAGACAGGAGACATTCAACAGCTGAAGCACCAGATTTTTGTTTTCAGGAGTTGGTTTAGAGCAAGTCAAGGCAGAGGGAAGAGGATGGATAATCAGACTTACATTTCTTAAGTGGCCAGAAATAAGACTTCAAATGAATGTTAATGTTGCTCCTTGTCTGATGGGAATAAAAAATAAGTAACTGTTATCGTTACCGCGTGACTGAAACATGAGTGCATGGACTTTTCATTTTTAATGTAGTTAAAGCTGTTTCATTATATTAATATAACCATTTTTTTTCGCTTCCACAGAAAAGTACCAAGACAGCGATGGAGCTGGGCAGGACGTTCGCCACCCTGTTCTCCGACATCTCCTTCAGGCAGAAGCTGCTGGAGACGAAGACGCAGGAGGAGTTCAAGGAGGCTCTGGTATTCCAGAGGCACCAGCTGACAGCAGCCAACCAGCAACCTACCGCTCTAGGGAAGGAGGAGACCGACCCACGCAGTCACAAACCCCTCAAGGTGGGCTGCAGCAAGTGCGAGCTGTATTAGGTGCAACCTTTCAGCATCAGGCTTTTAGGCACATTTATACTCATTTGAAAGCAGCATGTATTCATATGGGGGCATTATGAGTCATTCTCAGTGCCAGGATCACTCCCTAATTTTCCTCTACATGTTGCAGTTGGGTATTATCTGATTGCTTCCATCTCAGGGCAGGGCTCTGTCGAGGAATAAAACTGTGCACATACATTTATGCATTCCAGCCTTTATTTGCTGTTCAATCCCCCTTCCTCCTCCTCTTCCTCCTCTCTTCGCTTGACTGGCTTGAATCTTCCATCTTTTCTCTCCCAGTAATCAATCAGCATCAACTTCTGCCAGGCCTCCTCAGTGGGTAAATGACCTTACATCTCTCACAGTACTGTCAAACTCCCCACCCCTTAGCTACGCGTGCTTGTGTACACACACACATACACACACACACACACACACACACACAAATACATAAACTCACACAAACAAGACCCACTTCTAGAGGGGTGCTAACCAACATCTCTTCCTAATGTTGCCGTTTGCAGGCCAGGGCTCAGAGACATTTCCCCCCTGGGTTTTCTTTCCTTTTTTTTTTTGAGCCACTCACTGAGCAAGGGATATATGGAGAGATACAAATGGAAAGAATGTGTTTAAAATGTATCCATCTACTTTATTTAGCATTTATTTAACATTTTAATTTAGAAAAAAAGAGGCAAAATTGTGTGTTAATTTTTGGAATCCAAAGGTATCCATTATGTCAGAAATTCACATTTTAAACCTCTGAATTGGCTAATGGGATTTGCATATATTTGATTCCTTAAACTGGATTTTTTTTATTCAGTAGATGCAAATATTGAACAATGAAGGGAAAACAAGTTATTCAAAATTTGTGAATTTTAGAGGCGGACGACATGGTGGTGCAATGGTGCAATGTGCTGTTGCCTCAAATTGTGTTTTTATGTTTTTTTTTGCTGTTGCCTTACTCCAATCAACCACTCAGATATAATGGCAAACAGGTGAACAGTAATTCCTCTATGAGACTCGAGACACATCAAGAAGGTTGCAGGCCTTCAGCTGGGACCTTTCTGTGTGGAAATTGTATGTCTTTCTTGTAAGTTGTAAGTGAATAGTGTGTGCCTTACGGCAGGCTGGCGACCTGTCTGGGGTGTATGCCTAACTATCACCTGAAATGTGCTGGGATTGGCTCCAGACCCCTGTGATCCTAGTGAGGAATAAGCAGGTATAAAAAATAAATTAATAAATAATTTCAGAGAAAAATCTGTGCTAGAAATTCAGTTACTTTAAAATCTTTTTTTCCAATAGTGGGCAGAGAGAGCAGGGGAAATCAAGAGGGAATAGAAATTATTTTAAAAAAATAATAAAATAAAATAAGAGAATGGAACAGAGAAAGAAAGACCATCCACCTCTGCCACCTCCTTCCACATCTGAAATTGACATTGGACCACCTGCAACAACATACCACTTTCCTCTCCTTGAAAAAAACAAGGCCATATTGTTGGGTTTTTATGTTTTTCTTTCCTGTCGCCTCACTCTATCGACCACTCAGAACGAATGGCAAACAGGTGGACAGTAATTCCTCGCTGAGACTTTTGTTTATCCGACCTGAGCCTGCTGGTTGATCATCGCAAACGCACACACACAGACATACACAGAGAGAAAAATACACCCACCGGCTTCCTTGTAATAATAGATGATACCATGATGTATAGAGATTTAATGGATTGACAATGCTTGTTGAACAACTGTGCAGCTTCATAAAATGAGTCAACCCACTCAGGAAGAGAAATAAAATGCTGACGCTGTTGTTTGTTTTGATGCTATTTACATTGTTTCGCCAAAAAAACATCAAAACTGTTTTAGATGACAAATGAGTCAGGAATTATTTTCTCAAGGCCTTTTCCTACTCATTATTACCTCACCCTTCCTGCACCTTGTCAAGTTTTCCATTTTCTTGTGTAATGCTATGTTCAACAAGAAAATGAAACATTGGTGAATTGGATGATTTGCTTAATAAACTCAGTCAGGACTGCACTTTTACTCTTCTTCACCTTGAAAGCTCATTTTTCTATGAATACTTAGGTATGACGTTGCTCTTTTCCATTTTTCTGGCTTCTCTAAAAATTTAAAATAAATCTTCTATCCCTCCCACCATTTCTGTCATCTCTCTTTCATTATTCTTTATCTTTCTAGAAAGACAGTGGTCTAGTACTAGTTTTGCAATTAAAAGTTTTTTTTATGATCCTCTTACTAAATCATCAGAAATGGGGATTTGAATGATCATTTGAATAAGGATTTATCCCTGCGGATCCCAGGGTCTTTGTTGAATCATCCATTTCATCTGAATGTGTCACTGTCCCCAGCAGAGTAAATTTGAAAAGGTCCAGTTGTGTACAGCCTCAAGACTTTGGAAGTCACTGTGGATAACACAGGCTACATTTCCTAAAACCAAACATTTAAAATAAAAATTGTACATTGTTAAAGCTCAAAGAACCAGCTCGCTATTGAATTATTAACTACTTTACATAAAGCTGGTTGCAGATTCTGCCTGTTGGTACAGACGTCCTGTCAGACCTAAACACAGCTTCATGGTTCCTCTACCTCCTGATTAAGTTGTGTACTTCTATTGTTCATTGACTGATTCCAACAATTTTTAAACTTTGTAAATTCCTAATTTTAATTTTGTGTAATCACGGAGTGGAACACCCCTGCATAGCTCCTGTGTGCATTGTCAGTGTTTTGTTATGAATATGCTTTTTATACAATTTTCGTCTTTGTCTTCAGCAGGGAAGCCCAGACTTCCCTCTTCATGGCCACTTGGTTTAGCTTATCCAGGGGAATGCCAAGGCAGTCCCCAGTATAGCCAAGTTACATAGTCTCTCCAGCATGTCTTCCTCAGGGCTGCCCCGTGGAGGGATGTGCCCTGTGGGGATGCTCCCTGCTCACACTCTGCCAACAAGCGTGCTACTCCCCTAATGTAATGGAGGTGCAATTGCACTTTATTTTAGGACTGTAAAAAAATAATATATATAAATAAAAACAATAAAAAATAAAAAAAATAAAAAAGCATGTTCCACAAGGTCTAACGTGCCCCCCTTGACAGAGCCTCACGCCCCCCCCAGAGGGCCCTACTATTTGAGAACCACTGCTTTAAGTAAATTCGATTTGGCAAAATAGAAAACATGTAATTAAGTGCCATTGCCTGCAGGTGGCACAAGTCTCAAAATCGCAGCATCTGTTACTTCTCTAGCAAACTGCTGCTGTTACTTATTGGTTGTAGTTGGTGCAGGTTCAACTGAAGCTGGTCCTGCATCAGTTATTTTGCATCAACCTGTATGTCATTTTTAAGAAATCTCACCTTTTCCCATCTGTCCACAGTGTAAAGACTTCTTCAAAGCCGGTCGGGGGATTTATGAGGACTTGTGCCGCAGACTGCCTCTCTACGCCTCTGACTTCACAGATGGTAGGCAGGACCTAGACTTGTAGTGAAAGTGAATCATCATTCTTATTACACCACACTGGGGCACTTCGGGCAGCTCCTCATTTGTCTGTCACACTTTGACTCAAATACATCTGTGCTGCATCTGTGTCACATCCAGGCTTGTCTTTTGCTAAAGTGACTCAGATGTCTTACTGCTCCCTTATGTTCCTCTATGTCCAATATTATTGTAATTTCCCAAGTCATCAGACGAGGACATTCCCATTGTAATCTCAGCAGGCTGATGGTGTTATTGACTCATCAAATCATTTCTTTCTGCAACACCACTGCCCCCTCGCTCATAAATGTGCACATGCAACATGACCTTGAAACATTTCCTTTAAAAAAAAAAGACTCAAACAACAAAATGCAGTTTGTGTTATATTGTACTAAAATATACTACTTACTTTACATGTGAGAGCAATTTTGATTTTATTTCGTTATCGTTATTTATCTCGAACAGATCAAATATAAAAAAGGATATTGAAGGCTGTGAGAAGGTGACCACTGCCCCCCTTCTCACCGGCTCATATTAGGGTGGAGCCACAGCCTTCCGTGTCGACACTGGACTTTTGTACACACACTCACCACACGCAGAGGTTGAACCAGTTTAAGTTTATTTTTAAATATATATGTGTGAAGTACTTGGTGACATGATAGGGAGCAGGAGGCAGACACCGGGATCGCGGCGAACTCAGTTAGTTTTCGCGCCACCCTTTCATCTCGGCGTCCAGTGCGGTACTCACTGCTCATCCTGTTTACTGTTTAAGCCTCTGGTTTGTCACATATTCACACACAATCACAATATCACACACAATCTCTCACACACACACACACTCACACTCACACATACACACACGTGTCTCCATTCATTC
Organism: Eupleurogrammus muticus; assembly: GCA_036785175.1. Lineage (NCBI taxonomy): Eukaryota > Metazoa > Chordata > Actinopteri > Scombriformes > Trichiuridae > Eupleurogrammus > Eupleurogrammus muticus. The sequence continues at coordinate 1,999,240 of JAYKQN010000012.1, forward strand.
TCAATCACCTGCACTCACCTCCCGGTCGGAAGTGTGCGCTGCTGCTGGGGCATTATTTCACGTTGCACAGGGGTGTTTTTGATTTCCTTTTTTATTGTAAATATGTATGTGTGGTGTAAACTTTGAGTGTGATGGTTTTTATGAGGTGTGTTTTGATATTTTCATTATATTTTTCACTATTTGGTTAAGCTTTGTTTGATGGTAATTGTGTAATTGTGATGGTAATTGTGTGTGGTATATTGGTTTTCCCCCACTAATGGTTTGATCCAATTAAGCCTAGTCAGGCAGATGCTTAAAAGGGCAGCCATTTGACATTTACACTGGCTTTGTCCAACCTGCTGAGAGGTGGATCATAGTGTTGTGCTGGTGTATGAGCATTTACTGTTTTTCTTTTCAAAGTGTGCGACTATTAATAAATCGCTTTTTTTTGCAAAATTGAACTCTGCTGCCTCCTCCACCATATATATATATATATATAAAGAAGTTTTCTTTTAATTTCCACTTGGTAAAAAGTGCAAAATGTTATGATGCAGTAGTTTTACTATTTTTCTATCTAAATGTGTATATACTAGTGTCAAAATGAAACTTGTGATTTTACTATGTATAATAATAAAATAAATCATATAAAGAATATAAAGTAAAAAAAAATAAAATCTGTATCATTCCACCTCTGCTTTTGAGCAACATTCACTGATCTGTAGCATTGGTATTTTTTGTCTTGTGTCATCTAATAATGATCATCTGATGAAAGTCATAGGACCAAAACCACTGGGATCACATTTCATCGGCCGAATTAAGTGTTATGTTACATTCCAACATAGATCCTCCATCATTTGGATAAAAGGTAGAACTGCTTTTTCAACAATGGAGGTTGTAGTGTAATAGAACAATTTTACTGTAGAAGAACCATGTTAATCTTTTGGCCATTTTGAAATGAAAATGTTGAGCCTCCTCCGCACCATTATGAGGTGAACATGACTCATGTGTTTGTGTTTGTCTCCCCTCAGGTATAGTTGGCAGTAATAAAACCCTACTGAAGTACATGACCACAGCCATCTTCCTCTACATCGCTATCCTCCTCCCCGCCATCGCTTTTGGCTCCCTCAATGACGAGAGCACACGTGGTGAAATTGGTATGAGGATAAAAGTCACAAAACACCTCTTCTTACTGATATTCTCTATGCAGATAAATCATCACATAGTTTATATAGTACTGATCTAACAAAGAATTAACAAAATATTCTTTGAATTTTTCAAAAATTAATTAGGCAGATAATATGTAGCTAGTTGTTTAGACATAAATTGTATATGTTATATTCAGCATAATAATTATTGTTTTTCTGTGAACTGTAAATACTGGACTGAATCTAGCGAAACTTGGTGGCAGGTTGCAGAATTGGTGAAGGATGAACTCATTACATTTTGGGGCAGATCCCAAATTTTCACAGCTAGTGGCTCCTGCTTCAGTGGAATGTTAGTAGATGAATGAGCAATTCACAGAGCTCTGCTCGTGATTCAGTTAGGTATTATCATAAATGTTTAGGAGGTATAGCCACATATTGGTTGTGATGCACACTTTTATGTCAGATAGTTTAGCTAGTTAGTCATTAGTTTGTTTCCATTAATCAACTTATAAACTAAGAGGGATCATCTTAAGTTAAAATGCAATTTTCACATCTGTGATGTGTCAAATTACAGGCTGCCGTGCATATTCACTGACAGTGAAGTGGAGTGGTAAACATCTGGAAGTAAGGCTTCTGAAAGAGGAGTAGAAAAAATTATATCAGTCATATATGATTATTCAAAGAAAAAATACTTATTTTTAATGTCTTGAAATATATTTGAAGGGGGTCATAGAAAGCAGTTGTTTAAAATTTATTTGGAAATCTTTTTGAAGTTTTTATTCAGTTGTAGAGATGAACATTGTTCAGAACACATGAATATTTCTTCCTGTTTGTTCCTCTCTTTCCAGATGTCCGGAAGACCATTATCGGCCAGAGTATCGGTGGGGTCATCTACTCCTTGTTTGCTGGCTCTCCTCTCGTCATCCCTCTAACCACAGCTCCCCTCGCCATCTTCATCAGTGGTAGGCTCTCCCTTGTTCATCTACTCCGCTCACCTAAAACACACTTTTGGATTCACAGTTTCTTCCAACAACCACATTTGAAAAGGAAACTGGCGTTCACAGAGTGTTAAAAGATTACGTTTGAATTAAGGGAAGTGTTTAGAACTGTTTAGAACAGCCCCTCAACTGCTTCCTTATCTGCTCTCTATGGTGGGCTTGAGGTGCCAAACAGAACAACATTTGAAACAAAAATATTTTCAGGAAATACATCATTTCAGGGGAAACAAGAGCTGGACAGACTGACTGATGTTGAAACTGCAGTAATGCAGGTGCTGCACAAGTCCACTGAGGTGAAGGAGGAGCTAACCCAGATGGTGAATTCCTGATTTACTGGTCCGTTGATATTCCAAACCTCACTTATTCATGAGCTTTGGGTAATGACCGAATAACAAGATTGTGTGACTCCTCTCTAGTTTTTGCAGCTGGTCAATTTTTGTTGTGTGTTGAACTGCTATGCGGCTTCAACATGTGAAAAACTAAATGAAACAATTATGTACTTCCACAATATGACATGCCTCCTCACTCCACTGATGTCACAACGCAGACAGTGAAATGTTAGAGTGAGGAACTCAAATGGGGTCTAGCCGTCTGATTAGGCCAACGTTTCATAAAACACAACAGCATTTTTTTCCTTTTGTGAATGTGTTCATTCAGGGGCATCATTACACTCCCTTTTTCCCAAACAGACAGTTTGAGTTCATTGGTCAGGAAAATGCATAAACAAACATGTAAACTTTCCATTAGGTTAAGAGAGACAACAGAACATATTGTATGTTTTGTAGTTTGGAATTTAAATGATGTTGATGGCTGGAACTTGCAGAACTGTGCAGCAATAAAGAAAAGCAGCAACAAAGATGCCAAGATGGAGTTTTAATACGAAAGCTGTTTGTTGAGTTTTTGGTGTGATGGTGATCTTTGAAGATTTTAGAATTATGCTAAGCACATTCTCATTGAGATAAGATAAGATAAGATAAGATAAGACTTTATTGATCCCACAACGGGGAAATTTGTCTGTTACTGCAGCGTACAGAATCAAGAAAAGGAAATAAAAGCTAAAGAAGATAAAAACTATAAAAAATTAAAAATAAAAATACACAACACTATGTACAAATTCATAGAATTTATTGATCCGCATACACAGTATGCATTATGGACATAGAATGGAGAAAAAATACTAATGATTGTAAGAAAAAAGTATGCATGTACACATACATACATGCACATACATACCTACATACATAAAAATACACATACACACATATTTGCATATATATATATATATATGGACATACATATCCACGCGCATACACACACGTACACATACATTGCCAATGCACACTTAAGGTGCAGGGTGTGTGTGTAAAGAAAAGTGACCAGTGGGGGAAAAGTGACTACAGTGAGTTATAAAGTCTTGCTGTCGGGATGAATGATCTGCGGAAGCGCTCCTTTTTGCAGCGAGGGTGTTTGAGTCTCTGGCTGAAGGAGCTGCTCAGCGCACCCACCACCCCATGCAGAGGGTGATGGTGTCAGGGATCTGGACAGACGAGGACCACACGAGCAATACGTTTCAATAGTTTATTGAAGGGGTTGGGGAATGGGCGTGAGTCTTTGTGTGTGTGTGTCCCAGCGGCTGAGAGGCGTAGAGTGTAGACGGGGGTTGAGGGTCCAGGCTCTCTCGCCGAAAGGGGCTGGAAGTCCTGGGGGAACACACACACACACAGCAGGAGAGGAGTGGCAGGGCAAAACCTCCAGGGCAGTAGTACCGACAAGGGCAAGGCAGTAATCGTGGTCAAAAAGGCAGAAGGCAGGTCAAGTTACCGGGATTGTAGAGCAGAGGGTGGTCGGGCAGGTCCGGGATCGCAGGTAGGAGTCAGAGTAGTAGCAGGTAACAGGCAGGACAGGCGTGGGCTTAGCAGGAAATGAGGAGCAGCTGGCTGGTTAACGAGGGAGTGGCAGCAGAGACAGGTGAGAGTAATCAGCAGATAATTAGTGCTCCTACCAGGCAGAGGGAGAGGGAGCTCACGACAGAACCCCCCCCTCAAGGGACGCCCCCAGAAGTCCCAAGGAAACACCGCCAAGACTGGGAGGGCGGAGGGGGAGCCGGCGGAGGGTCAGAACTCCTCAGAGCAGTCGGAGTCCATGGCCTCATCCTTAGAGAGCCCCCCAGCAGGGGTCAGGACGGGTCCCGGGACAGGGGCCAGGCCAGGTGCAGGATCAGAAACTGGGTGGGTGGAACGACGGGGTCCTTTAGGACGACCCCGACGAATGACTGGTTGGTCTGGATGCTGCCGGTGGAAGTCAGCGATGAGGGTCCGATCCAAGATCCGGCTGGCAGGCACCCAGGTTCTCTCCTCAGGACCATACCCTTCCCAGTCGACAAGGTATTGGATGCCTCTACCTCTACGTCTGGATCGGAGCAGACGCCGGACAGTGTAGACTGGGCCACCCTCAATGAGGCGTGGAGGAGGCGGGGGGGGGTGTGGCTGGAACCAGCGGGCTCTCATGAACCGGTTTAATCCTTGAGACATGGAACGTGGGATGGACCCTCATGGACCTGGGCAAAAGGAGCCGAACAGCAGTTGGGCTGATTACCCTCTGAATGGGGAATGGGCCGAGGAAGCGAGGTGCCAGCTTTCGTGATTCCACCCGCAGTGGTAGATCCCTTGTCGACAGCCATACCTTTTGTCCAACACGGTAAGCGGGTGCAGGAGTCCTGTGACGGTTGGCTCCAGTGGTGTAGCTGGAGATGGACTTGAGGAGTGTGGCACGGGCCTGGGCCCAGGTGCGGCGGCATCGGCGGGCGTAGGCAAGGGCAGATGGACAAGTTATTTCTCCTTCCTGGCTGTTGAATAGGGGTGGTTGGTAGCCGTAGACACACTGGAAGGGTGACATACCGGTGGCAGAGCAGGTCAAGGAGTTGTGGGCATATTCCACCCATAGCAGTTGCTGGGACCAGGTGGGAGGATTGCGAGATGCCATGCATCGGAGTGCCTTCTCCAGCTCCTGATTTGCTCTCTCTGACTGGCCGTTGGACTGGGGGTGGAAACCAGAACTTAGACTGACCGTGGCCCCCAGCAGATGGCAGAATTCCTTCCAGAAAGTGGAGGTGAACTGCGGGCCCCGGTCCGAGACGACATCTCTGGGTAGTCCATGTATTCTAAACACATGCTCCAAGACCAGCTGGGCAGTTTCCTTGGCAGATGGCAGCTTTGGAAGGGGAACAAAGTGTGCCATCTTGCTAAAACGGTCCACAACGGTGAGGATTACAGTCATGCCATTGGACTGGGGCAGTCCTGTGACAAAATCCATGGAAATGTGGGACCAGGGCCGTGTTGGTACGGGCAGAGGTTGGAGTAATCCGGCAGGTGGCTGGTTAGATGATTTGTGTTGATTACAGGTTGGAAAGGCAAGGACAAAGTCTCGCACATCCCTCCTCAGTGATGGCCACCAGAATCGCTGAGAAAGCAGATGGCAGGTGCGAGTGGATCCAGGGTGGCAAGCCAGACGGGAGTCGTGTCCCCATTGTATGACCTTAGACCTCAGGTGTTCAGGAACGAAGAGACGGTCAGCAGGGCAAGCACTGGGGCCAGGTTGGTCATGGAGAGCATCCCGCACTTGTCTCTCAATCTCCCAAGTCAGGACACCTACGACGCAGGGACTGGGCAGAATGGGTGCAGGGTTCTAGGAAGGGGCATCCTCCTTCTGGAACTGGCGGGAGAGTGAGTCTGGTTTGATGTTACATGATCCTGGACGGTATGACAGGGTGAAATTGAATCTGGTGAAGAATAGGGCCCAGCGGGATTGTCTCGGGTTCAGACGTTTGGCAGAGCGGATATACTCCAGGTTCTTGTGATCCGTCCAAACCAAGAACGGGACGGTGGACCCCTCCAGCCAGTGACGCCATTCCTCCAAGGCCAGCTTGACAGCGAGCAGCTCACGGTCCCCTATGTCGTAGTTGCATTCTGATGGGGATAAGCGACGGGAGAAGAATGCACACGGGTGGAGTTTGTTGTCCTCTGCAGCTCGTTGTGAGAGCACGGCCCCCACTCCCACATCAGAAGCGTCCACTTCCACAATGAATTGTCGATCTGCATCTGGCATCTGGAGGATGGGGGCCCTGGAGAACCGAGCCTTGAGGATACTGAATGCCTTGTCAGCTGCTGGGGTCCAGGTGAAGGGCTGTTTATTGCTGGTCAGGGCGGTAAGAGGGGCAGCTACGGAGCTGTAATTGCGGATGAACCGTCGATAGAAGTTCACAAAGCCCAAGAACTGCTGTAACTTCTTGCGGTTTACAGGAACCGGCCAGGAGGTGACTGCTGAGACCTTGGCTGGGTCCATCTGGATCTCTCCCTCTGCCACAATGTATCCAAGGAAAGCCACAGTCTTGGTGTGAAATTCACACTTCTCTGCCTTGACGTAGAGCGAGTTCTGCAGGAGGGGGTGAAGGACTTGCCGGACATGAAGTGTATGTTCAGGCTGGGTTTTGGGGAAGATCAGGATATCGTCTAGGTAAACGAAGACGAACTTGTTTAGGAAGTCCCGCAGTACATCATTCACTAGGGCCTGGAAAACCGCTGGAGCGTTGGTGAGGCCGAACGGCATCACAAGGTACTCATAGTGGCCGGTTGGGGTATTGAATGCCGTCTTCCATTCGTCGCCCTCCCGGATCCGCACTAGGTGGTAGGCGTTCCTAAGGTCCAACTTTGTAAAGATGGTGGCCCCCTGGAGTAGCTCGAAGGCAGAGTTGAGCAGAGGCAGAGGATACCGGTTCTTTACTGTGATGCTGTTAAGGCCACGGTAATCGATGCAGGGGCGAAGGGTTCCATCTTTTTTCCCCACGAAGAAGAATCCGGCACCAGCAGGGGAAGAGGACGGGCGGATAATTCCAGCAGCAAGAGAGTCGCTGATGTACGTCTCCATGGCCCTTCGTTCAGGAGCAGACAGGGAATAAAGACTCCCTTTGGGGGGAACAGAACCAGGGATGAGGTCGATGGCGCAGTCGTAGGGTCGATGTGGGGGCAGAGACGTGGCTTTGACCTTGTTGAAGACCTCCCTGAGACCGTGGTAGCATTCCGGGACATTGGAGATGTCTGGGGCTGAGCCGGGGGGTACCGGGTGAGAGGGTGGCATGGCCGCAAGCAAACAGGTCTGGTGGCAGTCCTCTCCCCACTCTCTGACCTTTCCAGTTGCCCAATCAAGGTGAGGGTTGTGCCGTCGGAGCCATGGGTAGCCCAGGATGAGAGGTTGGCCCGGGGAGTGGAGCAGGTGGAACTGAATGGTTTCAGTGTGGTTGCCAGACAGCATCATTTTAACAGGGGTGGTGACCTGCGTGACTGTGCCAAGAGGGTGACCATCTAGTGCCCGAACAGGGACGGGGGGTGTCAGACGGAGCGTCTCCAGTCCCAGCTGGTGAGCGAGTTCAGTGTCTATTATGTTGGCTTCGGCACCTGAGTCCACCAGGGCAGCCAGTGTGTGGGTGGAGTCGGGAAGATGAAGACGGACCTGCACCAACGGTTTGTGGTTGGAGGACTGGGTGGTCATTGAGCTCAGCCGGACTCCTCCTATGTCTGGTGAGCTTGGGCTTTTTAAAGGGCAGTTGGCAACACGGTGTCCTTCCCCTCCGCAATACAGACATAGATTGGAGGAGATACGGCGCCGACGCTCAGCAGGGGAAAGAGAAGCCCGGCCAATCTCCATGGGTTCAGACGGGACCGGTTGGTTTGGAGGAGTAGTCGGGGAAGACGGCTGGACAGTCGGGACGTAACGAGAGCTGGTGGCTAGGGGATTTTGGCGCCCCCTATCTCGGCGGCGGGTCTGGATCCGTCGATCTATGCGCACAGCCAGGGCGATGGCGTCATCAAGGGTGGAGGGCCGTTCATGAGAGACCAACTCATCCTTGATGTAGTCGGCCAGGCTGGCGACGAACACGTCCACCAACGCTGCCATGTTCCAGGGGCTGCGCCTTGCCAAAGTCCGGAAATCGATAGAATAATCTGCAACCGTCCGTCGACCCTGCCGAATACTCAGAAGATCCTGGGATGCCTCTTCAGAGGATGAGCCCAGATCAAAAACCTTGAGCATCTCCTCAGCAAACAGTTCAAAAGATGTGCACGCCGGGGTCTGACGCTCAAACTCCGCTGTTCCCCAGAGTCGAGCTCGGCCTGTCAGGTGAGTGATTGTGTACCCGACCTTAGCCCCTTTTGTGGCAAAGGTTCTGGGTTGCAGAGAGACGGGCGTCCAACGGGCGCACTTGCTTTGGGTCACCGTTGAATCGTTCTGGGTTGCCGATTCTAGGTTCCGGAGCTCCAGCAGCAGTGGCCGGGGTGGGTGACTCTGGAGCGGTGCTGGCGGGTGGGCTGGCTCGGGCTAGACCGGAAGGCAGACCGGCTGTGGCTGGAGTGGCAGGCAGGCTGGCGGTGGCTGGAGTGGCAGGCAGGCTGGTGGTGGCTGGAGCGGCGGGCTGGGACTGAGGAATGAGTTGGGCAAGCAGTCGGGTTATCTGAGCGAGGTGATCTTGCTGTTCGTGAATCCGGTGTTGTTGCTGTTGTATCAGCTGCTGTGTTTGCTGCAGCTGCTGTTGCTGCTGGTTGCCAAGCTGTAGCAAAGAGGAGACGTCAACCGTCATCCGATGGATGTCCCTCTCAGCGTTTCCCAGGCGCTGCATGGCGGTGGGGGGTTCTAAGTCCATGTTTCGTGAAACGTTCGCTGGGTCCATTATGTTGGTCAGATCGTACTGTCAGGGATCTGGACAGACGAGGACCACACAAGCAATACGTTTCAATAGTTTATTGAAGGGGTTGGGGAATGGGCGTGAGTCTTTGTGTGTGTGTGTCCCAGCGGCTGAGAGGCGTAGAGTGTAGACGGGGGTTGAGGGTCCAGGCTCTCTCGCCGAAAGGGGCTGGAAGTCCTGGGGGAACACACACACACACAGCAGGAGAGGAGTGGCAGGGCAAAACCTCCAGGGCAGTAGTACCGACAAGGGCAAGGCAGTAATCGTGGTCAAAAAGGCAGAAGGCAGGTCAAGTTACCGGGATTGTAGAGCAGAGGGTGGTCGGGCAGGTCCGGGATCGCAGGTAGGAGTCAGAGTAGTAGCAGGTAACAGGCAGGACAGGCGCGGGCTTAGCAGGAAATGAGGAGCAGCTGGCTGGTTAACGAGGGAGTGGCAGCAGAGACAGGTGAGAGTAATCAGCAGATAATTAGTGCTCCTACCAGGCAGAGGGAGAGGGAGCTCACGACAGATGGGGGTTGTCTATGATGGATGTCAGCTTTGCCAACATCCTCCTCTCTCCCAACATCACCACCGACTTCAGAGGACATCCCAGTACAGAGCTAGACCTCCGCACCAGTTTGTCAATTTTCCTTCTGTCCCCGTCTGTGCATCCGCCCCCCCAGCAGACCACTACGTAGAACAGGGCAGATGCTATGACGGAGTCGAGGGAAGGTCTATTAGATTAAAGTACATTTCAAGCAGGCTGTCTGAGCAGAACAATGGCTTGTTTGTAAAGTTGTAACTCATCTGTGCTCAAGATTACAGGTACATTATTTGTATTTGTTTTTCTAAGTTGCTATTGTATTTCTTTTATCCTTTTAGTTTTGAATGAAATATGTTAGTTTTCCTTTTCAGTCAAAATTTTATGTTCAGATTCTTCATGAATAGCAAAAACAATCTGTTTGTTGTTTTATGAATTTTGAAAACATCTGTGAACATCAGATTTACAAAGAGGATCAGTACTGTTTCTGTTTGGATTTAATTTCCTAACTGGAAATTCTGGCCAAGCAAAGCCATTTGACACAGATTGCATCATCTGTGAGTGCATATTCACAGTTTTGGAAAGTATATTTACTCAAGTACTATACTTAAGTACTATTTTGGGCTTTTGGAGATACTTGGGCTACTACTTTGGGGTTACTTTCAGATGCAGATTTCACTCAATGGATATTATAACACGCTTTTCAAATACAACAGTTAAAGTTAAAACCAGTGACTTCATCCTTTTAATCTGCTGATGTTTGACAAGCAGCATTGTGTAGTCTGCTCACATTTCACATGTCTATGATTGTTAACAGCTCCACCAAATTGATTTTTCCCCTCTAAACCTCTCACATGGTTTCATTTCAATACATCTTCAAATGATCCAAAATGTCACCAAAAATCAAAGATTAGAGAAAAAGTCCATAGGGTTAAAATAGATTAGTGAATTAGAAATGTATTTATTTTTCTTTGTTCATCATTTGTAATCTTTTTAATCCCTTGGAGGGTCCTGACCCTTTGGTCACCAGTTTGAACTACCAACTGTACATAAAGTAGTTCAAACTACCTCTACCCCCAGCATCTTTATCAGTAACATGCTCACACACTGATGTGACTTGTGATAGTGTATTTATAAGTTGCTATACTGGTATTTTCACTGTACAGGATCTGAATAATTCTTCTCTGCAGCATATTGGTAAAAAACGTAATAAATTTGCAGTTATCCGTGGAATCTGTGATGACTACAACCTGGACTTCCCAGCATTCTACGCTTGCATCGGTTTGTGGAATTGCCTTTTCCTCATCCTGGGAGGGATCTTCAATCTCAGCCTCGTAATGAAGCTCTTCAAGAGGTCTTATACACACACACACACACACACACACACAAACACACACACACACACACACACACACACACACAGTTTTAATTAAATTTACCTTAATTATTTTTACTGGAGTATATTCCAGTTTAGTGAATTAATTGGTGCTTCCTTCTCTGTCAGAGAGAAATGCGGTTTAAATCGGGTGGTTATGTGAGTTGTCACGTTTAGAAAATAAATGCTGGCAATCAAAAGCAAAGTCAACAGAAAACTTTCATAGAGGAGTCCATTCTGTTAGAACAGACAATCCTCTACATCTGTATCTTTATATCTTTTCTTCTGGTCGCCTCCTAGAAATCCCTTCAGCCAACACTAACAGGCTCTCACTCCCTCTGCCATCGCTAAACACTGTGAAGAGATTGCAATTGTGTTTAAAATCCATTTTCATAAATACATTCATAATTGTACATACAATTAAATGTACAGTTTGCAAGATTTCCCAAAAAAAATCTATGTATATTTTCACACAATGTAATCCACCTCTGTCTGTGTCTGTGACAACCTTTGCTTTTGTGTGTGTGTGGTTAGTTCTCATTGTGTGTGTGTGTGTGTGTGTGTGTGTGTGTGTGTGTATGTGTGTGTGTGTGTGTGTGTGTGTGTGTGTGTGTATTTCCTAGCTGATAACCTTATAGGGTGTGTGAGGTTGTATAAAAAAGTAGACAAGGTTGTTTTACAATCAACTTATAAATGGATTACTCAGTTTGTTAAAATTTCTGTAGTGTTGTGGTGAGGTGTGGGGTTTTTAAATAACATAGTCTAACTTCTGTGGAGGAAAAAAATTATTTTGTTTTTATGTTTTACAGCATTGTTTTTGCAAAACTCAACTATCAAAAGTATCAAAAACTTTTGTTGTGTCTCCAGGTCAACAGAAGAGGTCATTGCCCTCTTTATTTCCATTGCATTTGTGGTCGATGCAGTCAAAGGCACAGTCAAAAGTAAGTTACTGACACACATCTTTCTTTCTTCACAGCTTAGTTTGCAGCTTGTCAAATCAATTTTATTTATGTCAATATCCCATGAGCATTAAAAAATCGAGTAGAACCAGATTTTTTGTTTTGGCCATTTGAGAGAGAGACAGAGGCAGTTTCACGAATAACCTCCTATTTACTCATTGAGACAGAGAGTGAATTTTTAGATGATTTTTATTGATTATTTGCTGGGAAATATTTCAGGAAGCAAGAATACTACATGTAAATAACCCACAATGCAAGGCAGTAGTTATGTCAACAAAATATCAGTAGTTTTCAGTTGCTTTTCTCTATGTAAATAAAACTCCCCCATTCTACATTTAGGGCATACAATAGCTGAATTCTATTTTATTTTTAGGTGAGCAGCACTCTTATGTTACTCTCCTTGACTAAAGTCTCCCTTGTTATCTCTGTCATAATATCTCTTCAACTCATCATTTAGTGAATTTAATTAAGATCAGTCAAATAGCTTTTCCCAGTATTATTGTTCTGCAGGTGATTGGAAAAAATAAACTACATTTATATTAGTTTGATGCCAGATGTAATATCCCAGTAATCTCTAAATACTTTTCTATATGTTTATTAATGCATAGCAGATTCACTAAAAAATAATAACATGAAAGGCGACAATCAAGAATCTAACCGCTGATTGGTAACTTATGTTGGGTTTATTAGGAGCAGTAGGAGTTGTTCTCATCAGGGATTTCATCTCTACATAGTAGACAGAAATAAACACATAATGTGTTACTCTGATAGTCCATCAGACTGAGATACTGACAAACAAAAAATGAGATGACAATAGCGAGTGTTATTTATTTTGCATTCATTGTTAGCCTGTTTTGGAAATTGCTGGTATCATGATTCAATTTTCAGTATTTACAGTAAAATACACTCTGAGCTCATCTTCCATTACCATATAATTAACCTATGTGAGTTTTTTGACACTGGATCCTGAGATTGTGAATAAATTTGTATCTAGTCTCTCTTGTAGGATTTCACTGGCCTCATAACTTTCTCCTGGTTTGTGAACAGGCCTGCAAAGGGAGCTGCATGCAGGTTATGTCATATGCTTTTCAGTGGTGATAAAATAAATTCTTACGTGGCTTTTATAGATCAGATCAGGGGTCTGATTCTACTAATAAAGGTATTAAAGCCATGTACTGTATTTACAACTCACAGTGAGATGTAGGAACAGTAAAAAAAATACAGTGGACCTTGTGTGCTCTATCTAGATGTATTATTTTAGAGAAAATAAGATAAAAACATTTAAACAACATTTTTAGACAAAAATACAAACAATTTTAAAAAAGAACTTAGAAGATGCCTAAAATTATCATCCCCTACCCCCTGTCTGCCACTCCCAGGTGAGAACGATAATTTATCTTAAATAAAAGAGAGGGAAATATCTACATTACAGTAATTTGTCAATCTTACAACCAAACAACAACAAAAAATATATGAGTGATTTCTTCTCTTTCCTCTTTTTGGTAATTCATGTGTTGATATAATTTCAGTCTTTCACACTTATTACCATGCGCCAACGCTGGCCAACAGAAGCATGGAGGACTTCCCCCGAGGTGGAGACCTGCTGGGGGTAAACCGGAGTGAGGCAGCAGCGGGGCTGGTGCTGAACACCCTCCCTGAATCCTTCATCCAGTGCACTCGAGAGCGGCCTGTTCTTTGCCTCCTGTTGATGATGGGAACATTATGGATGGGCTACACCCTCTACCAGTTCAAAAGGAGGTACGCAGTAATGCACCATTCTTAAGATAAATCACAAGAGAAGTTTAAATTGTGATATGGATGGAAGAACTGCTGAGCAAGAATAAATGCTGCTGAGTCGGCCCTCAATTCTGAAGATTGTCAGCAGTGAGCTTGCTGGAACTTCCCAGACAGGCTCTTACAAAGCTCCTGTTCCTCCCTGTGATTTAATAAGCATTAATATTCTACTTCTGATTGCTCCATGTAATCAAATCAACCTCAAAGCTGAATTAAATTGTATAAGCAAAAGGCCAGAGGTACTAAAGCAGTGTCAGGATTGCAGCTATTGTCCTTGTCTTGTCCACAATAATTGTATTCCTCTATTATTAGTCTCTTTCTTCTCTCTCTCTCTCTCTTGCTCTTTCAGTCCGTTCCTGCATGCCAAAGTGAGGGAGGTGTTGTCGGACTGTGCCCTGCCCATTTCAGTGCTCATGTTCTCCTTCATCGGCTCCTACCTTTTCAGTGATATTGAGCGTTAGTATCAATTATTGCTTCCTTTTACAGTTTTGCCTGTTTTTTTTTTTAATTTAGTTTTACCATCATCATTTTTGAGATTTATACCTTATATGGGTATAATATGCAACACTAATCTTTTCTGTTGTGGATGTGGTAAAAGTAAAAGTACTTTTTCTCAATTGAGTACTTCCTCCACCTCCTATAAAATATATCTAAAGAAATTGATTAAACAAAAAAAATCACATAATGTAAATCACTTCAAAGAAAAACAACAAAATTTGTGACAACACAGTGCTTTTCATTCACTTTCTGGCCCAAACCCACTGAAAGGCCATAAACACTTATGTCCTATGTCACTGGCTTGCTAAGGACACTGTTTATTTAGTCCCTATTGTCTTTATATGATTTTTTTTAATCAAGGCACAAGTCAAAGCATGTCAGAAATTTTGAGATTTTATCCTGTTTAGCATAATTTTGAGTCTCCATTCATGTTGTCAAGGCAGCGGCAGTTCCAGGCAGTGACAAGTACCAAAAACCTAAGGTGAATTAAAATTTTAAGGGCTTAGACAATTTTCTGTTCCTCTACCTCTAGAGACAATAAGTCATAAGGTAAAAGACAAATTATTGTATCATTATTTCCTTCTAAACTTAACTGCACTTAATTCAGCTGCAATTTAAAAATGATTGCTTGAGAGGCCATTAAGGTTTTGAAGATTCTTTTCAACACTCTATTACACTCTCTTAGACACTCCCCTAGAGAAAGTATTTTCCAAGTCTTAGATGTTACAAGGATGATACTATAAAAATGAGTAGGTAATTTCAGTTACTTGATTTAACATTTACTAAAATGTCATAAATAGTAACAAAATATATACCATAATTATGCAGAACACAAAATGACATTTACATATTGCCACAAACACTCCAAACATCAAATATATTCAATTTCATATTATATAAGTCTCATATTTAAGAAGATTAGATGTGTGACCTTTTGCCTTAAAAGTTTTTAAAAAATTGCAATTGAGTAATCAGTTAATAGAACGACTATTGTATTCAATTGTAGTTTTAATTTTTTTTCTTCTTCAATCAGTTCCAGTCTTTAAAGTTCATGACCGCCCCATCTTCAACGTGGCTCCATTTGAACGGCTTTCAGCCATGAACGTTGTCAGTGCCATGGGCCTTGGCTTCCTCTTGGCCCTCCTCATCTTCATCGACCAAAACATTGTTGTCTCCCTTACGAACGCACCAGAGAACAGGTAAATAGGACTTGTTACTGTGTCCTTTCCATCCCATGATCTGTTTCATCAACATTTTCCAAGTAATTTGCAGGTATTTACAATTATACAGAGACTGGTACAATTTGGTCAAATTATATGAACAGTTACCTTTATGAGGAGATTTCATGTTTGGTGCAAATTGTTAAGCTTTCTACAGAATTTAGGAAAAGTTACTGGGCTGATGTTGGTAAACTTGATGGTAGAATTGGCCAAAAACAAACATAAAATTTTGAAGTTTTGGAAGTTCGATCCCACATGAATTTTACGCAATGATTGTTTTAGTCGCTATTCAAGTGCTCAACTGCAGCCGATAATCGCACCAAATGAAAGTTCAGCTGCCTGTTAGACTGTTTTCTGTTCCCTCTGAATCCAGAGAGAGTATCTATGGTACTTTTTACTGATAGATTTAGCCCCATACTTTATATTTCTTATCATCTTAATAATAGGCTTAATAGCTGTAAATCCATTTCTTCTTGTAATGTAAATGTACATTATCCAGATCATTTACACCCACACAACTCATATAAAACTTATTTGTTTTGTGTGTGTACAATGCCTTGTGAAAGTATTTGAACTTTTTGACCTTTTGCCACATTTCAGGTTTCATAAAGATTCAAAATTTCATAAAGATATAAAATTGGAGAGTGAGCCACAATAGTGAAGTGTAGAAAAATGTGTACAATATGTTAAACCTTTTTCTAGGAATAAAAAACTGAAAAGTGAGGTGTGCAACATTGATTGATATTACATGAAAAACAGTTTTCAGATCATTCCACAGATTCTTGATTGGATTCAGGTCTAGGCTTTAACTTAGTTTCTAATACCTGGATATGTTTAGTTTTGGATCATTTCATTGTGGATTTTGCTTTATGTTTACAATCATTGTCTTGTTGGAAAGTAAACCTCTGTCCCAATCTCAGGTCTTTTGCAAACTACAACAGGTTTTCTTCCAAAGTGACTCTGTATTCGGCCCCATCCATCTTTGCATCAATTTTAACCACCTTCCCTGTCCCTACTGAAGAAAAGCAGCTCTCAATCATGATGCTGCCACCACCATGTTTGACAGAGGCGATGGTGTGTTTAGGGTTATGTGCAATGTTACTACTACTAATACCCCAAACGTTTTGCATTTTTATGAATTCTTTGAGAAATGGCTTTTATCTTGCCAGTCTTCCATAAAGGCCAGATATATGCATTGTGTAATTATAAGTTGTTCTATGGACAGATTTCCCCCTCCTCAGCTGAGAATCTCTGCAGTTCAGGGTGAAGTTTAGGTTTGCATCGGACTGATACTCTTTCTATTTCACTATGATTGCTTAAACAGTGCTCTGCGAGATGTGAAACCTTTTTCGATCCTAATCCTGCTTTAAACTTAACAGTATGTCATGCCTGGTGTGCTCCATGGTATTTTATGATGCTGTTTGCAACTTAAATAGACCTCTGAGATCACAAATCACAGAGCAGATGCATTTATACTGAGCCTTGATTATACACAGGTGGACTATATTTTATCATCATCATTCATTTAGGTCAGTGCTTCTCAATTATTTTATGTCGTGCCCCCCTATGGAAGATGAAAACATCTCTGCATAACACTGCATCCTTAATAACATTTAAGAGAATAAAAAAGAAAGAAATATGGACCAACTTACAACAAAGAATAGCTTTATTAACTGTAACAGAAAAGATTTAAAGTGCACCTGAAATTCAAAAAAAAAATTAAATCCTTAAATAAACTACAAACATTTTTTGACAGACCATGTCAAACTATATGATACTGAAACATATCAGCGGGATTGGGATGTGATGTCTTTAGGTGCAAGTTAATTTATTTGTCTTCATGCTTTCCTCGTCTTAGTTTTGGGAGACTTTCTTTTGTCTCTTTATCTCAGTCTCTCTCCGCCTGTCTTCTCACCACTGTTAAATACTTTTTCATGGTGTCACTTGCGGGTCTGTTACACTTCGTGTCTACACTTCATACTCTACCTGTGTACACTCTTCCAATGCGGGCGCTACCCCCTCATAATGTAGTGGAGGTGCAATTGCACTTTATTCTAGGACAGTAAAAAACAACCTAATTATAAAAAAAAATGTTAAAAAGCATGTTGCCCTTGATGGAGCCCCCCACTATTTGAGAACCACTGATTTTTGTCAACATTGGATCATTCAGAAATCCTCAGAGAACTTCTGGAGGGAGTTGGCTGCACTGACAGTAAAGGGGCCGAATGATATTGCATGCCCCACACACTCAATTTTTTATTTTCTAAAAAAATTAAAATGCCATATCAATTTCATTTCACTTGTGTTTTACTTGGTTGATTATCCACACAAAATTCCAATTTTATATCTTTGAGGTTGAAGCCTGAAATGTGAAAAAAGAATCTATCTATAAAGCAAGGAACATCTGTGTGTCTGTGGCTCACATATCTCTGTGACTGTGGACTTACCTTCAACATTTGGATGTAGCTTGCGTATGGCACGATGTCATTGGTCTTCTTTTGTGAAATCTTTTGGGTGGATAACCAAAACATTATTATTATCATTAAAGTTACAGTAGACTCCCATAGGTGTGTTGTGATGGTGTAGGGTTAGCTCTTAAGCAGCACAGAGGGTTTAGGTCCCAACTGAAGTATTCCTTTGCTGCATGCCCCCCCCTCTCCAAACACATCTTGTCTGATTGATGTACAATAAAAGTTTCTATGCAACAAAAGTCTATTAAAAAAACAAAAAAGTTCAAATCCCATAGATTTGCATATCACAGCACTTTCCTGCAGAAGCATGTATCTTGTTATAGTGTAGAGCTCTGTATGATGACCTCATGTTGCTTCACAATGAAAATTCAATTCATTTACAGTTTTTTCCTATGTTGATTGTGCAGCCAACATAACCAAAGTATTGAAATGTCTCTCAAAAACAACACGCTAAGACATTAGTTGGTTTACATATGCACGCTAACACATGTGACAGATGTGTTCACAGACCCTCAGGAAATCAGTGGTCTGGATTGTGAGAGGTTTCATGCTTATAATTTTGGTTTGAGTCACACTGAAAGATTCATCTATGTAGGTGTGAAAGCGTAACCCAGTGATTCACACATTAGGGGTCAGGACACTATCAAAGTGTGTCATAGGATACATTGAAGAAGTTGCCAAAAAAAAGCATGAAATGAGGATTTCTTTTTCATTACACTTATCTTATTCTTCTTTTCACGTTAAACACGAGAGCTGAATCACCAGCAGAGTACTGCCAACTGCTTAATCTATTTACATTCCTTTGACCCACAGAAAGCACTAGTACCCACTGAAACAATGACAGGAACAGTCCTTCAGCAAATTCTCTAAGTGGGATCTACTCCAGAATGTAATGTGTCTATAATTTACCACTCTACACTCCACCACCAACTTTCAAGAAAATTGGCAACTGTTTTTTTTTTCTGTAATGCTGTTCACAGTCAAACAAACAATCAAACAAATTGTACTGAAAAAAAGACGTCCTCATTAAGGTGACAAATCTTGACTTGTCTCAGATGTTTGTGTTTCTCTGTGTGGTTCAGTTTGCTGTGGTTTTATCGTGTTGTTCTTTAGGTTGCTGAAAGGGACAGCGTATCACTGGGACCTGATGCTCTCAGGGCTCATTAACATACTGATGTCGGTGCTGGGGTTGCCCTGGATGCATGCCGCTTTCCCTCACTCCACCCTTCATGTGCGCCAGCTGGCTTTCGTGGAACAGCGTGTGGAGGGGGGGCATCTCTACGAGACGTGAGTTACCGGCCCTCTTGCCACAGCCACTAATCAATGCTCTTTTAATGCTGTTTCCTCTGGGGTGTGTGGTGATTGTAATTTTGTGTGGCCAGCTACTATGTCCTGATCTTCTCTGATTGCATGATTACTATATGAGCACCAATTTTCTCTTCCAAGTGGAAGAGGTGAGGGAGTTTTCAAGAGTTAAGAGGATTAAGTTCATCATTCTGGTCACACGCAAATGTGCAAATTGAAGTTACTTGAAGCTCCCCTGTTGACATGCAGACATACTAAACTAATATTGTGTTCTTTTTTAAGTTCTACTGTTTTTAAGTTTTGAGTCAATGAATATGCAAACATATTTAATTTGAAGTTGAACTACTTCCCCGAAGATGTCTCCTACTCTGGAAATATATGACAATATGGTTGTTACACACTCCCAGTAGCGGTCAGGTGTATTCTGCCTCCAGCAGTGAACAAGTTTTAGTTTTCCTGGGGAAATACAGAATTGTAAGTTGTCAACTAGACAATTCCCGCGGCAATTGTGACAGTTTGGGCTGGGCTGTTGGGCGTTGGGACTTCTTTGTGGCTTAATACAGAAGTTCAACACCACAGGTGGGATGCTGATGTCTTTCTGATCATTACTGCCAAGTTTGGTATTTGTTGGACATTTAGATCCAAAGGTATTAAGGAAAATCCAACAGCCAATCAGCTCTCAGTCTGTCATATTGCTGGAGTTACCATAGTCATCAGTTTGGTAGTTATAGGACCTTAAGATTCAAAGTTATTAAGGAAAAACCAGCAACCAATCAGCTTTCAGCCTGATGCATTATTCCACTCAGCCACCAAGCTGTTTTGTTTCTCTGGTGATTATGATATCAATTACAGTATCTGTTAACAAAAATCATATGCGCTGCAGACTATCTCCATAGAAATAAATGGGGAATGAATTTGCACTGAAACAGCGAATACATCGCTGTAGTGGACAACCTACACACCTGCTCCTGCTCTTTGATGTAAACGAGCCATCAAAGTCCCAACTGACAAATTCTTCTCCCACAGTGTTGGGAGAAACGACTGTTTAATGCTGTGAGAGGGCTAAAATAGACCCCGAACAACTGCTCATAACTCAAAAACCGTAATTCATAATCACAAAATGAGCATATTGTCGGAGAGGTGAGGGTCGTGTTGATGTATCTTTTATTTCTGTAGATTGAAAAATGTGGGCATAGGAGCATGTTAGAAATTCAATGTTTTACTAAAATGCAGGATGAATCAGCGAAAATTTATAATGGGAGAGATAGGAAGAGCAGGAGCGCGAAATAGCGCCAAAACTGTACAACTCTCCGCTTTCCTACTCACATTGGAGCGATCGGAAGGGTTGTGCCAACGTTTTGATAGATAGATAGATAGATAGATAGATAGATAGATAGATAGATAGATAGATAGATAGATAGATAGATAGATAGATAGATAGATAGATAGATAGATAGATAGATAGATAGATAGATAGATAGATAGATAGATAGATAGATAGATAGATAGATAGAGAGAGAGAGAGAGAGAGAGAGAGAGAGAGAGAGAGAGAGTTGGGCTGGCTGCACCAGCCCAAACTAATTAAGTATGTCTCAGGCCACCACCTCTGTTTATTGAAGTTCCTGTGTTCCCCAGCACTAAATCCCATTACTGAAGAACTCTTGGATAAGAGGTAAAACCTCTACAACAAACTGAGAAGTTGCTTTTCTCTACAACTCTACATGATAAACATGACCTGGATGATTGAGAACCTTCACAAACGCTGCTGTACTAAAAAAAAATAATCAGAATTCTACTTGTAATTTAATAATTATATGTAAATTCTACTATTAATCTATGTATAAGTGTAAGTAAACACGGATTAATAGTAAGTATAAGTACTAAGTATAAGTATTAAAAAAATCCCAAAAAACTTAATGTAAAAATCAGCTCATAAAGGTTATTGCATGAATCTACCTTATCTAAGATCATATGAAGTGTAATATGACTTACACATTTTTCATGTTTTACATCACACATGTACATTCACAATTTATTTAGTATTTTATTGACATTTTCAGGTATTTTTTAAAATGCAGTACAACTAAAGATTTAGTTCACAGTGAATGTAGATTCTTAGTGCTTATGCACCAGTAGTTTCATGTTTCCAGGTCACACTGGTTTAGTTTTTGGACGATAATATTGGACCAGGATTGACTTCCAACCTATTTGTGATGTCACTAATCATGATTGTAGCCCTGCTTCCAAAAAAAGTCTAAAGCTTTCTTGTGTCAAACTTTGCACAGTGAAGGTAAATTATCTAACTGTAGGAATCTTGTGAATTTAAATCTTTTCTGTTACAGTTAATAAATATATTCTTTGTTGTAATTTGGTCCATATTTCTTTCTTTTTTTATTATCTTATACGTTAATAAGGATACAGTGGTATGCAGAGATGTACTTCCATAGATTGGGTGCGACAAAAAGTAATTGAGTAGCACTGAGATAGACAGACACTACAGGTCCTTCTCAAAAATGTGCATATTGTGATGAAGTTCATTATTTTCTGTAATGTACTGATAAACATAAAACTTTCATATATTTCAGATTCATTACACACAACTGAAGTAGTTCAAGCCTTTTATTGTTCTAATATTCATGATTTTGGCAAAAAAGTAAAGAAAAACCAAAGATTCCTATCTCAAAAAAGTAAGTAAAGCATATTTGATCTGACCAATAAAAGAGAAGTGTTTTTAATACAAAAAAGTAATCATGTTCATTTAAGCACTCAATACTTGGTCAGGAATCCTTTTGCAGAAATGATGCTTCAATGTGGCGTGGCATGGAGGCAATCAGTCTGTGGCACTGCTGAGGTGTTATGGAGGCCCAGGATGCTTCAATAGCGGCCTTTAGCTCATCCACAGTTTTGGGTCTGGCGTCTCTCAACTTTTTCTTCAAAATATCCCCCAGATTCTCTATGGGGTTCAGGTCAGGAGATTTTGGCAGGCCAATTGAGCACAGTAATACTATGGTCAGTAAACCATTAACCAGTGGTTTTGGCACTGTGAGCAGTTGCCAGGTCGTGCTGAAAAATAAAATCTTCATCTCTGTAAATCTCTGTTTTAGAATCACAAATCACAGATTTGCCCCAAAGGGCTTTGCGGTTTGTACAAAAGCAACACAACATCCCCTGTCCTTAGACCCTCACACCGACAAGGTAAAACTCCCTAAAAATCTCCTTTAACTGGGAAAAAAAAACAGCATGCAGCATGCTCTGTGAATGAGAAAACACAGGGCAGGACTCCGGGAACACAGCAGATTTAAAAGTACAATAGTAGTTTATCAGTATCACAGATAGAAGAAGAAAAAGAAGCCCAGAGCATCTCATGAGGACCCAGCAGACTAACCTATCGCAGCATAACTATGACTAGGCCAGCCAGGGCCAGCCCTCACTATACACTTCATCGAACAGAAAAGATTTGAACCTATTCTTAAATATAGGAAGGGTGTCTGCCCCCCCGGACTGAGACTGGAAGACGATTACACAGGAGAGGAGCCTGGAAGTTGAAGGCTCTGCCTCTCGCACGAAGTGCTCCAAAATTTCCTGATAGCTAGCTGCATTGACTCTGCCCTTGATAAAATACAGTGGACCAACACCAGCACCCCAGACCATCACTGACTCTGGGTACCTGACACTGGACTTCAGGCCTTTTGGCATTTCCTTCTTCAGATCAGGCGCTTCTGCCACTGTTGCTGGTTTAAAAGTGGCTTGATCTGGGAAATGCTGCACCTGTAGCCCATTTCCTGCACATGCCTGTGCACGGTGGCGTTGGATGCTTCTACTCCAGACTCAGTCCACTGCTTCCGCAGGTCCACCAAAGTCTGGAATCGGCCCTTCTCCACAATCGTCCTCAGGGTCCGGTCACCTCTTCTCTTCTGATTTTCTGCCACACTTTTTTCTTCCCACAGACTTCCCACTGAGGTGCCTTAATACAGCACTCTGGGAACAGCTTATTCGTTCAGAAATGTCTTTCTGTGTCTTACCCTCTTACTTGAGGGTGTCAATGATGGCCTTCTCGACAGCAGTCAGGTCAGCAGTCTTACCCATGATTGCGGTTTTGAGTAATGAACCAGACTGGAAGTTTTTAAAAGGCTCAGGAATCTTTTGCAGGTGTTTAGAGTTACCTCCTTGATTCAGATGATTAGGTTCATAGCTGGTTTAGAGCACCTTTTCATGATATGCTAATTTTTTGAGATAATAATTTTGGGTTTTCATGAGCTGTATGCCTAAATCATCAGTATTAAAACAATAAGACATTAAACATTTCAGTTGGTGTGTAATGAATCTAAAATATATGAAAGTTTTAATTAATTTTTATCATTACATTATGGAAAAGAATTAACTTTATTACAATATGCTAATTTTTTGAGAAGGACCTGTAAATAAAATGTGAGAAAATGTATGCATCCAATGCAAAAAGCAGGAGCAGCCGTTTGTCCAAATTACCTCAATCAGGAGATATTCACATCAGAACAAGTGGAGCAAGTGTTCCTTTGGGTGGGAGCAAAGGTCAATTACAACCTACAGTATCTTTTCATTGAATTTAAACAAGAAACAAGACCTGCTGATACTCTTTTGTAAAATAAAATTTCTTCACTTTTATCCAGAGTGTAATCATAGGATAGACATTAGGGAAAGTCCAAATATTTTTGTTATTTTTAAAGTGCATTTTTTTCTATGATATCTATTTCTATAATTTTGAAAATTACCTTCAAGCCCCTGCCTGGTGGAAATGGTGTAAGTTTAGAGCATCAAAACACTTTGTTTTCTGCATTCTGGAAAATAGGTATGAAAACAACATCAATAAATTGAAAGTACACAGAAAATAACAAGAGACAGATCTATTGACAATGTTAAAAGAAAAAAAATTGGACGATCACTTCAGCTTATCCGAAATCAGGTCACAGTGGCAGCATCTTCAGCAAGCCCAGACTACTCTCTCCCTGGTCACTTCATCCAAGCGTGTCCCGGGTCGCCCCTGGGGCCTCCTCTCAGAGGGACGCGGTCCACCTCACCAGGGAGGTGTCCAGGAGGCATCCTCACTAGATGCACAAGCCACCTCATCTGGTTTCTTCTGATGCGAAAGGAGCAGCAGTTCTTCTCTGAGCTCTTCACGGTTGACAGAGCTTTTAATCCAATCTCTAAAATATCTAACCTAATCGGTTACTACCCAGAGTTCGAGACCATAAGTGAGGGTAAGAACGTAGATCGACTGGTAAAGCTTACCTTTTCAGCTCAGCACTTTCTTCACCATGATAGATAGGTGCGGAGCCTGCATCACTGTAGAGGCAGCGCCGATCTTTTCCAGCTGAGAACTTGTATTTGGAAGTGCTGATCCTCATCCATGCCACTTCACGCTCAGCTGTGAATCGCTTCAGCGTGAGTTAAAGGTCACAACCCGATGAAGCCAACAGGACCAAATTGTCCACAAAAAGCAGCAATCCTTAGGCCACCAAACCACAGGCTCTCAATGCCCTGACTGCACCTAGAAATTCTGCTCATACAGGTTATGAACAGACAAAGAGCAAAGGCTCAACCACCAGACGCTTACTGTTGAGCCCCTCCCCCAGGCCTGGCTCCAGAGGGGGGGGCTCCTTTCGAACATTGGTGTTGATCATCAGTGGGGTTTGAGGTGTACTTTGTCAGGTCCCTCACCTAGGACCTGATTACCATGAGAGACCCTGCCAGGGGCATGAAGCCCCCGACAACATAGTTCTTGGGATTATTGATTCATCCAAACTCCTCCACCGCAGTAATTGGCAGTTTATGGCAACATATTTTCTACTTTATATCTTTATTTCTCTCCAATACATACACACACACACACACACACACACACACACACACATACACACACACACGTATGGTTAATGTTGCATTTCTAAACATATATTTTCATTAAACTCAATCTGCTTTGAAAACATTTTCAATTTATTAAACAGTAAATGCGCAAAGACTGATGAGAAAATCCTTGAAAAAATGTTTGTCTGTTGCATTTACTATAACAATTCCATGTTTTTCATTGTGTGTGTGCCTGCCTCCTCAGCATCGTCCAGGTGAAGGAGACCCGGCTGACATCTCTGGCTGCCAACATCTTTATCGGTGTGTCGGTGCTGCTGCTGCCCATCCCACTGCAGTGGATCCCCAAACCCGTCCTCTACGGTCTTTTCCTCTACATTGCCCTCACCTCCATAGACGGAAACCAGATGTGTGACCGCATGGCTCTCCTCCTCAAAGAGCAGGTGTGTGTATGTGTGTATGTGTCTGTGTGCAGCCAGACGAGTGTGTTTATGACCATATGTCCATCACATGCCAGGTGCTGCTGACGGACCAAAGTAAAATAATATTTGCAAAGATAACTTTTTGTGTTTGTTTTAATCTACTCAGAATGCCAGGTGGGTGGGTTAAGTGAAATTAGGATAGATCAAGAAATAAATGTCATTGTTAAAGTGTTGCCACATGAGCCACATGCTATATTGTTCTTCATAAACAATACCCTGCTGGCCAGTCTCAAAAAATCTTGACGGCATTAAATCAAATACATGCAAACACAGAATCTCTCCCTTGAATCTATGTCCGATTTCACCTTCATACTGTCTCAAGATTAGATGCAGCCAGACTTTACCATTTTTCTTTGAACTGTAGTTGGTATCGTCACACAACAGCGCCTCCAAATGGCAGTTAGAAGTAACTGTTAAAAAAATGTCAACTTCAGAGCCCTGTAAACTCCAGACAGTGATATCTGGACCCTTATTTATTAAACATATGAGAGTTTTTGTGAAATCTCCAGTTGAAAATGTAATGTACTTAAAATGTTCAAATATACATTTTTATAAAAAATTGGCTGAAATGGAAACAAAAAGAAAACTGGATTGTATTAAAATCCTATAATGTGGAGATTTTAATTCCACATAAACACTTTTATATCAACACTGTATCATAAGCTTTACTCTTTTCATTTGCAGCACTGATATATGCAACAAAAATTGGCGTTTGTGCGTTCAAATTACTTATTAACTATTTAATATCATAGGAAGAAAAAGTGAATGATTTGGCATGATGAATATGTGTTCTGGTCTTAGAGATGCAAGAAAGAGTCTGTCTCTATCCAGATAGATCAGTAACTCTGAATTTAACCTCATTTACCTAAAGTTTTTTAAATTTTGATCACAAAAAATAATCATAATAAAGTAAATATCAATTATCAATTGTAAAAATGTATTTTTTCAGAGGCACTGAGAAGAAGATTTGACATATTTAAATACAAATCTAACTCAGAGTTTCTTTAGTTTAATAAGAGATTTTCAGACTTCACATGTGAGTCACATACTTCTTGAGTCTTGAGTTTTCCAGATATGTCACAGTAATAATTTCAGGTATCGAAAGCTTGTGAAATGATTTTCTTGGAAAGGTTGTCTTGTTAATTTTGATTTACTCCTAGAACTTGAAAGCTTTTGAAAGGTAATACCTAAAACTGAACCTACAGAAGCCTTAGGCAGCCGTGATTGCAGGTACAGTATTAATTTAATGCTGTTATATCAAGATCACTAATTATTATTTTAGTTACTGTTGATATCAATTTAATTCAAGCCAATGACACTGAACCTGTCTCTTGTGTCTTTTAAAAACATTTATGTGTTTTTCAGATTAGTGTAACTTTGTTTTGTTAATGAAAATGACATTGAAAGAGACGTTCGCAGTGCTGTTCGTATATAAAAAGCATTAAAATTCCTAATACACAAAAAAACTTTGGTTTTCAAAGATGGAAGACAAAGGATGGACCAACCATAAATAAAATAAGTTATTTATTTGTTAGATTTTAAGAGCACATACGCCAAAATAACAGTGAACTACTATCATTGTGCTCTCTGGATGTATAGCTAGGTTTACTTGATAATTTTCTGAAAATTAAGAAAATTGATTTCTGATTGTCTCAAACTATAGACTAACCGAGGTAGCAGAGATGCAAATCCAAATATGCAAATCCAAATCGTGAAAAAAACAGGTGCAAAGCATGGCTGAGCACATCAATGATCTTGAGAACAGGGGCAGGAGAAAACGGCTCATTGGCTGTAGAAGGTAGCAACACAGGAGACACAGAAGGTAGCAACCCAAAAAAGTTTTTCAAGCATGGGTGATTACACAGCGGGTGAGGTAAGATAACTTTAGTTCATTTAGTTTAGTTCATAAATTGTTGTTAAGGTCTGTTTATTGTGAGTTTTAGCACAGGTTTTCGCTTGGAAGGATAGAATGAAATCTGGCACACTCTATAACCACAATATATTATAAAAGAGCACCATTCACAGTCACTACAATGAACATGTTCACACTGACCTTCATCGGACAAAAGATACAGTAAGTTAAGTTCACGTTCACCCAAAATATTAAAGAGTTCATGAACGATCGTTCATTGAACACGTTCAGGCACATAGGCTTTCACCCTGATCCCTGATAACCCTGACTTCCTAACAGGGACTTTGGACAGGGCTTTCACATACTGGGCAACTGAATACATTTCTTCCTTGGATGATCTTTTTCGGGACCAAATACCCATGATTTTTAACAGATATATGGAAAGATATGGTATATCAGAAAATAATCTTTTTTGTTATTTTGAAGTTAGAGGCTTTATTATAAATGAAACCTCACTGCTTGCAAATATGTCACATAATTGGAAAAAAAATATTTGTCTTTCAGGGGAAGGCTTCCATTAGATCCTTTTTTGCTGGTCAAAGGGATTCTTCAAATATTAGTGTGCAGGCACTGAGTGTGATCTGAGAAACATGAAACTGAGAACATGTGAAAGAATATCTGGGACAATGCAAAGGGAAAAAAGGTCATTGCATAAGAACAGTGCAACTTAAGATTCTGCACAGAGCACATTCAACACCATATTGTTGGTTCAAGTCCTTGGGCTGGGAAATTTCTGTGTTCCATGTTCTTCTCATTTCTGTGTGGGTTCCTCCACAGTCCAAAAACATGCTGAGGTTGATTGTAGACTCTAAATTACCTGTAGGTGTGAGTGAATGATGTGTGTGCTCCATGATAGGCTGCTACTTGTCTGGGTCTCACCTGTAATGTGCTAAGTTTGGCTTCAGCCAACACTTATTTTGAAAAGATTTTAGAGTCAGTTGGCTTGACTGCAATTGATAAATTATTGATGTTATCATGAGAAAAAGAGCTTTGTTATCTTGAGAAAAACATTAATTATTTTGTGATTAGAAAAAAAAGTGCTTCAGGTTTCCATATGAACCATTGGGAAGAAATAATCATTGAGCCACACTTAGACCGATATTTTTACATGCTTATCAAATGCAGGATTAAAATAATATCAGCAACTTGTCTGGCCTTTCACATCCACTCATGCTTATAAATATCCTTAAAAGTCAAAAGTTAAATGTTATTTTTGCTTTAAAAACAGGTCTACTACTTTTTCAACAGGTATTGGAAGTCCACTTCCCTTTGATACAGCTAAGACCCAAGGATAGTGAGGACAAGGCCCTTAAAAGAGATGTTGTATTTTAATCTGTCCTGATGTTCTCTCCTCCTGCAGACATCTTACCCGCCCACTCATTACATCCGCAAAGTGCCCCAGAGGAAGATCCACTCTTTCACCTTCCTGCAGATGATGCAGCTGCTGGTGCTGTGTACGTTTGGCATGTACCCCATACCGTACATGAAGATGATCTTCCCTCTAGTCATGATCCTGCTGATCCCAATCAGGTACATTTATTTAGAAGCTGAAAATGATTTTCTAATTGTTAATGAGTTAATAGGTGTTGTGTCTTACCTGAATTTGCTCAACAATAAATGCACAATATAAATCTTTTCAAATTTCAATTAAGAACATCTGTAAAGATGTGGTGGAAAGAATCTAAATATATTTACTCAATTACTGTACTTAAGTACGTTAATTGCAATGTCAATAAAATATTTCCAATAAAATGCATTAATACTAATAAAAAGCATCAATAAACTAATAATAATAATCATCATATCATAAAAGAGTAGTAGTGATTTTGTACTGAATATTCACTACATTGCAGAGGAAAATATTCTACGTTCCACTACACTATATTTAGTGTCACTAGTTTTATTGACTTTCAGAGGCAGATTTAACTCTTTAGGTAATATAATAGGCTTTTTAATACAATAAACAGTTAAAAGATGAAAGCACCGGTTTCAACCTTTTAGTAAAGTCAAGTTAATTTTTAAAGCCCAAATTCAGAGATTACTTAGGGGTCTTTTTTCATTACAGAGAACATTACTTTTTTCATTAAAAAGAAAAGTCTCATAATGTCTGCTTAGTTAAAGTGCTTCCCATTTGTCCATCAGCCAGCGCTGTATCGTTGGCTTGATCTCTTGTTCGCCTGTTGGACTGAGCGGGGAGTGATAAATCATGTCTGATAAGATCTGACTTTTCAGTGCTTTGCTTTTTTTCCCCTCTCACAGTAACAACATGAATTATGTCTGCTTCTGCTCTCTCTTTAGGAACAACGTGCTTCCTCATATCATTGAGGCCAAATACTTGGACATAATGGATGCCCAACACATGTAGCTACAGATGGAGATGAGCTCTGGGTCCACTAAAGAGATGTCTTGAATTAAAAAAAAAAAAAAAAAAAAGAAAGAAAAATAGGAAAGGGAAATGAAGAAGAAAAACATATTTTTCAATGAAAAACTGTATCGAAGTAAAGGAAGAAATATGGCCTGTTTTGATTTTTTGTATCCGATAAGAACATTCTTACAGGTGAAGCACTGGGAATGCAGGAATTGGTGAGAGGAAGAGAGATGAGAGCGAAACATGGACAGACAGAATATCTCTGAGGAAGAAGTTCTCGTCAGTGCTATAGCTCTGTGTTCTCCTCTCACAACCTTACTTTGTAAGGATACACGTTACTATATCCCTATTGCAGTGTATTCACCTGTGTTTTAACCTGTGGGTAAGTACTTGAAGTACTGACGAATACTGTGTAAGTAATAAAAAAAATGGCAATTGTACATTTTATCGTACTAAGAAAGGTATGATGTTGGCACAATGTAAGTATGAACGACTTTTATTGACACTCTGCACTCTGCACTCATGTTGTGTTTTTGTCATATATAGGGGAACATTCTATATACTTACATTGTGTTGATCAGTACTTAAATACATTTTCATGGGTGAATTAACTGGTCAGAACACTGCATTTAGGCCACTGTAAAGTACATCTTTCCCTTTTATATTTCTGTCATTGTGCAGCATTTAAACCTTTAACATTCCTCCTGAACCTTTTAGCTGTAATCACCTGTTTTTCTATAAAGGACACTTGTGCCCAAAAATATTTAGTTTCTAAGTCATTCCAGCAAACATGCTTATTAAGAAAAAGGAAAATCTGTGTGTGTGTGTGTGTGTGTGTGTGTCATGGACACTTAACTAATTTGTCGATCATTGAGCTTCCTGTCAGCTCTTTAAAAAAAACACATTTTTAAGGTGGAATTTAAGTATATAAGAATGATTAATAATCAAAAAGAAATAAATAATGATGTAATAAATTAATCAATATGTTAATGAATGTCCCTATTTATTTTATTTTCCATTTAAATAACTGTAGTATAAGTATTAATTAATAATGTGTACATAAATGCCTGTATATTTTTAATTTCCATTTTATTTCTTAGTTTATTTTAAAGGAAATCATAATTAAACTATTTAGAAAGTAAAAGGGAAAGCAATAACACAATTATAAATTAATCAATATCAATGGAAAAGAAGAAAAGAATAGGAATATTTATGTACACAGGAAAATAATATACAAATAAATACATTAAATGGGAAATTAAATAAATAGGCATTTTTTGACACATTCATTAATATATAATTATTTTGAATGACAGCACAAAAACAAAACATATAGTTAAATCTTTATCAAATCCTGACTATATCAGAATATATATATATAGCAATACACAAAAATATTTTAGGTTAAATTAAAAAGTATTTATTTATCATGATGATGGTTTATCTTTTAAGAGTGTACTATTGTGAAATCTCTCTGTTCCTTTACATTCCACAGTTGCTGTGCTGATTCTTTTTTAAGTGTTTATCTTACATGTTGTTTCGTTGCAGTGTTTACATATCAAAGTCCTTCAAGCTCATGTTAAGGTCAACACAGTTCTGGTGTATTGATCAGGGTTCCTAGGCATGCAATTTACAGGTCTAAATGTATAAAAGAAAAGAGAGTATGAAAAATATTTTTCTTAAAATGGCGTTTCTTGAATATAAAATTCAAAATTTTCAAAATTTTAGTAAAACCTTTGTGAAAAAATGAGTTCCAAAATAAGCAGCAACATTGATTCATCTTCCTTTCTATGAAAACACAGCTGTGAAATAAATGATTTAGCTTTTTCAACTAATTTCCTATTTATAATAGTAACTAAAAAATAAGAGGAAACTTTATGATTTATAGAGTATCTAAAGGGAAATGTTACTGTTACTTATGCCCAGACATTAATATGGTGTGAAGAACTTGGTAAAAAAGTCTAAAAATTTGAGGTTGGAAAAGTCTGGAATTTTTAAATAATGTTTAGGAACCCTGATTAGAAGACTAGTAGTAAAAAGAGAGTAAAAAAATACATAAATAAGAAATATTGTGAGCTTCAGATTTAATGAAAATGCATCCTTTTTTTTTTTTTTTATTTCTGTGGACAAGTGTTCAAAGATCAGTTTTAGAATCCAGTCTTGTTTTTCTATTTAGATGTTATGATTAGATCAATGCTTGCAAACGTCATGTAATAATCCTGACATCTGGAAGAAATATCTTGCTATCTACAAAAGAAAAAGAAGAAAATCTCTTAAGCATTGGTTTGCTTAAAGCATGTCTCATCTGGGGTTTTACAGATACATACAGTGTGATGCCAATGTATACTACTCAGAAAAAAAATCAATAAACTGAATGCAACGCTCAATATTCAGCAATGCTGTGTATAAAACATCAGTGAAGCAACAACAGGCCAGTTGCGTTTTTAGGAACTTTTCAGTCCATCGTCATGGTACAACTGTGCTGATTCACTTATCGCACACATTAAAGAAAAATATACAAAAAAAAAAAAAAAAGTTTGCC
The DNA here is from genome assembly GCA_036785175.1 of Eupleurogrammus muticus. NCBI lineage: Eukaryota > Metazoa > Chordata > Actinopteri > Scombriformes > Trichiuridae > Eupleurogrammus > Eupleurogrammus muticus. Next base: position 2,031,379 of record JAYKQN010000012.1, read on the forward strand.
TGTCAAAGAGGCGTTCACAGTGCTGGATTTTATTACAGTTTAGTTGCTTTCCCAATATATACAAATTGCAGCTCCCTCATGCAGTTCTGTTCAACTTTGTCTCTACAGATGTGAGAAAGATGTCCAATTTAAGCAGATGTCTCCTGCAAAGATAGTGAGGCATGAAAGGGAAGCTTGGGAGCATTTGCATAATCCTTGGACTAAACCTCATGACAGCACTGGTGAGAGAAGAGATTGTGAGGTATGAATATGTACAGTTTGCATAAAAAGTTTAGTTTTTATCAACTACTCATTATAATACATGGCAAGGTATTAGTTTCTAACCCCGGAGCGAGTGCAGAGATTTAAGCATTCTTCTATAACTGTGTGTGACAGTATTGTTGTTGTTCCCTGATATCTTCTCTGTACTGATGATTTTGGAATAGCAGCACATTTCTCTCAGAGGACTTAACATTGGATCAGAGTGAAAGAGGTATTACTCTGCCTGTGAAATCTTGACTCCACCCCCCTCCCCCACCCACACTTCCTAATTGAATTTGTTTGAAATTGTGTCCTGTGGTGTTTTGTTTTGTTCTTTCTGTTTTGCTTGATTTCATATAGCCTACTTTTTCTAATCATGAATGTAAGATGTGTGGATTTTTATATAGCATACTAATTTAGGTGTCGGACAGAGTCTGTAATTTTGTCAAAAAGATCAGATATATTTGTAAGCTGTAATATGTAAAAATGAGGGAAAAAATGGTTATCAAACAGAATGTGTTGGTTTACTATAGTATATATATACTGTACACTGAAAAAGAGACTATCTCAAGCTGTTTGCCAAATAAAAAGTAGTAGTGATGTAAATATTTATGTGTGCTTGTGTTTATTGAAGTAATGAAGTAAGTAAAGTAGAAACATATATAAGGACAATCTTAAAAGGACATGGAGGGGATCAAATGAAGCTTTTCATTAAAACCTAATGGCTCAAGTGTGCGGAGTGTGTGGATTCATTCAGCTTCTCTGCTTAAGATTTTTTTTTTATTTCATTACCGCCTCTCAGTAGGGAGATTTGTTCTATTCCGAAGATTCCCAAGAGTTTTATTCATACAATTTCAGCCTTTACATCTACTAAAATTTTAACCTCTCCCTAATGTTTCTTTTTTTGAGTTTTTCTGCCACATACCACATGCTGCATTCCATTTACCTTAGAGCTGAAAATTACATCAAACCCAATTTTATGGCATTCCAGTATAACAAGTCAGAAATCAATAAACAACAAACTTAGCCAGGATAACTATTATTAAACTATTAACTATTATTAAAATGCAATACTGTACTTGATATTTTGCACATGCAAACAGTACAGAAGAAAAACGTCCAGACGGAAACACATGCACAGCAAGTGTTAAGTTCCTACACTTTGGACTCTGAGCTCTGAGTCATAGTATTCTGCCTTTTTGATTTTTGAAAACCTATCTAGGTGTTTTTTGTTTGGACTCTGCAAGCCTCTGTTTGTGTTGAAATAAAAGAAAATTCAGTTAAACACTTGAGTCCCTGTCAACAGTAGGATCAGAGCAAAATGGACTCAGTGGATCTGCAGCACCTCAGAACCTGTCTGGAACAGCAAGAAGTGCTTCTCGGCTGTCCACAAGCCTGACTGGATGCAGTAACCACCAGCATCAGGGACCTGGCCATCCAGATTCAGCCATTCCAACTTGCCCAGCCAGCCCCCACGTCGGCCCAGTCCATGCAGTCCACCTAACCTTCCACATCCACTCAGTCAGCTCGGGAACCACAACTACCCCCTCAAGATAAATACTCTGGTGTACCAGGAACCTGTCGCTCTTTCCTATGTCAGTGTATCCTAATTTTTGAACTCCAACCAGGTACCTTTCCCAACCATCGGGCGAGGGCACCTACATGATCACCCAGCTGTCGGGGCAGGCCAGAGGGTGGGGAACGGCGGTATGGGACACTTAGTTGATGATCTGCGGGAATTCCCAGAAGTTTGCGTCAGAGATGAAGAAGGTCTTTGACCACTCCAAGCATGGGCATGAGGCGGCTCGTGAGCTTCTCCATATGCGCCAGGGGTGTCGGCTTACGCCATTGATTTTTAAACACTCGCCGCTACAACTGGGTGGGACACCAATGCCCTGTTTGACACCTTCCTAAATGGCCTCTCGGAGGAGATCAAGGATGAGGTGGCCTCACGACTTGCCCAGCTCATGTGAGGACCTGGTGAACCTGGCAACCCGTATTGACACCAGGCTACAACAGCGCTGCTGGGAAAGGGCTTTTTGGATCCACCGCAAGAAGCCCTGTCAGCCCGGCCCTATCTCTCCCCTCTTTCCCCCCTGCGGTGTCCTGGCCCGAACCCATAGACTGCACTCGCCTCACTCGAGAGGAATGACAGAGGAGGATTAGCATTCACTTCTGCCTCTGCTGCGGCCAGCCAGGTCACTTCGTCGGTCTGGTGAGACAGTGGGACCTACCCACTGAAAAGGTGGAAAAACCACTGGTGGCCAATGGGTTGACAGGCCTGAGATTGGCCAACATCACCCATACCACTCAATCTAACCCTCTCTGGCAACCATCACGAACAGTTGTGCTTCCTGCTGATGAGTTCCACTCACACCCAGTAGTCCTCGGTTACCCCTGGCTTGCACAATCCCCACATTGACTGGGTAAGAAACTGTATCATGAGCCAGAGCCCACTCTGTCTCTCAACTGTCTCCTTCAGGCCCAGAAGCTGTCAAAACCCGAAGGATTTCCCAGACCTGTCAGGTGTCCCCCCTGAATACATGGACCTCAAACCTGTGTTCAGTAAGTCCAAAGCCCTGTCTCTACCCCATCACCGTCCCTACGATTGTGCCATTAACCTCTTTCCTGGTGCGACCCCCCCCCAGAGGTGGTCTGTACTTCCTGTTGTGGCCTGAGTCTCAGGCCATGAGTACATCCAAGAATCTCTTGCTGCAGGTATCATCGGCCCCTCGTCATCCCCTGCAGAGGCCATTTTTTTTGGGGAAAAAAGATGGTTCATTAAGGCCCTGCATTAATTATCGTGGGTTTAAAAAAAACCTGGGACGGAGATGAATGGAAAACGGCCTTTAACATTACTTCAGGTCATTACGAGTATCTAGTCATGCCATTCGGTCTCACAAATGCCCCTGCAGTTTTTCAAGCCCTGGTCAATGATGTACTGAGAGACATGGTCAACCACTTTGACTTTGTTTTCTTAAAAAAACATCTTATTTTTTTTAAATCACTTACTGAACACCTCGTCCATGTCCATGCTTTTTGTGAAGGTGGAGAAGTGAGAGTTCCACCAAGAGACTATCCCTTTCCTTGGGTTTGTGGTCTCCCCGGGATCCATCCAAATGAATCAGCATAAGGTCAAGGCAGTGCTGGAGTGGCCCACACCCACCAGTCACGTGGACCTGCATAACTTCCTGGGTTTTGCCAATTTTTACCAGCGCTTTGTCCGAAACTTCAGAGTTAAGTTCCACGAACCCCTGCGGCAGAGGGGGTCTTTCAAGACCTGAAGCGGCAATTCACCTCTACACCAATCCTGAACCAACCTGACCCCAACCGGCAATTCATTGTAGAGGTTGACGCTTCAGAGGTTGGGGTTGACGCTGTACTCTCCCAGTGCTCGGTCAAGGATGATCGCTTCCATGTGCATACTACTCCCACCACCTAACAGCCACAGAACAGAGTTATGATGTGGGAGACCAAGAACTGCTAGCAGAAGTTGGTCCTGGAGGAGTAGCAGCACTGGTTAGAGGGCACCTCACTCCTACTTCTAAATAAAAACCTGCAATACATCCCTTCAGCCAAGAGACTGAACCCCCGGCTCGCTGGTTCCTAATCTCCAGGTTTAATTTCACCCTGTCCTACCGCCCTGGTCATTAGTATTTTCCAAGTCTGTTCATTTCATCCCTCTCCCATCAGCCAAAGGCACTGCTCACATGATGATCAAGCACGTATTCTGCCTACATGAGTTGCTGGAGGAGGTTGTGTCGGAAAGGGGGCCCCAGTTCATCTCCACCTTCTAGAAAGCCTACTGTTGCTCGGTGCCTCTGTGTCTATCTTATGGTTTTCACCCACAGGAACAGCCAGACTGAGAGGCCGAACCAGCTGCTGGAGACAGTGCTGCGCTGTATGGCGTTCCAGAATCTATCTTCCTGGCACCAGCAGCTTCCATGGGCAGAGTATGCCATCAACTCGCATGTTTCCGCAGCGACAGGCCGGTCTCCCTCAGAGTGCACCCTGGATACCAGCCACTACTGTCCCCTGACCAGGAGAAGGAGGTCGGCATCTTTTAAGGGGAAGCCTTCATCTGCCGGTACCACTGAACATGGAGGCATGCCAGCTCTGCCCTGCTTCGTTCCTTGGCCAGAATGAAAGCCCAAGCTTACAACGACGGTCCCAGGCCCCTCGATACGGCCAGTGACAACGTGTCTGGCTTTAAACACAAGATCTGCCCCTGAGGACAGTCCCGCAAGCTCACTGCATGCTTCAGTGGCCCCTTCCCCATTGCCACAATCATCAGCCCCACAGTTGTTCGGCTCCAACTTCCCATGGCCCTGGGGAGAGGTGCTGGGTCCTGGCCCGGCACATCTTGGACCCCACACTTATCCGGGACTTCTACCATCGGCGTCCTGTACGTGCCCAAGGGCCGCCAGGAGTCACCCATTAGGGTGGGGGGCGGTGGCAACTGTTTTTACTGAACTGACCTGTATTAGTGAGTAACCTGTGGAACCCTGTCATTTATCTGTGGAGTTTTTAAAATCTGTCAGGTGTCTTTTGTTTGGACTCTGCAAGCCTATTTTGGTGAGTAACCTGTAGAACAACCTGTGGAACCCTATCATTAATCTGTCGATTTTTGGAAACCTCTCTTAGCATTCTGCCTTTTTGATTTTTTTTTTTAATTAAACCGGTCTGTATTATGTTTGGGCTCTGCAAGCCTGATTTTAAATAAAAGAAATTTAGTTAAACAGATCTGCACTTGAGTCTCAGAAGTGTGCGTTTGGCTGATTTATTGAGACACAAATAAGACCAAAGCACTGACAAACGGTTTACTGCAGCTTTTAAAATGTTTATGCATTAAGCAGCCATGTTGAATTATCACCTTGAGTTACAGAGGATCTCAGACTGTTCGAGTTAGAAATCCAACTTCAGGGGGCATGCCAATCAATATTTATGAATAGGAACCCAGAAATTCTGACTCTACAGTACAACAGGAATTTAGAATTAATATAAGGCACCACTGTCTCTATCCACCACTGAGTCCTAAGATGTATAGCTCACATCAAATCATTATTCTCTGTCTTAAATTGTTTACTGCTCCATTGATCTTTCTCCTCATTATTAGATGCCCCAGACCTGCCTGTTAAGATTTTTTTGTAGCTAATCTTCAATTGAAATTGAATTATAATCTCTCACCATTTTAGTACATAATTGTCAAGAGTATAAGCGAAAATTGACAAATAATAAAACTCATATGCCTTAAAAAATACTTATGACTTTGTTACAATATACCCATAGTATAAACTCAACAATTGGGAAAGTTGTAGCTGGGCTGTTGGGTAACAAGACTCTGTGCTGTGATACCACAGATGGGATCCTGGGGTCCTCTTTATCACAAATTTTGAGTGTGCAACTTAAAGATTTGAATTTATTGAGGACAAACCATCAGCTTTCAGCCTGACATGCTTACAAGGTGGAGCCATTACCATGGTGACGCCTTGTTTGCCTGCAACCCCTTGATGTAGATTACATTAAGGTCTTAACAGACAAAATCAGCTCACAATGTGTGTGAAGAGAAGGATGTAATTTATATTCACCAAAATGGTCAAAATAATCCATACATGATGCTTTTTTGTTTTACTCAAAAACATGTTACATGAGCCCAGGTCAAAGAGGCCTACAGCTCATAATAGCAAACAGATGTTTAAAATTTGTAATCAAAGTCAGACAAAGCACAAAAATATACAGTGGGGAAAATAAGTATTTGAACACCCTGCTATTTTGCTATTTCTCCCACTTAGAAACCATGGAGGGGTCTGAAATTTTCATCGTAGGTGCATGTCCACTGTGAGAGAGATAAACTAAAAAGAAAAATCCAGAAATCACAATGCATGATTTTTTAATGATTTATTTGTTTCATAAAGCGGCAAATAAGTATTTGAACACCTGTGTTTAATCTAGAATTCTGACCCTGAAGGACCTGTTAGTCCGCCCATTAGAAGTCCACCTGCACTCCATGTATCATCCTTAATCAGATGCACCTGTTTGAAGTCGTAAGCTGCATAAAGACACCTGTCCACCCCATACAATCAGCAAGACTTTAACTTGTAACATGGCGAAGACCAAAGAGCTGTCCAACGACACAAGAGAGAAAATTGTACACCTCCACAAGGCTGGAAAGGGCTACGGAGCAATTGCCAAGCAGCTTGGTGAAAAAAGGTCCACTGTTGGAGCAATCATTAGAAAATGGAAGAAGCTAAACATGACGGTCAATCGCAATCGGAGTGGAGCCCCATGCAAGATATCACCTCGTGGGGTCTCAATGATTCTAAGAAAGGTGAGGAATCAGCCCGGAACTACACGACAGGAGTTGGTCAATGACCTGAAAAGAACTGGGACCAACGTTTCCAAGGTTACTGTAGGTAATACACTAAGACGTCATGATTTGAAATCATGCATGGCACGAAAGGTTCCCCTGCTTAAATCAGCACATGTCAAGGCCCGTCTTAAGTTTGCATATGACCATTTGGATGATACAGAAGAGTCATGGGAGAAAGTTTTGTGGTCAGATGAGACCAAAATAGAACTTTTTGGTCATAATTCCACTAAGCGTGTTTGGAGGAAGAAGAATGAAGAGTACAATCCAAAGAACACCATGTGAAGCATGGGGGTGGTAGCATCATGCTTTGGGGGTGTTTTTCAGCACATGGGACAGGACGAGTGCACTGCATTAAAGAGCGGATGACTGGGGCCGTGTATTGTGAGATTTTGGGGAACAACCTCCTTCCCTCAGTCAGAGCATTGAAGATGGGTCGTGGCTGGGTCTTGCAACACGACAACGACCCAAAGCACACAGCCAGGAAAACCAAGGACTGGCTCCGTAAGAAGCATATCAAGGTTCTAGCATGGCCCAGCCAGTCTCTAGAACTGAACCCAGTCGAAAATCTTTGGAGGGAGCTCAAACTCCGTGTTTCTCAGCGACAGCCCAGAAACCTGACTGATCTAGAGAAGATCTGTGTGGAGGAGTGGGCCAGGATCCCTCCTGCAGTATGTGCAAACCTGGTGAAAAACTACAGGAAACGTTTGACCTCTGTAATAGCAAACAAAGCCTACTGTACCAAATATTAACATTCATTTTCTCAGGTGTTCAAATACTTATTTGCCGCTATATCACACAAATAAATCATTAAAAAATCATGCATTGTGATTTCTGGATTTTTCTTTTTAGTTTATCTCTTTCACAGTGGACATGCACCTACGATGAAAATTTCAGACCCCTCCATGATTTCTAAGTGGGAGAAATAGCAAAATAGCAGGGTGTTCAAATACTTATTTTCCCCACTGTATATTTTTGTGCTTTGTCTGACTTTGATTACAAATTTTAAACATCTATTTGCTATTATGAGCTGTAGGCCTCTTTGACCTGGGCTCATGTAACATGTTTTTGAGTAAAACAAAAAAGCATCATGTATGGATTATTTTGACCATAATAAACTCAGAAGAAACACATTTAGTTACAGTTAAATAAACAATAATAAAGTTAGCTAAATAAAATAATAAAGACAAATAAACTATTTAATAAAACAAATTCAAGGTTTCTTCAGATTAAAGTATGTTTCTCAACATGACAAACATGTTATACATTACACATGTTATAGCAATAGGACGGTCTTGACAACGATGTGATTTATAGAATTGTGAAATTTAAAGTTTCCCCTTTTGCATCTGGATTGGATGCGAGTTGACCCCTGCTGCAAAGAGACACCTAAACTATCTTGATAAAATATCATGACCTGGAGATTTACCCGGATTAAAGTAGCCATCACCTGAACTACACTCACCTGAATCAAGGTACCCATAACCTGGACCAGGGATAACCAACCCTGCTCCTAGAGAGCCACAGTGGGTGTAGGTTTTTGTTCCAACCAAGCAGTCACACACCTGATTCTAGTGATAATGTACTCCTCAGCAAGGGCTCTAATGGTTGCTTTGTACAATTGCAATATCAGAACATTTTTTATAAATGTTTTTATTGGTGGAAATATGTCCATTAAAGAGCCCCCAAATTTCACACTTAACATATTTAATCTAATACATATGTTAACTATAGAGAATAACTATATTTATATAGTTGTCTATATTTTACAGTATTTTATTGGCACTCCAGCTTCATAAATATTTTTTTCTTCTTTTTTCCCCCCATCAAATATAATGTACTAGAGCCATATCCTTTAGAGACTAATCCTTTAGGCTTCTGGTCCACCACTTTCAGTACTTGAAACTTAAGTTGAGTTTTCACTGCATCATCATGAATAAAACAAGGAGACACACATATGGTTATTGGTTTGGTCCTGTATTTTTTGACAAAGAAATAGTACCTTTTCATATGCAGAATAGGGATCACAGTCATACTGGTTCAGAAAAAATGAAAAAAAAAATGTCTGCTGAGGAGACAAACTGATTGTATGTAATCATAAGTATGATTGAACAAACATAGCAAATATGCTGTGGTTGAGATGCAACATTTTCAAAACAAATATTGAATATTTGATAATGTAGGTTCAACACTTGTGTTAACATAGCAATGAAAGCAATGGATGCAGAGGTGTAAAGCATGCCACCACAGGACAGTGAACAGTTAAGGATTATGTTTTTTTCAGGAGCTGCGTTAGGCCCCTTAGTTCCAGTGACAGGTGTGGAAATACTGCAGCAAACCAAGACATGCTTCTTATTGAATCTTAAAGACTAGGAATGGGATGTCACTTTAATATGCAAGCGAATACTTTTGGTAACATATTTTATTTTTTTTAATAAATCTCCCGTATAAACGTATATATATATATATATTATATATATATATATATAACCCATATATATCATCTGAAATTGACAGCAACCAATTAGAACTACACTTTCTCTATGAACGCTCCTTTCAACTTTGATGACTGGTAGCGGTCATAAAGAATATGACCATATATGGATGTGACAGATGAGTGGAGGAGGAAAGCAGCTTTACGATGAAACCTCATGATATGGAGCAGAGAACGCAGGTGGTACTGTGTTAAACAGCTACTGAGTTTACATCAGATCTACAGATGCAAGAAGAACAAAGTGAAGCAACAGAAACACTAAATGAGGGTTTTTTTACTCAATATTTTGAAAGCAAACATGTCATAAAATCAAAATAGTCTAGTCTGAAACTTGATTCATGGTTGTTGCTATATCTGACATCAATAACAATTTCATCATTACATTTAGAGTTACGTTTATGGCAAAAGACATTCTGTGATGCAGAATGAGAGCAATGGTCAAGTGACAGGTGCATAAGAGAAGTGAAACAGTGGAAGGAAGCACAGAGATGTATGTACTTAAGGACACCTATTCAGTCGTTTCATTTTGTGATAAACAGTGCAACGTTGACTATTTTTTCCCATGTTTACCGTTACAACACAGGAAGTGCTATTGGAACCAAGACAACAAAAGCCTGCACCCACACCAGCGCTCCAGGTCCAGGATTACCCACCCCTGATGTAAGGATGCTACTCTTGAGAGCAAAGGAACATGAAACCAGCGGTTGGAAGAACAAACTTTTAAAATCTTCAGCTAGCACTGATAATGACTTTACAGTCTGTTCTCATCACACACAATGATGCACATGCACATAATTCACTTGCCTGCCAACGTCACTGCATGATTCCACTGATCTACAACAACTGTAATAATGTGCTGGCACAGGCAGAAACGATTCAGGTGGACTTTTATTAACTGCAGCGATCCAGAATATAAAAGTCGGATGTATGATCATTAAATGTATTAATAGCATTAATTTCAATAAGACTAACTACAATCTCAAGGCACACCTTAGTTTTATTAATATTGATAAGATTCTAATTTTCCCAGTGTGAAGAGGAAAAAATGTTAGATGCACTTGATCGGACTCATCAGGCACTTTAAACTGACAGAACCAGAGGACAGTAAAAAAAAAAAAATCAAGTGAGATGAGGTGTGAAAACTTCCAGTTCTGTCCACACACAGACCCTCCAGCTGGAAATCAGCAGCATGGCACTTGTGGGAGAAGTGAGGTCATTGAGAGGAAGTGATGGATAGCAGTCATGGCGAACTGCTCAGTTGACTGGAGGATCCCGAACCTGCACGCTTCCATCCTCCATCCCAAAGTAGGCGCGTTCAGCCATGCCAACAAAGAGTCCTGTGTCCACAACACCTGCAGCGATAGGAGATGGACAGTCAACATCTATTACTGATATAGTGACAATATATTCTAACTTTATGCTTTACTGAGAGCCAAGAGTGGTGAGTGTAAATTTCAGGGATGCAAAAAGCAAAGCAAACAAATCAGCTTCAGCAGGTATGTTACCTTGATGAGAGTTTGCCCAAAAGTATAAAACTAGACTAAATACTAGAGACAAAATATGTCTTTATTATTGGTTATTTACTGTATGTCAATCGCCTTCTTACTTTTTTCCTTTTATTAGTATCTTCCTTACTTAGTAGCTTGGTGTTGAGATTAATTATGAGTCAGGATTGGGTATTGAGTATTGATTGGAACTGGGACTAGCTTTTCAAATTAGCTCGGATGATTCAAAATTTCAAATATGATTCTTACTTTCAATTCTTGCCATACGGCGATGAGAATGTGCTGACCACATTAAAAACATTAGAAGAAAAATAAATTAACAAAGAAAAACTGAGATACGATCGGTTTCATAAACAAGAACAGTTTCTGATTTTATATAGCTGCATTTCATGTGGACTGGGTATCAGTTGAGTTATTGTTTGTTTGATCTGCACCAGGTTCGCTCATTAGTGAAACCACAGTGACAGTTTAAGTATCTGCAGCATCATGCACACATACACTTCGGGTATGTATGTATGTAATATGTTTTCATGAGGTTTTAAAAAAAAAAAAAAAAATCTTCAAACTATTCAATTAAAAGCCCACTGGTATGCAGCTCATTTAAAATATGTACATTTTTGACCCTGCCTCTATATGAAGATTAACATACAATATTTGGCCACTCAGGTCAAAAATGTACACAAAAAAAACACTCAAATTCAGCAAAGAGAGTAAATGTAATGTTTGTTTGGTCTTAGGGTGTTCTCTAACAGACTCTACTTCATTAACAGTTTACCTGGAATCATCTTGACTGCAGTGTTGACATCCTTCCAGCTATGAGCCTTTTCAAACTTCCAATCCAGAATGAAATTACTGTTGTCTGTGACCACAGGACCCTGAGAGCCAGACACAACTCACACTTCAGATAACCGAACCCTGCATGAAGCTACATCATTAAAAACATACCCAGAGGCTGCACACAGGTTCAGAGTGTTCATTGAACGCATTCAGGCACAACACTCACTGAACAAGTCAAATGAGCATAAACCTCAACATACATATTGAGAATAGATAAAGGTTCAAATCAATCATTCAGTATTTTACAGTGTGAATTGAACATCAGCACAAACCTTTATATTGATTTTATATATACACAATGTTGTACATTTGGACACTGTAATGGTCAAGTCAATCACCTGATGCAGACAAACGTTCACAGCTTTTTCTAGCTGTTCCAATAACAAAATCTGATTAAAAAAATTAATAAACGTTATCTACCATCTACTGTATTTTATAAGGCACATATAAACATCTTAGATTTTTTTCAAAATGGTAGAGAACATGAGAATTTTAAAGGGGGATGTGTGGGCGCGGATTGTGTATAAAGGAACGGGAATGTGCTTTATGCAGAACATTGCCGTTTTAACAACCCTGAAAATGGCAAAGAGACACGCTTATGAAGCCGGGGAATATGGGAATCGAGCGGCCGCGAGAGAATATAAAATTAACAAGTTGAGGTTTGCAAGTGGAGGAAGCTGGAGAATGAGCTCCAACAGGTGAAGAAGACTCAGTTGCATTTCACGGACATAAGGCGAGGTGGCCAGAGTTGGAGGAAAGACTTGAGCAATGGATCGTCAAGCAAAGAGCGAGTGGGAGGAGCGTTTCAACTGTCACCATCCAACTTAGAGCAGTAACGCTAGCGGAGGAAATGAAAATTGAACATTTTCAAGGAGGTCCGTCCTGGTGCTGGCGTTTTATGAAACGGTGCCATTTTTTTAATCCGGACCAGGACTATGGTAGCGCAGCGACATCCAGCGGATTATTTTAAAAAGCTGGCCAACTTCTGGTCCTACTGCGAGAAGCACATCGCTAACAACCGCATCCATCCAAGCCACATCACCAACATGGATGAGGTGCTAACTTACGACATCCCGGAGACCGATGGATTTGATTAATGACTGTTACCGGTAATGTGCTTGTTTTTACCATGCCGACGTCTATTAATTATTGGTTGAGGATTAGAAAACTTTGTACTACTTTGTAATGAATACTTAAAGCTCAACCAAACTCAGTTTTGCTCCCGATCTATTTTTGAAATACGCACACTTGTATGCGTGTGTGTTGTTGTAAGGCGGACATACGTATGGTAGTGGAGGATATGTTAAAAAAACTTGCGGCCTATCATTAGGTGCGCCCTATGCGTGTGTTAAATACAGAAATGGCACACATAAATGAGACTGTGCCTTTACTGTGTGCCCTTCGGTCGTGAAAATACGGTATATTGAATTAAATTGTCTCTTTTTCTTTATTAATGTGCAGTTTATGTAAGGTAGGTACTAAATATTACTATGCAGTACATCTTTTTGCAGGCCACACATCGACTTACTGCTTTATTGACAGCCATTCGCAAGTTGGCCTCTCCGCCAAAGCGTCTAACTATCGCCGTGGAGACGGGAACATATGCCATGGGGATAACCTCGATAGGAACTCCCTTCTTCCACTGCTGGCCTAATGCCTTAGAGTCCTTTCTGAGAGAAGAAACAAGTAAAATAAATAAAAAATGAATTCCATTTGTTCAAATCTAAGCAATTACACCACCTAAGGTAAAAAGGCTCCAACATATTGGTGATGTGGATTATAGTTGTGGGAGCAAATTTAATAAATTATTTTCTGTAGCCCTCCATGAATTATAAACCTTGACGCTCCCTGCAGACACTTAACAAAAACGCTTGGAAGAAAATCTTAATCCTTTGATTATGTTCAACCCAAATAAAAGGCACAGTAAAATAAATAATAATTTGCTTTTCACAGCTATACTTATGCATCTAATAAAAGGGAAAAATTAACATATCTTGTATGAAGAGAAGCAAAACAGTAATGCATTGACACTTTACCCATCTGCAGTCCCAAACACCAAACCAAATTAACTTTAGACTGCAGGATTTTCCAATACTTTTTACTACTTTTAAATACCTGCTAAAGAGTAATGGGAAATCCTAAATGTCCCTTTTGTTCACTTTTCCTGTGTTGACATGATGTCTCTTACAAGATATATTTGTGGTTTATGAACCACAAACATCTCAATATAGAGATACATCTTACTTAGCTTATTTGAAAGTCTGTGAATTTTGTGGATAGTGAAGGTACTGTATAGTTGTGAGATCACACCTGCACAGAACTCCTGACATCTGATTTTAAGGAACAATTCCAAAATACAGACAATGTGCATTTCTCTGTGGATTATTTGGCCTTATGCATATTGATATATTCCCTTCTACCAGATAGGATCTTTAAGAAATAAACTTGGCAAACTAACCTGTAATCTGCAATAACAATGAAATGTTTAGCACAGCCAGCAACAATCTTCTCTTGGGTCAGGCAGCCACTGTAAGAGAGAGATAGAAGGTGAATGTGAGAGAGACAGGGTTCCCACACCTTTTTCATGAACAAATTCAAGAACTTTTTAAGCACCTTCAAGCACCAGTTTTTCACTTTTCAAGCACCTTTAAATAAGTAGCCTACTCGTTGTGTTTGCCATGATGGTCATGAGAAGTGCAGCGGCGCCACTGTATGGCATAATAGTATGGGTCTAATTAGCATTATTTCATATGGTGGTAGATTGAATGTTTGGATTTTTAACTAATTGTAAATTGGCTTGTATTCTCAGCTTGTGAACAGTGCATTGTGTCACTACCGTAGCGCAATAACAGTGACAAATGCCTGAAGGGGGCTAAAGTATTGCATGTATCAGCGGACGAGTTATTTATTTTCACTGTGTGGAAACCTTTCACAGCAAGGACAATCACACAGACCCAATCCACACTTACTGCCTGTCCATTAACAAGATACATGCTAGTGCTGCTTGAATGCTGAAGTTACACGCAGAGTCACCATGCAACACCAATGACCAACCAGTATGCTTTGCTTTGTACCAGCCTCAGGAAGACAAAACCTGTATTTTGTGATTTACTGGAATATAATGTAAAAATCCATGTTTCGACCAGCAAGTTAAGTCTGTATACAACTGTATATGTATGGCCGAGTGTGAGATCTCTATGCTGGAGATCAAATTATCTTTTTTTTTTGATTGAGCCCTTAATTCTGCATCAAAACATTGTGTTCTACTCACCCATGGTGTTTTTTTTTTTTTTGCATTTGAAGATCTGCCAGAGATTTAGAAGTAGAGCAGAGAGAAGTAGAGTCGGAGTAGAACACAATGTTTTGATGCAGAATTAAAGGGCCTAATCGGGAAAAAAAAAACTGCCTTGTCCTTTAAGTGTCAAGTTACGTGTTGGAATAAAGTGTGAACTGGTGAGGGCTGATATGTTTGAAGAATTCAAATGAACTTCATGAAAACATGAAAAGGCTTTTGTGTGCAACCACAGATCCACTATTGAATTAGTACAACTTTCCCCCCCAAGTAGGGAATGTCAATTTAGGTTGTTTATTAATAAAACTGATACTTATTTACAGAAGGACAATAGATTTGATCAATCGAAACATAAAGAGTGTACAACTGTCTTTTTCAGAACTAGCTGTCGGACCCCATTGAAAGCAAAAATCTCAGATCATTTCACTCAATTCTATGTATTGTAAAAAAGTTCCAAACTACTGTACCCATATCCCTAACAGTACTATATATAGTACTTTCCCATTTTAACTTTAAATACAGTACATTTTATGAAACTATAAACTTATAGTAGTCTACTGTTATTGCTCGGCAGAACACCAAGCAAGTATGATAACCGAGTTCTGCATGTAAAGGTATCGGATCAAGCACGTAGCCGCTTAGGAAACATTTTTGTTTTCTCTTTGTTTATTGAGATAGACATCACAAAAAAATTCAAGCATTTTCAAGCACTTCACAAAAAATCGAAGCATTTTCACAACCTTGAAAACATTGAATTGAAAATCAAGCATTTTCAATGAATTCAAGTACCCGCGGGAACCCTGGAGAGAAACAGTGATCATTCTAGTACTGAACTTTAACTATGACTAAAAACAAGGACTAAGAAAGTGACTAAATATAATGTTCATTTAAGCAACTCAGACTTAATTAAAAAGGTTAAAAAAAAAAAAAAATCTTTAAAAATACCAAGATCTTCTGTTTAGAGAGAACTGTACTCACCCTCCACCTTTGATCAGCGTCAGATCTTTGTCGACTTCATCGGCCCCGTCAATCGCCACATCCAGCTGGAAACAAAACAACAAATCATGCATCAGAAAAAAAAACTCTTTACAGACAAACAGACTCTTCAATTGTTTTGCATTTGGGAATTGCAACAGTCAGCAGCAGAAGCATTCTGTGTTTGTGACAAACTTTCAAGCGGACAATGAGGTTCATTTGCAACAAACTCATTATACCTCTGGGTGCCTGTCCAGATCTGACAGCGTGAGGCCATGCTGCAGAATCAGCTGACGGGCCTGTGGGGTAAAGAGCAGATAGACAGCAAACAAATGTGACAGTGAGAAAATAAAATCAAAAGACAATTTCCCCTGATTTGAAGCGAACAGTTACTATAAATGGAATTTCAGGAAGGGGAGAGAGAGAGAAGATAAATACAGTTTAATGTTATGAGAGTCTTAAAAAAGAAAAAGAAAATCAAAACTGAATCAGAATGAAGGAAAATTGCTTTTTTTAGTTTACATTTTAAACCTTAAACTCTTTATTATATTTGATAAAATAATACACGTTTTTTTAAATCCAAGTTGTCTGTGTGGTTTTGTTTACATTATGTTTGTATATGTAGAAAATTATTGCCAGGTCACATAGGTAACATAATGTAAAAAGATACTAAACATTAGTGAACATTTATTATGTAGTAAATAAAAGCAAAACCAAAAAAGCATAAGACACAAAGGGGTTAAAACAAAAAGGAAGACTCTTTCTGCTGTAATGAATTGCATTATAATTCATATTTATATATACCTGTATATATCTGTATATTTTTTTTTCATTTAATTTTTTTTATTTTTTTTCCTTCTTAAATTTTTAAAAAAACATTTTTGTAACTTTTCTAACTGCTGCTATAGCACTGTAAATTTCCCCACTGTGGGACAATAAAGGAGCTATCTAATCTAATCTAATCTCTAATTAAAAACCACAATGTTATCACTTTAACAACTAGCTTGCTACAGTCAACCATTAAGCCACAAAAGTGAAATTATTTAAACATAATGTTAGTCTTAAAATTAGATCAAATGTCTTACACTTAAACTAACCTGGAAGGAGGTCGGCACGCAGACAATGTGAAGTTTCTCCTGACGCACTCTCTCCGCTAGAATAAACAAACATACGTCTCCTGAGTGCATTTAGTGGCAATGAAAAACCCACATGTTGCTGCTATATTTATTTAGGAATTCACAACAAGCGGCGAGCACGGTGAGGATCATGTTTTTTGACTTCTCCAGTGCTTTTAACACCATCCAGCCTGCACTGCTGAAAGGGAAGCTGGAGGGAGCCGAAGTGGATGAGCAGCTGACGGCCTGGACCATCGACTACCTCACCAACAGACCACAGTATGTCAGGCTTCATGACTGTGTGTCTGAGGTGGTAGTCAGCAGCACGGGGGCGCCACAGGGTACAGTGCTCTCACCCTTTCTGTTTAGTCTGTACACCTCAGACTTCACCTACAACTCGGACAACTGCCACCTACAGAAGTTCTCAGATGATACGGCCATCATCGGGTGTGTATCAGATGGGAATGACCAGGAGTACAGGGGGGTCATCAATGACTTTGTCAGCTGGTGTGAGATCAACGCTCTCCAAATCAACGCCAGCAAGACAAAGGAGATGGTTGTGGACTTCAGGAGGAAGTCCCTCCCCACCACACCGGTGAGCATCCAGGGAAAAGACATTGAGACAGTGGTCTCTTACAAATACCTGGGTGTTCACCTGAACAATAAACTGGACTGGACCACAAACACTGATGTCCTGTACAAGAAGGGCCAGAGTCGACTTCACCTGCTAAGGAGACTAAGGTCCTTTGGAGTGTGCAGGACCCTGTTAAAGACCTTCTACGACTCCGTCGTAGCATCTGCCCTGTTCTACGCAGTAGTCTGCTGGGGAGGCGGATGCTCAGACGGGGACAGAAGGAAAATTGACAAACTGGTACGGAAGTCTAGCTCTGTACTGGGATGTCCTCTGGAGTCGGTGGTGGTGGTGGGAGAGAGGAGGATGTTGGCAAAGCTAACATCCATCATGGACAACCCCCATCACCCTCTGCATGGGGTAGTGGGTGCGCTGAGCAGCTCCTTCAGCCAGAGACTTAAACACCCTCGCTGCAAGAAGGAGCGCTTTCGCAGATCATTCATCCCGACAGCAATAAGACTCTATAACATAACATAAACATAAACCTCACTGTAGTCACTGTCATTTTTCACTGGTCACTTTTTTCTCTTCACACACACCCTGCACCTTAAGTGTGCATTAGCTATGTATGTGTACATGTGGGTATGTGCGTGGATATGTATGTCCATATATATATATGCAAATATGTGTGTATGTGTATGTATGTAGGTATGTACGTCCATGTATGTATGTATATATGCTTTGCTTATGCATACTTTTTACTTTTTTTTTCTTACTATTTATTAGCATTTTCTCTCCATTCTGTCGATAATGCATACTGTGTATGCGGATTAACAAATTCTGCGAATTTGTACATTGTGTTGTGTTTTTTTTTTTTTTTTTATAGTTTTTTTTAGTTTTTTTTATCTTCTTCAACTTTATCTTACTTTTTCTTTATCTGTAACGCTGCAGTAACACACAAATTTCCCCGTTGTGGGATCAATAAAGTTTATCTATTCTATCTATTCTATTCTATTTCTTGTGACAGGGAAGCAGGAATTTACAATTCACCTCAAGAGCTCAAACTAAAGGTTTTTTTTCTTTGCATGAATCGAATATCTGAAACATTCACACTTTATATTTGCAATGACAAGTTGGGAAATCAACATTCTAAGATCACACATACATACATATACATATATACATATATATATATATATATATATATATATATATATATATATATATATATATATATAGCCCTGTGTACACTTAAATAAAGAGTACTTAAAAGACTTCAAGACTTAAAGGTTTTACTCACCTAATCTGTCCACAGCGTAGACTATAGTCGACCCACTGCCCACTCCAACCACCTGGTTATTCTGCAAGAGACAAAACCCAACAATGGTACAACTGGGATACATTTCACAGCAGGTCCTCAAATAAAAAACATTCTCTCCTTTAATCCTCAGACGAATACATTCATGACACTTAATATACAGACTGTGTTTGTCAGCTTTTACACAGTTACACATAACTAAAGCTGTCAGCTTTAAAACCAACTCCTCGAAAAAAAGATTGCATCTCCTTAGCTTTTGTTCCTAAAAGCTAAGGAGATAGATATTCGGATAGATACCACTTGTGGTTGTGTGTCGTTATCTTCTATTTAGTTCATCGTTCCTAATAATTTTTCTCAAAAACCTACACCCCAGCGACTCCACCTCTGGTTCACTGAATGTCAGGTAAAACCCGGAATTACTTATCCAAAGCAGGTATTTAAGACTTGAGAGCCACGAGTTATATAAACACGTACTTTTTTGAAAAATACGTAATATTGAAGAAAACAACCCGTCGGAGCGGACAAAAAAATTGTGACCACAAGAAAAGTTGCGTTTTATTATAATTGGAAAAGCAGGAAAGAGTAGAGTCGATGTTACATAAACCCATCCCTCATTTAGAGGAAATACAATAAAATAACTACTCTCCACATTGGAGGCCTGGGATAGTCTCACATGAGTCCATTTGTTTTCTTGTTGAAGCTTTTTTTTTCTTTCCAGTCTCTAACCTAATTTCAAGATGCACGCTATATCATACAGAATAACGTTATTTATATAAATAACCCGGATAAACTACACTGTCGTAACAGCTAACACAACACAAGGCTCGTATGTTTAGTCCAAAGTTATTCCGGGATAAACTACGAGTTGACTCCATCAACATGTTACAGAATAAGACGAGTTAACGTCGCATCATTTCTCTGCGTGGAGAGGTTTCTATGCGTCTGTATGACCCGTTATCGGTTAGCTAACCATTAGCTTGCGGCAGCAGCCTTGAGGTTATATGACTATTGATAAGCTAAAGCTGCAGCCAGCAGTGGCTGCGGACACAGTTCACTACCTGATCCCAGTGTGAGTTTTACTATTGTCAGATGAGAGCTACCTGAACGTGGTTATCCACCGCGGTGTAAGCGGCCAACTTCTTCGCCTCCTCCGCCATGTTCGCTGCGGTCTGACCGACGAATACACGCACGTGTTTCTGCCTCCAGGAGGAGAGAGAGCCGGGGGAGAGTTTAGCGACGAGGACCCAGACCGGGAGCCTCATGACCCGGCCCACATATACAGACAGCCCCGCCCCCACAAACACAAAGACGGGTTGACTGGAAGAGAGACAAACAGGTTGACAAGTAGAGACACAGACAGGTTTCACTCTCGAGGGTAGCGGGAGCTGTTAAATACTCAAAGTAAAAAATACAACGATAAAAAAGCCACCGAATGTAGCTCCAGCAGTGTTTGATAAATGATCAGCTCTTGTGTCTGCACTCATCCGACCACAAGGTCTACGCATGCGCGGAACAGCAGGCTGTTTAATATCTTGTTGGAGTTGGCAAGCCGGGCTGAGTCTCTGCCCAGTGCCTCTCTCTCTCTATTTCTCTCTCTCTTTCTCTCTCTCTCTCTCTCTCTATTTCTCGCTCTCTTTCTCTCTCTCTCTCTCTCTCTTTACAGTGGCTGCCTGACCCAAGAGAAGATTGTTGCTGGCTGTGCTAAACATGTCATTGTTATTGCAGATTACAGGTTTGTTTGTCAAGTGTATTTCTTAAAGGTCCTATCTGGTAGAAGGGAATATATCAATATGCAAGAAGGCCAAATAATCCACAGAGAAATGCACATTGTCTGTATTTTGGAATTGTTCCTTAAAATCAGATGTCAGGAGTTCTGTGCAGGTGTGATCTCACAACTATACAGTACCTTCACTATCCACAAAATTCACAGACTTTCAAATAAGCTAAGAGAGATGTATCTCTATATTGAGATGTTTGTGGTTCATAAACCACAAATATATCTGGTAAGAGACATCATGTCAACAAAGGAAAAGTGAACAAAAGGGACATTTAGGATTTCACATTACTCTTTAGCAGGTATTTAAGACTTGAGAGGCATGAGTTATATAAAACACATATTTTTTTGAAAAATACGTAATATTGAATAAAACAACCCGTCGGGAAGGACAACAATTGTGACCACAAGAAAAGTTGGAAAAGGAAAAAGTAGAGTCCCATTACTCGGCGAGTTATTGAAAGTCCTGCAGACTAAAGGTAATTTGATTTAGTGTTTGGGACTGCAGATGGGTACAGTGTCCATGCATTACTGTTTTGCTTCTCTTCGTACAAGAAATGTTTATTTTGCCTTTTTATAAGATGCATAAGCAAAGCTGTGAAAAGCAAATTATTATTTATTTTAATGTGTGCCTTTTATTTGGGTTGAACATAATCAAAGGATTAAGATTTTCTTCCAAGCTTTTTTTTAAGTGTCGGCAGGGAGCGTCATTGTTTAGAATTCATGGAGTGCTACAGAAAATAATTTAATACATTGACTCCCACATCTATAATCCACATCACCAATATGTTAATGACAAAGTGTACATATTCCAATCCAACCTCAGAGCCTTTTTAACTTAGGTGGTATAATTGCCTAGATATGATCAAATGGAATTCGTTTTTATGTCTTTTTTCCAGGTAAACTGTTCATGAAGTAGAGCTGTTAAAGAACACCATAAGACCAAACAAACATTACATTTACTCTCTTTGCTGAATTCGAGTCGTTTTTTGTGTAAATTTTTGACCCCTTGTGGCCAAATATTGCATGTTAATCTTCGTATAGAGGGCCTCTTTTAAGAGGCAGTGTCAAAAAATGTACATATTTTAAATGAGCTGCAAACCAGTGGGCTTTTACTTTTCATTTTTTAGTAACTTTTCCATGATTTTTTGTGAACATAATATAAATATAAAATTAACTTGGATATAAATATTATGAAATAGAAATACATTTTTGCAGGGGTACACTTTCCACAAGAATTTTTTTTAAAACCACATGAAAACATATTTCATACATACACATACCCTAAGTGTATGTGTGCATGATGCTGCAGATACTTAAAATGTCAAATTCTCATCGCTGTATGGCGTGATGGGAGGCCCTAGAGCTGATCAGTCTCTATGGGTCAAATAATGTGGAAGTAAACCTGGAAAAAAGGAACTTTTCCACATGCTTTTTCAGCATATGCACCAGGCAGGCAACTTTCATTCAAATGAACAGTGGCCATTTTTCTTTCAAATATCCAGCTATTAGAATAAAATGAGCCACACTTTAAACTGCGGAGGCTCACGAGCCATTACCACCCAGTGGTGGCTTTATATTGTGGTTAGCAGACTGTTTATTGAAAGTAAGAATCATATTTAAAATTTTGAATCATCTGAGCTAATTTGAAAAGCTAGTCCCAGTTCCAATCAATACTCAATACCCAATCCTGACTTATAATTAATCTCAACACAAAGCTACTAAGTAAGGAATATACTAATAAAGAAAGGAAAAAAGTAGGAAGGCCATTGGCATACCACCCTAAATTAATAAACAGTACCACAAAACCAGTTCACCAGAGGAACAGGATGTTATTTTTTTTTTTTTTTGGCTCTCAGTAAAGCATAAAGTTAGAATATATTGTCACTATATCAGTAATAGATGTTGACTGTCCATCTCCTATCGCTGCAGGTGTTGTGGACACATGACTCTTTGTTGGCATGGCTGAACGCGCCTAATTTGGGATGGAGGACGGAAGCGTGCAGGTTCAGGATCCTCCAGTCAATTGAGCAGTTTGCCATGACTGCCATCCATCACTTCCTCTCAATGACCTCACTTCTCCCACAAGTGCCATGCTGCTGATTTCCAGCTGGTGGGTCTGTGTGTGGACAGAACTGGAAGTTTACACACCTCATCTCACTTAATTTTTTTTACTGTCCTCTGGTTCTGTGGGTTTAAAGTGCCTGATGAGTCCGATCAAGTGCATCTAACATTTTTACCTCTTCACACTGTGACAGTTAGATCTTATCAATATTAATAAAACTAAGGTGTGCCTTGAGATTGTAGTTAGTCTTATTACAATTGATGGTATTAATGTTACATTTAATGATCATACATCAGACTTTTATATTCTGGATCGCTGCAGTTAATAAAAGTCCACCAGTCAAGTGAAAGCTGAGATAAAATGTGAGAGAGCTGATATGCCTTGAAGTCCTTTGTTCAATTCGTTAATTTGTGGGATTATGAACGTCATATATGAAAAGACAAAGAAGTTAGACTCATTTGAAGAATGGACACTATATTTTCAAAAGGATTCGCTCACCTGCCTTACTTCGCATATGAATTTAAGTGACATCTTTGGGGTTCAAAATGATGTCTACAAGATTTAGAATGGTGTTAATGGGAATTTAAAACCATTGTTCCAGAATTGTGATTGCGACGTCACACACTGGTGTTGGACTAGAAGGCCTGGCTCTAAGTCTCAAAGGTGTTCTATGGGGTTCAGGCCAGTCACGTTTGCGTTGTTCACTGGATGGTGGATTTTGATGGGTGAGCGAATACTTAATATAGTGTAATTCCTTTCATTAATAAGGTAATTTAGGCAGCAAGAAGATCCAAATATTAATGAGATTGTTGGCAGTGTCAAGGATCCTGTGGAGCATATAAGAAGTTCATGTTATTTAATTTTCAGAAAGTAAGTATGTCTATATGCTTCCTTCCACTGTTTCATTTCTTGTATGCGCCTGTCACTTGTTTGACCATTTCTCTCATCAAGTTTGAGACTTTTGACTATTTTGATTTTATGACATGTTTGCTTTCAAAATAGTGAGTGTTGCTTCACTTTGTTCTTCTTGCATCTGTAGACTGTAAACTCAGTAGCTGTTTAACACAGTACCACCCGCGTTCTCTGCTCCATATCATGAGGTTTCATCGTAAAGCTGCTTTCCTCCTCCACTCATCTGTCACATCCATATATGGTCATATTCTTTGTGACAGCTACCAGTCATGAAAGTAGAAAAGAGCGTTTAAGGAGAAAGTATAATTCTAATTGAATTATATATATATATATATATAATTTCTCAAAATCTCCACTTAAGCAGCTCTTGTATAAAACAAATTTTATACTTTAATACCTGACTATACTCTGAAGGTTTGTACAAAAGGGGTTTATTTAAAAAAAAAAAAAGAGAGAAAATACAATATATTACCAAAAGTATTCCCTCACCTCCCTACCTCCCTTGACTTGCATATTAATTTAAGTGACATCCCATTCCTAGTCTCTGAGAATCAATAAGAAGTATCTCTGAGAATCAATAAGAAGTATGTCTTGGTTTGCTGCAGAATTTCCACACATGTCACTGGAACTAAGGGGCCTAACCCAGTTCCTGAAAACACCCTCACAACATAACCCACCCTCCACTAAACCTTACACATGGCACAATATAGTCTAACAAGTATTGTTGTCCTGGCTACTGCCAGACCTAGACCCATCCATCAGATCACCACATGTAGAAACATGACTCATCACCCTGGAGAACTCCAGCCTTAACTGTTCACTGTCCTGTGGTGGCATGCTTTACACCTCTGCATCCATTGCTTTGTATTGCATTGGTGATGTATGGATGGATGCAGCTGCTTGGCAATAAAAACCCATTTTATTAAATGCTTCCTCAGCAGACATCATCTGTTTGAAAACTGATTGTTTCTTTTTTGTTCAAATGACACAATTTACTCTTATTTACTGTCACATAGCCTTCCTGCATTTTTTGGTATGTTTTACAAGTGTGTGCAGTAATAAGTCGTGAGACTCAGGGCAACATCAAGACTGATAATTTAATGAAATAAAACAAATGCTCTTTGGTA
Organism: Eupleurogrammus muticus; assembly: GCA_036785175.1. NCBI lineage: Eukaryota > Metazoa > Chordata > Actinopteri > Scombriformes > Trichiuridae > Eupleurogrammus > Eupleurogrammus muticus. The sequence goes on from JAYKQN010000012.1 coordinate 2,055,971, forward strand.
CAAGCAATCAGATTCTGTGTAACTCACAAAAATCTACTTGTCCTATTTAACACTGTTGAATATTTCTGTACCAGCATTTTTAAAAAAAATGTTCTGAACCAATATGACTGTGATCTTATTCTGCATATGCAAAGGTACTATTTCTTTGTCAAAAAATAAAATACCAAATCAATAACCGTATGTATGTCTCCTTGTTTTATTTATGATGATGCAGTGAAAAATCAACTAAATTTTCAAGTACTGAAAGTGGTGGACCAGAAGCTTAAAGGATTGGTCACTAAAGGATATGGCTCTAGTACATTAAATTTGATGGATAAAAAAGGGGGAAAAATAATATTTATATAGCTGGGGTGCCAATAAAATACTGTAAAATATAGACAACTATATGAATATAGTTATTTATATAAATTATATATTAACAAATGTGAATTTTGGGGGCTCTTTAATGGACATATTTCCACCAATAAAAACATTTTTTAAAGATGACATCGCAATTGTACAAATAATCTTAAAAGTTAGAAATATTCTGTTATAAACTGAGTTTATTCAAATCTTATGTAAAATATTCCATAGTAAATATCAAATGCAACAAATATAATAAATGATATTCCACCAATAAAACCACTTGAGTTATGTTTTAAAACGTTTCATGGTAATTCACAGTAAAATAATGTTAATGGCATTTACAGATGTGCAAATGAACGTTTTCTTTTCATATTACAGTATGTGTAATTGTCTCATTTATTTTGAAAATATATATGTAATACCATAAAATATGCAACCGTCAGTACAACTTCAAAACTGTATGTAAAGACTTTTTAAAGTAAATTATGTGAATCCACTGGACCCACTATTGTATTAAATTTAAATACAGCAGATTGCATATTCATTCGATGACTGACTTCCAAATTGTCAAATTCTTGATGATTCTCTTGTTTTACCACGTGGGGGCGCTATAAGGTTTTATGCTGCTGCAAGGTGAACAGCAATTACAAAATGACCTCAAATACCAACTGATACTTGAAAATGATATGGTGTACATCTACACACAACCGCCATGCAAACTGGAATGATTCAGGAATTTAGAACCAATGAACTTCAGAAAGTCACATGACTTTTTGAAATTTAGATTAATATATAATTTTAAAATGTATAATATCCCCAATTTAAAGTAGTTGACGGATATTACGTCATAGGCCCCTTTGTTTTTACGAAAACTAAAAAAGCACAACTCGTGATCAGGAAGACGGAAATGCACCTCAACATGAGCCACGTTGGTGCTTTTGCTGCCTTCAGGTGCTTCTGGGATGGTCCGAAGTCCCGTGTTAAAAAGCCACTTTTGCAAATTTAGCGTGCGCGTGCAGTTATCTTGCGTGAGATAAATCTAAATATGCAATTTATTACTCAGAGCGCCCAAACAACATGTTGACAGCTGTTTCATTTTTATATAAGTAACTCGGTTCCAGAGTTGCTGTACCAGAATATGTCATACCGCTGAAAACCACTTAACATGTGTTGCTCTTTTTTGAATTTTCTGAAAAAATATACCAGACTACCCAAGATTGGGTCAATTTCTTAGACCGAAACCCATCTCCCGACCATCATCTAAATGCAGCATTCTTAACGTGGGCTTTTCTTGACAACCGTTCGACTGACAGCTGAATTATCGAATCCCGTGTGTTCGTTTAGTTAGCGAACGCACAATTCAACCAGTGGCGTTGTTGGATTTCGCTTGTGTCTTTCTTACTGGAAGGCGCGATAGATTCCACCAATCATACTCCCGCTACAGGAAAACGCCGTCGGGACTGTTTTGCGTCACCTTTTGCTCTAGTTGTGTGGCACTCCACCATTGCACATGCGTCATTTTGACTGACAACGAATGTAGCCAATAAAATACACTGTTTGGTGGCGTGGCACGGGTTGAGCCCGCCTCTTCGAGTGACAGATACCAAACCCAACCGTATTCTGCTTAGTATGCGAGTACGTATGATTAACAGCAAACTGCCCAATCAGAAACGTTGACTTACATTTTTAATGGACATTGGGATCTAACTGAGCAATCCCTGTTTAGCAACAAGGCGGGCTTTATCGTAACCAAGGCAAGTCTCGAGTGAAGTATAAAGGGAATAACATGGTGTCCCAGTGGCTGTTTATGTTTACTTAAAGAACTGACTTAAAGGGCGTTTTGCAAGAGACAGCGGAGTTTCTTTCACGTTTTTACACTTTTTATGTTTTGATTTACAAGAACAGTGGCATGTAAATCTCATACTTCACTAATGTGCCAGTCTTACAAATGGAAAGGGGGTTACACTTTGGAAACGTGAGCATTTCCCTGGTGCTCCTGCTGTTGCTGAAAGCACTGACCGGATTCGGGACATCTCAAACTCAGGGCTCCGCCATCGGGAGGGAGCTGCTGTCCTCCGCTGCCACCCGGGGCCCTGGTTCCAGCTCGGAGGCTGAAGATGGTGCGAGAATAGTCATCATGGAGCGGGGTTTCGCGGACTTAGACACTCCGGCCACAGGAGCTGACGTTACCGTGGAGGACGACGAGAACGGTTCGGCTGCGGAGGACGACGAGCCGTTAGGAGAAAGTAACGGGAACGTTCGACAAACGAAGTAAGTAATGTTAAACATCTCAGATTTAGCCCTCTCCATTATCGGACACTTTGAGGTGGACATCTGCAAAATAGAAAATAATCTCCAAAAGGACAAAGTATAAGAATGAAAGCAGCATAAACTTTCTTTTTCGCTGCAGTTTGTTTTATATCTCAAACAGTAACGTTATAGATTCGCGTATTCATCCGCTTCATCCCTGCACCCACAATTTACTGAGCTAGACTCATGAGACTCTCCAGATTCTGCACTCAAGAGTTCCAACATTACCCCTCTAAAATGACACACAGCTCATTTTTTTTGCTCCTAGTTTTTTGGTAGATCACCCAGTCGTGAAAAAGACACAAAACACCTTACATAAAAGCCACCGTTGTTGTATGCCGCTACGGGATTTTACAATATCTCTTAAATATGTCCCTCATATTCTTGATGAAACAACATGTGAAATGATTACACTGAACTATCGGAGTAGAAAACCGGAGATCGTGATCACGTAAGAAGTTATGGATGCAGTCTACGGTTAAAAGTAGACTTTTTTAGTTGTTATGCGTGCTTACTTCACGGAGTCGTCACTGGGTTTAGTCAAGGGGCTGATTATCTTCGGTCCTTTCCTTGACATGTCGGTGCAAAGCACTGATCGTTTGAGAGGTGGTCTCACATTGCTTGTTGATTGGGTTTATGTAGGTGTTGTACTGACACTAGTTCAAAACAAACTGAAAAAACAACACTATAATCACCTTCTGTTACTCATTATGCGGAGTAGCATTTTCTAAAAAATATAATGAAAAAAAAATAATAATAGTAATACAACTTGTCAATTTGCCAACATAATCATCTTTAGTTTATTATAGTTCTCAAATCACACTGGGAATGAAGTGATGCTAATAACCTACGGTACTGACGCAGACTCAACATGATCATTCTGCATAAAACCTCTTAAGTCTGCATAGACACAGAACTGTCTGGACCTGGTTTGTGTGTTTTTTTTTGATAATTCAAAAGTTCATCATTTAAGTCTGTATCAAGTGTTGTACTTCATTTGATTAAGTGGATGCTGCATTTTCTTTCTGCTGCCATCCATCATGCATTAGCTTTATGTGAGAATATTTTCTGAAAACTGAAATCAAAAGTTTTATTTTCATTAATTTTAATACATAGTGCAATTTATTTTATTTCTAGAGGGCTTATACCAGTTTTCAATCGAGTACTACTTTGTAGCTGGATGCAGACAGACTAATATGCACACCTTCATGTCTGGTGTTGCTTCTATGCATGGCTCCTTATCAGAGGGTTAAACCCTTATGTCAACAGACGTGCTTAATAACTAAAAGTTGAAATTGTTTGTTAATGTGATGCCTCAGCACAAAAAAGTCCTAATGTTAGTGGTAATTTAAACCTGTGACAACAAGTTGGCTCTGCACCACAAGGATAAAGATTTTTACATATTTAATGTGTTTGACTTCACATAGTTAGACTGTTAGGGAGCTGTGATCTGTTATGTAACAAGTTGGCCTGAACCTTAATGAAGCTGAAAATCTTAAAATCTTTCTTAAAGCAAAAATGGAAAAAGCTAAAATTTGGAGCATGTAAAGTCCATGCACCAAGACTGCACATCAATCATAAGAAGTACCGTTAACATTAATGGCTGGTCATTAGAAAATCCTGCCAGTTAAAAAGTTTTTTTGCTTCACACAGACATGTTGCCATTGCAAAAGTTGCTAATGCTGGTGATGCTGCTCCATGCTGCTGATGCTGCTCCATGCTGCTGATGCTGCTCCATGCTGCTGATGCTGCTCCATGCTGCTGATGCTGCTCCATGCCGCTCCATGCCACTGTTGCTCCATGCCACTGTTGCTCCATGCTTGCTGTTGCACCATGCTTGCTCCTGCTCCATGCTGCTGCTCTTCCATGCTGCAATACAAGCCCAGCTTTGTCACAACAGGACATCATGTGTAAGACAGAGAAAGCTTTTACAAGAATAGCATCAATATATACACCGGAGCACACACACAAAATAAAGATTGCTGTGTACACTCGATGCAAGGAAACAAAACATGCTTTTTCTGTGTTAGGCACCTCAGCTGCTGCAGGAGAACTCCAGAGTGTTCCTCCTCCTGCTGCTCACACCCTGCCACCACTTGCTCTCAGCGCCTGCTCTCCTTCATACAGTCACACAACTGTCTGTCACTTTCAACCAAGAAGGCTGTCTGAAAAGACACTAGATCCAGGTTTAGCTTCTGTTGACTGCAGTTGATATATTAACTCGTAATCACAAAAAAGTAAAAGCTCTGATTCTTGAGATAACAAAATCATTAATTTGCGATCTCAAAAACAGCAATTAAAAAAATAATTGCAACTACTGGCTGCTTTGGGTCATAATTTGGGTTGTAATAATGAGATGTAAAAGTCAACAGGCTAAATTCTTAATCAACAAGGTTGCTTGTGACACATGAAGAATAAACAAGTAAATAATTCAATACAACTTTCTCTGTAAAACAATACCAAAGTGATAGACACAGATTTAAACTTATTAAATAATGACATTTAATGAATGAACAATGAATTTGGTTTCATGTCAAAGCAGCATGAAGAATGTATCCGTCTGTGCCTTTTGTGGAAGTCTTCTTCCTTGTCATTCTCTCTCTCTCTCTCTCTCTCTCTCTCTCTCTCTCTCTCTCTCGTGCACTCTCTCTGTCTCACTTACTCTGTTTTATCTTACACTTTCCTTATGCTCGACCTTACCTTCATACACGTACACATTGCTTTTTAATGTCATCCCTCGAGTATATACACTACTCACTGCTCTGCTTCCAACCATCTGTCAAGAGAATTGTTGTTGAACTTGAACTAGAAATGTCAGAAGAAATGTTACGTGGAACACCAAAAATGAGCCAACTTAAACCAAAAAAACGAAGGCTTTAAATATCAAACACAAAACTGTTTTGAGCTTGTTGTCATTCTTAGGTATCAATTTTTATTGCTTTGTTTTTAATAGACAATGTGCAAACAAAATAACCTTTGCTGCAAGTCTAAATTCAGTAAACTTTGTTGTTCAATAAAATCCTATTGAACCTGGTAAAAATCTTCTGGCAAATCAGAGTTGAGGTCTGGTGTTGCCAGTGACATGACAAAATAAAAACTAAATAGCTGCCACAAAGTTTATCCAACGGGTGTAAAACTCTACACCGGTGTATGGCCTCATTAATGCTGCCAAAAAAAGACATTTCGCTTTCAAGTTTGAGCTGATCTAGTTCAGAGAACTACACCGGGTTTTTTTTTTTTTAAATGAGTTCTCATACATTTATTTATGTCTGTATGTCTGTCTGTCTGTCTATCTATCTTATCAATCTATCTAAACAGTGTTGAGAGTTTAAACGGATAACAGATGTGACTGATTGTGAAATAGTATAGTTGAAACACTGTTTTTTGTTTTACTTTTTGAAAACATCACCACGCTCTCCAATGACCTTTCTTCAGGCTTCACCTGCCTGCTGCTGCTCTGGATTTTCACGTCAGACAGACTCGTGGAGGAGGAGCTAAAAGGTGTGAGGATAATAATGGGATCACACCCTTTGTTGTTTTGGCTTAATAAACAAACACCTTTTATAGACTGTAACTCAGAGGAAAAATCAAAATGCATAATTTTTATTCCTAACATGGAGATTTTTATCTATCTAGACCCTAGTTCTGTTGTTGGTGTGAGTTTTGGAGTAGTTGTTGTTGTGCTCAACAGAAGACTTTCTGAAGGAGAAGCAGTGTGCATCTACCACCATCTGTTCGGTTGAGTGAAAATAATTCCTACATTAAACTGTTAACATGTTCTATAGATTATCTCATAGCTGGGGCATGATTTCTGGAAAGAGGCATCGCTGATGAGTTTCTCTATTTTTTTGTTTTTTGAGCACCACAACATGTATCAAAGAGAAAGCAGACATCTATAAACTGATATCTCCAAAGCCAGTAAAAAGAAAATGTATTTCTGATTTAGGGCTGAACTGCCCGTTTAGGTTCTTTGTTGGCGATATCATTCATTCTTGATTCATTCATCAGTCACTTTCTTCTAAATGAGATTTGAGAGGTAAAAATTCAAAAAACGCAGCCTCTTGAAAACATTTCATGTGGACAGCTTGAACCCCTTGTGAAAGCTTGGATGTCAAGTTTTTATAAGTTTCTTGTCAGTTTTGTGTTTTAATCCCCCCCCGCTTCACACGTTGAAATTCTGTAATCTATAAATATTCTAGATGCTGGCTTTGATCCAGGTGTTAGTTCTGTGACGCGAGCTGCCGTCTTCTCGGCTGACAGCTTGTCACCGCACCTTTAACGCTGTGTGTGTGTGTGTGTGTGTGATGCCAGTGAGAGCTCCATGGGACCTCTAGCCTTAAGGGAGCAGGTGAGAGGAGGACAGCAGTTTTGTTTGAACCTGCCCCCACCCCTCTGTCACCCACCACACACACACACAGTAACCCCCCTCAGGGCCCTGTAGCAGCAACAGCTCTTCTGGGCCGCCTTGCATTGCCGGCTTGTTCCCACCATCCTACTGCTTAGCAACAGCCAATCGGCCGAGCCAGGCAGCTTGACGGCCAATTGCGTCAGAACGAGGGGCTGGTCTTCAGAATTTGAGTTGGCCGCATGGGTCTGGCTATAGGAAGGTAAAGGGCGAGAAACATAAGGTTTTCTTCTGCTTCTTCTTCTTCTTCTTCTTCTTCTTCTTCTTTTTTCTTTTTAAGAGAGGGAAGAGTTCATTTCCTTCCTCTTGTCACTTTGTTCCTGCTCTTTGGAATCTCTCCAAAATAACAGGTTTGTGTATTTGTATATTTGTTATAACAAACTGAAAACCTCTACAATTAACATAATCACATTCAAATACATACATGAAATATTACAATAATTACAAATGGCACAAAACATGAGATCTATAATCGTATAAAAAAGACATTGTCTGAAAAACAATAACACCACAAACATCACAAAGTAAACAATATGAGCACTTTAAACTCTTGAAAATCATGTGGAGCATTTGTTTCATATCCCAGAGATCTGAATCTATAACTTCAGTCACTTCCAACATGTTTTTTTTTTCATCTTCATTGCCTTTTTCTTCTGTCAACCTGTGTTGCTTGTTCACCCCTCTTATTTTCACTGTTTGCTTTTTGATTGTTTGCCATAGTAATGGTTAAGTTTTCAGGAGTTGTTGACACTGTAATTTGCCATCACTGACTTCCTGTCAATGTGTCATAACCACACATAGTGGCAACAATAGGGCCCAGTTAGTCATGCATGTGGTAGCTCAATAACGTATTGAATCTGGTTATTATCAGCAGAAGTGAAGTTATCAGGTCAGTGGCTATTTTGGTTAGTCGGCAGGCAGGACCATCCTGCAGCACTGCGGTATGGGTGGGGCAGAGCCATAAAGGTGGGCTGCTCTGAGAGAGGCAGGAGGATGGAGGGAGGAGGAGAGGATAAAAACAAGGGGTTAGCTGGTAGTTAGTAGGACCATGCTGTCTTGTTTTCAGTCTCTTCACTGCTTAGCAACAACGAATCAGATCCCTGGATGAGGGCTGCAGCTCAGCCAATCGGCACACAGGAGCGTGGCGCCATGGAGTTTGGATTTTACCACGTGTGAGATGCTATAGGTTGGAGAGGAGAGGAGAGCGGTGCAGGAGGAGAGTGTCTTTTAAATGGTGTTTTTATGCTTGTACAAGTGTTTTTTTTTTTTTTTTTCAAACCACACCCTGTCCTCTCTGCAGTGGTGGTCTGCTGCAGTGACCCTAACAACTGGGAGTTTGGTTTTAAAGCGTCGCAGGAGTCCTCCTCACGCAGACATAAATAGGATTCCTGCTATAACAGTTGAGAGATTCAATATATACACCTTAAAGTTACATTAGGCTTTTATTCTGGAGTCTAATTATTAACTTTTCTTTTGACTTATTGGAACATTACTGACTTGCTCATCTTGTGAAACTTATAGTCCTTTTTTACCAATTTGTTTTAGTCAACATGATGTTGTGCATGTCTTAATTTACTTTGAAATTTATTATCCAATTTCTTTAAGTTTATTTTATTCTAACAAGACAAACATAGGAATATACAGACAAAATATAACTTTATAGATGTACAAGTAGAATAATATATACAATTTGGTGTCTAAAATGCCAGAAAATGGTATAAACTGTTCAAATGTTTTGTTTTGTCAGTTTTCTGTCTATACTTTAGAAAAGAGACCAGAACATGCATCTGCAACTATTATTACTAACTATTTTGATAGTTTAATCTCATGATTCTTAAAATGATTAATTATTCATTTTCTTCTTAAAAATGCTGGTAATTGCTTCTCAAAATAGTTTGCTTAATAGTTTGCTGAGTGATTAGTGGACAAATCATTGCAGCTCAGACATTATCGGGCACATGGGAGCAAGCTCATATTTGCTGAAATATAAAGGGAGTACTGGCTGCATGCTGTGTTCTGCTAACAGCCTGCAGCTCCTTTAAGCCCTGAAATATCCTGCATTGAATTATAGTATTAACGCAATTCAATAACTTTTTGAAATATTTAAAAAGTTATTTATATATTACACTCTAAGCATTCAAATGTTCTCACATTCTATTTCTGTTATGTATTTCTTTCCATTGTGTGATTGTGAATGTAAAAACACTTGAATGTACCATTTAAAACTTTTGCTCCTGTAACGTGTCAGAATGTGCCCACGTTTAAGGAGTGTCTGTTTCTGGTCCTTCTGGTGCAGCAGCTGCTGTTGCTGCTGCTGCTGGGTGCGGCCAGCTCATCTCTGCATCCATAACTTTTCTCTCCCCACATGCTCCCCATGCTCTCGTATTTTCCTCTCCAGCCTCTCGGTGGGGCTTGTGCGGCGGGCCCGGGTGGCAGCTGTGCGGCAGCACAGCTCCACGCTCCACGGTGTGCATTCCAGACTGCTCGCTGTTGCATGGTTACAGGCAGCCCTGGCCTCCCATTGGCAGTCCGCAAAGCTGCACGCCCATTGGCTTGAGCGGGGAGGAAAAAACAGCGCCAGCCATTGGCCCGCTGAGGAAGCGGCAGCCTGCTTCGATTGGGCCTGCTCGGCAGTTCCCTGCTCCTTAGAGACTGAGCCTGTGTAAACATCCTGGTTGTTTCATTCAATGGTGTGTGTGTGTGTGTGTGTGTGTGAATGTGTGCACGTGTGTTCAGTGTGTGCACGAGTGTGCACGTGTGTGTGTGTGTGTGTGTGTGCGCATGTGTGCGCGTGTGTACGCAGACTGAGCGGAGCATCTCTAAGGAGCAGGCGAGTCTGGTGAGAGCAAGGATAATTGGCTCCTCGCTCCACACACAGCTTTGTGATTGAAGAAGCGCTCCACACTATTATGACACTTTGACAGCATTACAGCGAGGACACTAACAGGCCTCAGTCTGTTGGCACTGCTTTCCCTCTCTTTTCTCCCTCCCTTTATTCTCAATGTCTTCTTTACCCGCCGCCACTGTACGCATCTGTCACAGTTCAGCCATGGCAGCCCCCACAGGCTATGAATTCCCCCTTTGGTGGCAAGTGGAGCCGCGTGTGTCTCAGTACTCAAATGTGGAAAATAAAGTGCCTTGAGTTTTAAAATGATACAGTAGAGCTGTTTGTTTAGTTTGACTTGTTTTTTTTTTTTATTGTTGGGATTATATTTGTGGCTCCATTCTTCAGTTGCTCGTTTGTTCCATTATCATCACAAAACCTAAATTGTAGAGGAGTGAAGACATCCCCCACCACACACACACACACACACACACACACACACACACACACACACACACACACACACATCCCCCTCCTCTATTCCTGATCCTTTATCTGGAGCACAAAGAGTCCACAAAAGCCTTTGATCTCCCTCTCTCAGAATGAAACTTTTCTCTTCTACTGCTCGCCACCTCCTGTCTATCTAAAGTTAAACCTGATGCTCTCTGTTGACTTCTTCTCCCTTACTTCGAAATTCCCAGCATGAATCCAAGGGGGGCGGGGTCCGGATGGGCGAAGGCCGCCGAAAGTTTCCGCCCTCTCAGAGAGTCCACTGCTTAGCAACAACCAATCAGCCTAATATTTTTGGCAGGGTCTCACAGCCAATCCGGCACGCGCAAGTGGGGCTTTAAGCACTGTGTTTTTTTTTTATTGGCGGCTGAGAGGGGGGGAAACAATGTTTTTCTTTCTGCACTTCAGTGATTGTGGTGAGGCTGATGGTGCCAAGAGCAGTTTTTGGGAGATAATCTTGGCTTTGATGGGGCTCAAGACACATGGTTCATTACTGTTAAGTGATCCTATTTGCATTTTTATGCAAACTCACAGCTCCAGTTTGAGTTCAAACAACTAACTGGATCCAGAGCAGCCTGCGACTACAGCCAACTATAAGAAAAGCCTTCGTGATATTGATTAGAACTGTCTGAAACGATCCATATCTTAGCTGTCCTGGGGCTTAAACATCCTGGAACATGCTTTTTCCCCTTTGTGACTGAAGAATATTCAATAGGTGGAATCAGTAAGGGATTATTGCTGGCCAATAGACCTAACTGATAGTCTGGATGGGTGGGTGGGTAGGCCATTTTTGTATACTATCGATTGGACCTCCTACCATTAGTTGATTATTTGATTAGTTGCCATCTATTACATTAATCGAGAACTATTATTGATAATCAATTTAAAAATTCTAGCTTCTCAAATCTTGTTGTTTTCTGGTTTCTTATAATAGTAAAATGGTAATCTTTGGGTTGTGGACTGTTGGAATCTTTAACTTTGGGAAACAGTTAATAACATTTTATATCAATTTATCAACCAAACGATTAACCAATTAATTGTTTGATAATAACTATCAAAGCAGTTTGTTGCAGCCCTACTGTTGTACTGTTTTTTATCAGCACAACATCACCTTCATAAACTTTTCTTCTCTTCACATTGACTTATCAATATGCTGAACCCAAAACATTTGGTTTCATTTCTCTTTTCTGTCTAAAACTCTCAGGACCTTTCAGACTGGTCCCCTTTGGTCTTCTCTCTCTCTCTGCCCTTCCTGAAATGTTCAGCTTGAGATCTGAATCAGCATATTCTCATCTTTAAGAACAAAACAAAGATACCAAATAAAATGTAACGATCATCTTCCATGGTTTTGCATCAATCAAACGTCACTGGAGTTTCAACACTTTCTACAGAAGTTGTGAGTAATGCTCCATGTCTCTCCATGTGCTAGTTCTTGAAATAGCCATGTTAGCTAATAATTAATTTGAAATGATTTAATCATCCTGGTTTGATTAGCGTCTCAGAGGGGTTCATACAAATCTTAGTTGACAGCTTTTAGTGTATGTAAATGAAGATTATGGATAAAAATTGACCGATATGTTTTTTTTTTGGGATTGATACAATGCTAACCAATATTAAACATTATATTATTTTTAGTAAAAATTTGGTGTCAAAATTTACACAGAAGACTGAATTTTGTCTTTTGTACACTATGAACGTTTGTCTTATGGTTAATGGGTCGACCCGCAAATTATGGATAATGGTGTGTTCAGTGTCTCTCTCTACCTCTAGTTCCTCTTCTTCGTAACCTTGAGCTGGCAAACTGAGCAGGTGTAAAAATCTCTTCCCTCAGCACCTGCCGTCTAGCTGCCCTCCCAGGAGGTGGTTAAAATCTTATATGCACCAGTGGCCAACAGAGGGAATGTGTGGATGTGAGGCAAGTGGGTGCTCAGAGGCTGCATGAGTTCAGCTCAGCGGATCCGCCACCAGTTAAATTTTGCTAAAGCCCCATTGACAGCATCTCCCTCAGACATATGCAATTCAATATTCAGGAGGTAGTACCTGTCAGAGTTAGGGGCGTGATTGTCAAGGCAATGCAGCGTTTGGGCCTGAAACGGGTATATTATCAGATTCTGTGTGGGCACATAAAGGAGCAGAAAATACAATTTTAGTGTTCATGGTTCACTACTCCTGGAGAAAAAAACGTTCAGCATGTTTTTTTTGGTTTTTATTTAGATAGAGACATATAATTAATTAGGAGAAATATAAAAAAAAATCCAACACAACAACTAAATATTTTATTGGTGTTGTGAGAAAAGCTTAGCTTATAAATCATGGACAGGACTATTAAAGGATGTTTTTTGAACTCACTAACTGGTGCGTTCTGGTGGTGTAGGGGAAGAGTTCTTGCCATTTACAGCACCATATCATGGCATAAACGTAAATGAACCCTAAGCCATTAGCTGGTTTAGCTGTAAATTTATTCCACATGCTAACACAGGCTACTGTGAGCCGTCTTACTCAAAGATGCTCAGTTCTTCCACCTAAAGAAAAGAATCTGGGCCTCCTCTCAGTTATTTATAGTATAATCATATATACCAGTAACATGCCCAGATTGTTACACTATACAAGCAAAAAGTACAAAGTAAGTCGTTTTACATTTTACATCAGTCTGGTTTTACTTGTGCCTATCAACACAACCTAAAAAAAAGTCTCCAAAGGGTTTTGTTGTTTGTCTTCACAACATTGATACAGTATTTCTCTGAGCTATATTTGTAAACCACTCATTTCTGCCAGTGCTGGAAAGCCTAGAATAAAGCTGAGTTGAATCAGACGCCACAAATGAATCTATGAGCGCTAAATAAAAAGGCTCCCTTTGTCAACACATAAAATGTTTATTTGAGATTTTACATGTAAATGAGCCTAATTTAATATCAGTAATAACTAGCTGCAGAAACCTATCCATGTAAACCCCCCCGTGTGTGCTCTTAACAGTCTCTTACCATCTGTTTGAGGCATCAGTAGTGTGATGTCATAAGTGATTTCAAATTTTTCATCTTTTCTGTGAAAAAGAATGAATGAGCAGTGGTAGAAAGTTTCTCAATAAATTTACTAAAATATTGTACTTAAGTAGAATTTGAAGTAATTTCCACTTCAAAATTAGGGGGGAGAAAAAAAAGTGATGTATAGTTTATTATGAACAAAAACTGCAATAAATTTCTCTCACATGTATTTGTTAGTGATAAATACAAACTGTAATTTATTAAACTATAACATTAAAAGGAGCTGCAAAACATGGACTTTTACTTTTTATACTTTAAGTACTAAAGTAACATTTTGATTTCAGTTCTTTAACTTGAGTAATCTGGCTTCATGTTTTCATGTACTAACAACAATCACAAGAATTCATGCTGTCACTTTTACTCTGTATTTTGCAGGAAGTAAACCATTGTATTTGTGATGTGTGGTCAGGTTTTAACAAACCCCAGCAGCGTTCCTATCTTTAATCACCAGTCAGCTGACAGGCTGGGGTTTGTCATGGCATAGGTGTGCTGTTGGCTGCAGCTGAAGGTCACCCTGCATGTTAAACAAGGGCGAGATAGAGAAAGTCAACATCTGCCGCCGCGACCTAGTGTTTATAGTCTTCATCTTTTAGTGAGATTGACATTGTCCTTATCAAATAAACTATGCATGTATAGGTTATTTGGAGCATATGTTGAAGTCTTTTGTGTTTTTATTCACAGATCTCTTGTGATCATCAGTACCCTGGATGGGCGGATCTCGGCTCTGGATCCTCACAACCAGGGCAGGAAGCAGTGGGATCTGGATGTGGGCTCAGGGTGCCTGGTGTCCTCCAGCCTCAGCAAACCTGAGGTACTTAAATACCAGTGTTTCCTCTTCATATTCATTCACTAGACTGAAAAATGAAAGAAAAATCTCCCGGGAAAAAAAACAAAACAAAAAAAAAAAAGGATCTATAAATTCCTTCCTTTTCCTTCTCTGTTTAAAACTGTAGTAATTAAAGATAGTGGGCTGTTCTATGGATAAATGTATAGACAATCCCTTCCAGTTTTAGCTGACAAAAGCACCACAAGACCTGAAAGCAGTTCTTTTTTTAGATGATTTTTTTTTTTTTTTTTTAGATAGCTCCTTTATTGTCCCACAGTGGGGAAATTTACAGTGCTACAGCAGCAGTTAGAAAAGTTACAAAAATGTTTTTTTAAAAATTTAAAAAAGGAAAAAAAAAAATTAAAAAATTAAATTAAAAAACAATATACAGGTATATATAAATATGAATTCTCATGTGCTAAATGTGTAATGTTAACCACAACCATCAAAACAGGTTAAACAGACACTGTTTAACTGATTATTACTTACCAGTAGATGAAAAAAGTCAATTTACACAGTGTTGACAACAAACATGATAACAAACACTCTCCCTCTGTAGACAGGAAGACTAATAATTCAACTCGATGTACTTTGAACAGTCAACCGATGGTCTCTGCTGCTCGCGATAATTTCACAATACACATCAGACATACTACGTACACCCCCACATGAATTTTAGAGTAAATGTTTTGCCTGAAGGATTAGCCTCTTTGTTGACTGCAGTGGTTTACACATACAAGCGCAGCAAGTCCCTCATCTATACAAGTGTACAGAAGCTTAAACCGCCCACACCGACATGCTGACAGCAAAGTGTTGCCTAGAGTGTTGCCCACCGAGATACATACTACAGTCATTGCTTGCAGATCGCTTTGGTGTGGACTCGCTCAGTGTGAGAGTTTTGACTTGGGGGTGGGGGAGGGGGGGCAAGTGGCACCAAATTTGTCATGATCACTCAGACTAATATCTACACATGTTTATCAAATGTGGCTGCATTAGCACAAAATGTTGAGCTGATCAGACTTTTATTGTAATAAAAGCATTTGATCAAACTTCTGCTAGAGTAACACCATCTTGTCAACTTGCACCATATACAACATTGAACTTCTGTGTTTGCAGAAATACACCCAAAGAAGAGAAGAGAGACAAATTCCTTCCATTATAGAGAGATAAGTGGTTGGCTTACAATATAAACGCAGAAAAGCTGTTTAGTATCTTAATAAAACACTTTTGGTGATCCCCACTGTTGAAGAATCTCATAGGAGTATTTAAGTACTTCATATTAGCTGAAGTGGTACTCGAGTGTGTATATTCAGCTTCAAGAGTCCACATGTTTTCATAGAAGCGTATCTCTTTAGCTGTTGAGTTCATTGATAAGCAAATTTCAATTAGAAGGAACTAATTGCTAAAATCCGCCTCTGTAATACAGGTTCTAAATGAAAACCCTTTAGTCTCACCGAAGAACGTGCTTTAGAATTGTTGTGTTTGAGATTTAGAAAATTAGAATTCATGAACTCTGCGTTTTCTGTGTGATCCTCAAAGGTTATAATGTGAAGAACCCCTAAAGGTTCCTCCGAGCAGTCATTTATGCAGAATGGGGCAAGTGCAGTGTAACTTCTATCAGAATGTAAATTTGACCTTGAATACAAATTTGCACCCTGAAGAAGATATCACACTTGTTCTACAGAGATTGCTTTTCAAATTATATTCACATGTTTGTTTGCAGGATCACGAGAATCACTGTAGGACTGATAACTGTTGAAAATCACTAACTTGTTTCACTTACAAAAATCAAAGTTATTTTTTGTACAAATTAGAAATACTAATTTTTTTTCCCCCTTCAAATCTATTTTTAAATTTTTCAAATTAGCTTTACTGGCAACAATCAAGAATTCATACATTTCATAATTTAAGACAAGAAAAGAGGAACCCTGTATTTTTACCGTGAAACTTGTTGTTTATGTGATATTGTTGTTTAGGTGTGTGTATGTTGCTGCTTTACGGTCTGAGGACAAGCATTGTTTTCCTCCATCCTCCTGTCATCTCTCCTAGTATGATCTTGAGGTGTGTGTGAGCATGTGTGTGCATGTGTGTGCATGTGTGTGTGTGTGTGTGTTGGCCTCTCTCTATCTGTGTTTTCACCTGTGGGCTTTCATTTGTCTGACAGAGCGTAACGAGGAGAGAAGCCTGTCAGCTCTGAACCCAGTGACTCACTGTGACATCATTTGTTATGATCTTGTGTGTGTGCGTGTGTGCATGTGCATGCGTGTGTGTGTGTATTTTATGTAAGTTTGTATCCAGCCTTGCTCACTGTGCCCACATAACCTGAGGTGTGTGTGTTGGGGTGCTGCCACCTCCCCCTCCCCCTCCACTGCCTCCCACATGCTTACCAACTGTTTCATTGGTGCTCGCAGAGTCCCTCAGACACCAGTCTGCTCGGTGATTAGAGGCTGAGGGGGGGGTCTGCCGCCATGCCATTGGCTGGCCGCAACATCTTGGGGACGAAGCAGCCATTCACTGTGTGTGTGCGTGCGTGTGTGTGAGAGTGAGAACAGTGTTGTCTGCAGAAAAAGAAGACGTTACAAAGCCAAAAGTCGCTCAGTGTGCAGTTACTGTGTGTGTGTGTGTGTGTGTGTGTGTGCGTGCGTGTGTGGGGGATGGGGGTTACACTGAGGATATCAGTGCCAACATGAAGTGAGTCATGGGGGGGTTAAGGATAAAGGAGAAGGGGGGGGGGTTGAGGTAATGCCTCAGACCAGATGATGTCATCACAGACGAAGACGATGCTCGCTGTAACATACCGACGGTTACGCAGTTTGAATGAATGATGAGAAAACTTAATTTATCACAGCGCTATGACTTTAATGATTGGCTTCCCTCACCCCAGTGACTAATGGGACGAGAGATTTGTCTTTTGGTGCAGTGAAGGAAATGAAAAAAGCTAGACGGCAATTATTTTATGCAGAAAGTTTACTTTTCTTTTGTTTAGTTGAGATTTTTACTGTACCAGCAGAACACTCTTAATCACTTAACTTCCCTTTCAGGCCTTTAGATGACTCTTTAAAAGGGGCTTGAATCCACAAAGTCTATTTAAAATGCTAAGTGTCACAATATCTATGAAATGACAGACAGTGTGGCAAATCAACAAAAATCAAGTAGTTCAACTTGACTCAAGGTGTATTTAAAACAAAAGATTAATGTAAAAACAGCAGCTTGCTGAGGCACTGTTTTTGTAGTGTACATAGGCACAGGCTGAAAAACTTCCCAGCCATGTCATTGTATTTGTAAGAATTGCATCTTACCAGAATATGGCAAAAAGGGAAGATTCCACTCTGCAAACTCATGTCCAAACATTGTGTCTTCAGGACCCTGTCGGTCAGTGGGCGGGGCTTACATGGTTTGTCAGGCTTCAACATATCAACACAACTGCACAACACATTTTCATAAACCATTGAAGTAATAACAGTAAAAAGACTACTAATATTCATAAAGTGAACATTATTTTAAAGCTATATCTGGCACCACGGTGAAGACATCATGAGTGCAGTGTTCAGTGATATGAGGCAGCTACACAACTGAATGGTCTCATAAGTCATACTGGATTTTTTTTTTTTTTTTGCTGGTAAAACCACACATTCCAAAAAGAGAAGACAGTGAGACTTGAAATGAGTTAGCCTCCTAAAAAACTTATTGGGTGTAAGAAATTCTTTTGGAAATGTATGCAAGAGCAAGAAATAGGTTGTACTAAAATGTATGCGTTAACATGTATGTTTTTGTTCTCCCAGTCTTTTATTTTATATACTACAAGTTTGAAAATGCCTTTTACATGCCTTGTAAAAGGGTCTTTTACAACACAAAGACCAGAGTAAATGAACAGATAAGACAAAAACATAAAACAACAAACCCGGTGGGGGTTTGCTGCTCATCATTCATCAAAGAATCCCTTTAGTATGCTTAGAAGTTGTTGTTTTCATATAATCAAGTGCTGCATATCTTTAGATCTTCATGAACCCATTATATTTTTTTCTCTATTGCTTTGCAGCTGGAAATTTTGAATAATCGAAATTCCAATTAGCAGAGCAATGGATACATCTTTATCAGTTTGTTTTTCAGTAATTATTTACAATGGTAAATGTACTTGACAGATACCTCCTCTCTGCAGTGGGAAGGTAGTAACAAAGTACATCAATTGGAGAAAAAAAAAAAAAAAGAAAAGGAAAAAAAATTGTTACAGAACCGGTCATAAATCTTTGGAATGCTAGAGGAGATCAGGGTGTGGAATTAGTGACTTCCGATAAATCACCTCTTGAAATCCATTTGTTGCCATTTTATTGTCTTTTCATTAATTTTTTATAGTTTTTAAAATTGTTTGTATTCTTTTTAACATTTTCTTATGTTAAAGAAATGTATTGTCTTTTGTCTCTTTGCCATTTTTTTTGTCTTCCATTGGCCTAATTTTTTAGCTTTGGCTAAAAGTGATATGTTATTTTCCACATGAAATATATACATCAAACAAGTGCTACAATTGAATAAAGAGCTAGATTCTTTTCTCATTTCTGCACAGGTGGCCAGTCACAGAGTTAAATTGGTGATATAAATGTCCAATTGTCTGTTTTGTAAACGGGGGAAAAAAAATTTGACTGCTTTGGACGAGTTTCAGGTTTTAAATTTAACTGAAATCAACTTATTGAGAAGACAGCACGGTAACTGGAAAATCATTTTAATAAGTTGTATGCTAAAGCAATGCTGACAATTCCTTTTCTCCTGTAATGGCCCGACAAAGTTAGTGTTCAATGTAAACTTACTGTTATAAAAATAGTAAGTAAATTTAAAAAAATGAATAAAACAATGGAATGTTGGTTAAATCATTTAACCATCCTATGCATAGTTTTCTTTTTTACTTTTGGTTCACTTTGTTTTACTTTACAGAAAAAAGTATATGTATACTAAAAAAATCAATAGAGCTTTTTCAGAGTGGCCATTTTGACATGAAATAGTAGTTCAACAAACATGTTCCTAATTAATGATCAAGATTTCAGTCGAGGTTAAACAGCCAGGTGCTTTTATTGTACATGTCAGACTCTGCTACACTAAAGGGAACCTAAAATAGTATCACTGGCAACACCTGTGTTTAGTTATAACATAACATAACATTATAACCACTTTGAAAAAGGTCAATTACAGTAACTAGAGTTAATGTAATGTGTTAGTTTTCCCATCTGCTAGTGTCTATCTGTGCACATGATGGAATGAATTTATGAAGCGCAGCTGGGGCAAGGTGATTCAGGGCAACTTGCGTTCCACCATCTGATCAGAAACATGGATTAAAGCATCAGGAGCAGGATGACTCATCCACGGCTCAGAGAAGTTCGCCTCAGCTGTAAACCGACTCCCCAGCCATATCAGCACGGTGGGATGTGTTGGTCAATTTGTTAATACCCCCATCCCCCCACCTCTCTTTTCACTTTCTAAATTTATCCTCCTCTTGTCTCCCAACCCCTCCTGAAAAGATGACATCACCCATGCTCCTGGCACTGCTTTCGAGTAAATCATCCCGACAAGTTGATCGCCCGTGGCATTATTTTAATCCACCACAAAGCTGCTTCCTCACTTTCTTTTCACAATCTGACTAGTATTCTAAATGGGATGATTGATATCATTCTATTGATTTATTGATGTATCTATTTCACATAAAGTGCTTCTACAATAGAATAGAATCAAAACTACATTTAATATTAAAATAGATTCAAAAGCAAGTGGAATAATTACAACCAGAATCCAGAGTTGGACTGGAGTTCCTGTTTTGTCACTGAACAATTTTGGGTTGTCTTATCTCGGTCCACCTCTAGTTTGCAGGGGGACCCACAAGGACTCATGAGTTTACTTATGATTGTGCGATATCCAGCAGTGGCAGTTTTCTATATATAACCACATCCATTTGAGGGGAGGAATATTAAAACAACTCTGTGCTGTGTTGACCTATTGAACTGCTTTGACTTGGAAATAACTGTGATTCATCCTCAACCATAGGAAGAGTCAATTTTTGTAATTATGTAGTGGACTAAAATAATAATACCTGAAACCATGAGTTTGGGTTTGGCTCCACCCATTATGAAATTTTCAAGGTATAGTACTTTGAAATGTATTCTGCAGTGACCATGATGTATCGATCTGGAGCTGGACCATAGCCAGGAAGTACAAGCATTGATCCTAATGGAAACAGACCAGGTCTGCCATGGTAGCCGAGGGGAGCTGGACCTCATCCACGTGCAGTGGAATACGAGGGTAAAGCTGTAGAGGTTAAATCCGGATTAGAGTCAATTTTCTCATCCTGACTGCCTCCCCACAGTGAGTCCTGAATAGCCTCCACATACACGTTATCAACAGTTGCACACTTTTCTAAAGATTCAGGTTGATTGCTTGGCTGAAATAGTCCCAAGCCTGTGGCTCCAATCCAAGTGTGTGGGGGCTAAAGCTGCTGTGTGGGCGCATGTGTCTTTGATTTTGTGTTTGAATGATTGCCTATCGGAGCTGAAAACAACTTTTCAAACTACAGAAGATATTCCAGGAGGATTGATGAGCATTGAACGCTATTTTATCAGACTGAAGTTATACAGGATGTACTGTAGATTGTGTTGTCTTCTCTCCACCAATCAATTTTATAGTAATATCATTAAGCTCTGACTATACTTTGTACTACAAGGTTAGGCTAGGCAGCAGCTATCGGTGGCAAAGTAAAGGAGAGGTGGAATGCCAAAAAAACATGAAGTGAAACCTCTTTCACAGCAATTAGTGGAAGTGTAGTCAGTTTGTTACAGGGACTAGTGGTGTATAGTAAATCTAACATTTTGAATGTCTTTCTAACTATCAGAAGAGTCTCACTGATGGTTGTTAAATTGTACAGAGTATATCACATCACATGATTAAGTTGATTCACTTTCTGTTTATTGTGGTTGTTTTTCTTATGTGGGGTTTTATCTGTGTATCATGTGTTTAGTTGTATAATAAAGGTGTGTGATTGATCAGCCAGTGATCAGAATTGATTGATATTGGCTCTAAGAGATATTCAATACAGTGTAACTTTGCAACTCGTCACCACTGAATTGTGCTGGCATCAGGCTGATGTTCTATGGTGAACATATTCTGGTATGGTAGTGTACCATATCTGCATCTGATCCCAGGCAATATGTCTTATTTTTCATTTCTGTGGCCACACATTTTAATGTACACTCTTAGTTGTGCCTACGATAACTAGATAGATAAATCCTTCAGTCAGTGGTTTCATTCATTTAGCAGCTTACTTATCTACACATGACATCCCTCCCTGTTATGCATGCTCAGTGTCTCAGTGCCTTTTCTCTGCCTCCTATAGTTATAACAGTGGTTATCTGCTCTTCTGTTACTGATCAAATTAGGAATCATATGCTACTGTACTAAGAGCAAAGGATGTCATATAAATATGTTATTATAATGTCCATACATCTTCATATATTTAGTTAGAGTTTTGCTAAAGGTACACAGTAGTTTGGCCCTTTAATTCCTGTTTGAAACAAAAACACTGAAATTCCTGATGAGACTATTTTTATGTTCTTTTTAAATGAGAAACAATTTAATTCATGCTCTTGTAGTGTCTCTTGAGATTTGTTCTTTTTCCATTAACATATCTGCCACTGACAGAAGTGCTCTTATGTTACCTTTTATTCAGGGAGGGCCAGTTATGAACAGGTTCTTGTTTTCAATGATGCCACGATTACAGACATGTATAGCAAACGCATGATACACAGTTTAAAATAAACATTGATAAGCAAACACTAAGACTACAGAGTCATACATAAGGCATTTAAAATGATTCTGCCGGCTGTTCCATGTATGTGCATTATATTAGCAGTATTTTCTGTTTCTCTCTCAATAAACAGAATATTTAAGACCAACAAATCTTGTGTATGTCATGGGGCAATGATAAATAATAGTTGGTCAGATGAGAAAATCACAAATAAAAATTAAAACCCAGTATTAAGAAGCATTTATCAGGTCTCTCAATAGGTAAATTTTCTGTTCATGTTCCTTTCTTGTCATTTAAAAGTTCATTTATATTATAATACAATTCATTCATAATATCATAATAATAATTGTCCCTCATATTTGGAATTCTGTTTCTTTCTGGTACAAGTAGTAGTAATGAGCTCTGAACTCATCCCCAGTTCAAAAATTAAATGCCTGGTGAAGAGGCTTTAGTGTAAAGAGGTAATGTTCGCTCGTTTGTCTCTGCAGGTGTTTGGCAATAAAATGGTCATTCCGTCGCTGGACGGTGCCTTGTTCCAGTGGAACCGGGACAGGGAGAGTATGGAGGCAGTGCCTTTCAGCGTGGAGTCCCTGCTTGAGTCGTCCTACCGCATTAGAGAGGACACTGTCCTGGTCGGGGGTAAATCCCTTACTACATATGGCCTGGGGGCCTACAGTGGCAAGGTCAGTAGAATCACTTCAATAAATGCTTACAGTATCTTTATAAGATTATGTCGTAGCTTGCCAAATCTTTCTGATGCTTCATTTTCTCCATGTTACCACAGTAGATTAACTTTCTGCCGTTTCCCCCATTGTCTCTTTCCTCAGATTCGGTACATTTGCTCTGCGGTGGGCTGTAGTCATTGGGGGGAGAAGGAAATGGAGAGCGAAGAAAACATGCTCTTGCTGCAGAGGACCCAGAAAACTGTCAGAGCCATCAGGCCCCGATCAGGAACAGAAAAGTGAGTTTTATTCAATCAGTCAATCAATCTGTCTACCTGCGTCATAAAGCAGCTCCTGCTTCTCGATGTTTCAAGGAATCACAGATTGACTTTCCGTCAGTATCTTTAAGAGAAGTTTGGGAACTCTTTGTTCTCTACAGTACAACATCCACAGATCCTAAACTTAAACCTTTGTTTAAATTTAAACAAAAATTTTAATCAATATTCACTCATTATTGTATATCAGTATTCTGCAAGTATCCAATTGTAATAATCAAATTATATATTTACAATACATGTTGCAAAGTAGCTTTTTCAACATCAGTATTCTCACTCTGGACACTAGATGGAACTTCAGTGTTGGAAACTTTGAGCTGAAGCTTGTTCCCGAGACACAGTCCGGACAGAATTTCCTGGAGGGAGAAGTTGGTGAGACCTGGCGGGAGAGTCAGCGGGTCATTGCTGATGAACCGAAAGAAAGAGAGCAGTCCAACAACCAGCAGAAACAGAACCATAATCTGGACCTTGTCATCAAAGTGTCTGTCCCTGATTGGAAGGTCATGGCTTTCACCCCAGAGCCAAATGGAAAGCTGGTCTGGGAGCGTCAGGTGAGCAGGGTTTAAATAAAATCTGTGGTATGCTAGCTGAGTTTAAGAATATGTTCTTTTTTGTTTTTTTTTCTTGAATGTGCACTTGTTGCTATGTTTGATTGCCACTGATGTCCAGTACACAGAATATGGAAAGAGATAATATCATATCTCAGCTCCTGTTAATATTAGACTGTGAGAAGGTGATGACCCCTCCCCTTCTCACCTGGTTATAAGGGGGAACTGACTAGCAGTGAGAGAGTTCCCCCGGACGGGTTTGCGGAGAGTTCCCCCCCGGACGGGTTTGGGTGCGGGACAGGTGACGCGACGCGTGGGACTGCCTGTCTGGTCCACCTGGTGCGAGGTGGACTTTCCCTGCTGACGTGAGCGCGTTGTGTTTTCTTGTTTTTGGTACCGCCGTCAATAAATGTTTTTTATGTGAGTTCCTTTGCCTCCTGTCTCCACTTCTTTTCTGGTTGCCCTGATCCCTTTTGTGGGGCGACCACGTCGGTCGCTCGCATTTGGTGGCAGCGGTGGGATCGGTGGCGCCGCCTGAGAAACTGGAGAGAGGAGGTGGAACTCGCGGAGCGTGACGGGGGTACCGAGAGGATCGGTGGCGGTGGCGGCGAGGGTGCCGGTGAGAGTGTCGGCGAGCGACGCAGCGGAGACGGCTAGCGAGGTGCTAGCGGGGAAGTGCTGGCGGAAGTGCTGGCGGAAGTGCTGGCGGAAGTGCTGGCGGAAGTGCTGGCGGAAGTGCTGGCGGAAGTGCTGGCGGAAGTGCTGGCGGAAGTGCTGGCGGGGCTACGACCGGAAATGGAGTGTGGTCGAGCGGGCCCCGAGGCAGACACACCACGGTCGCGGACTTCTGTCTCGCCACCCTGTTCGCGAGACTGCAGAAGGGGAGGGAAGTGTGAGAAGGTGATGACCCCTTCCCTTCTCACCTGGTTATAAGGGGGAACTGACTAGCAGTGAGAGAGTTCCCCCGAACGGGTTTGCGGAGAGTTCCCCCCCGGACATGTTTGGGTGCGGGACAGGTGACGCGACGCGTGGGACTGCCTGTCTGGTCCACCTGGTGCGAGGTGGACTTTCCCTGCTGACGTGAGCGCGTTGTGTTTTCTTGTTTTTGGTACCGCCGTCAATAAATGTTTTTTATGTGAGTTCCTTTGCCTCCTGTCTCCACTTCTTTTCTAGTTGCCCTGATCCCTTTTGGGGGGCGACCACGTCGGTCGCTCACATAGACCCTTGTATAATATCCCTTTATTATACTCTATTTGCTGCAGCATTTCAAAGTAATTATTCCATCTCTAGATTATTAACAAGGTCAAATGTTAATTCCAAGGTCATACTTAGAAAAAAAGAATCAAAAAACAACTCCTGAACTCGGCTACATAAAAATGATCAAACTCATGTACCCACTCATTTGTTATTCATCCAGAAATTTTTATGTGACTCAATTCTAGATTATGGAATTTTAGTTGTTTAGTTGTAGTTTAGTTGTAATACTATAGTCTTTGTTGAACTGTCCTTGAAACAGTCCTAATTTGACCTTTAAATGGAAATGATGGAAATGACTTTAAAATACTACTGAAAGCACCAAATAAATTAGAAGGGAGGACCTTATAATATTGTATTATATTATGTATTATTAATTTTCCCCAGCTTTATTCAAATTGTATTTCATCCTATTCCACATGTTTTCTTGCAGTTCTGTACACCTATCGCCTCAGCCTGGCTGGTGGGGGGTGGTAAAGTCACACCCATCAGCCTGTTTGATGACACTGCCTACAGCAACCAGTCTGAAACCGATGAGGAGGATGACGATGACGATCGGGAGAAGGACAGAAGGGCTCCGGAGTCCAGTGTTTACCTTGGTAAATTCATACCCATGCACACTGCATGTTTGTAATCACTAAGAATTAGAAAATGCATTGCAAATGTCCTTTCGAATATCAGTTCAATTCAAATTAGCAACAATATTACCTGGAGCATCAGGAATCATTAAACCATGTTTTTTTTGTGTATTATATTGTTGTGTCTCTAACGTTTTTTTTTATGTGTGTATATTGCATAGTGATATATTTTACATGTGTGGTGATTTCACTGCAAACGCTGTTTTTAGGGATGTTTCAGGGTCAGCTGTACCTCCAGTCCTCAGTCAGGATTACAGAAAAGTTTCCTTCGAAAGCAATTGGGTCAGAGATTGACATAATTCCACTGCCTACTGTCAAATGGAAGCCTCTGATCCGTAAGTTCACATGACCTTAGTTCCTGTGGTAATTAGACCTGTGGTCTGTTCATTTCCCTTCATGTATAACTGGCCTAAGATTATTGATCCCCATTTCTAGCAAGATCAAATCATGTTGTCCTTGTCTCAGATTCACCTTCTCGGACACCAGCCCTGGTCGGATCTGATGAATTTGACAAGTGTCTGAACAACGACAAATTCTCCCATGCAGAATACAGCAACGGGGCCCTGTCCGTCCTTCAGTATCCATATGGTAAGAGGCGGATCTGCGTCCAGGCTGTGAAAGACCAATAAAGTCATAAAATATCCTCCTAGAATACAGAAAGGAGTGGTTTTCAAAATTATAGTACAAGATGCAAAATAAATACTTTATATATTTTAGTTTTTATTTTAATATTAGTATTAATCATTACAACTTTACCTAATTTACCTCTTCAACCCTCTGAAAGTTATTCAGTTTTATTAGAGCTGCAGTGTTATTCAATCTGATTACTTGATCGACAGATTAATCAAGACTATTTTCATATATTTATTCATCATTTTAGACATTTATCCAGCAAAATGTTTTTTAAAAGTTATCTGGATTTCAACTTCAGATATTTATATATATATATATATATATATATATATATATATATATATATATATATTTTTTTTTTTTTTTGACATAAATCTAATAAATTAAGTCAATAATCAATAACTTAACTGGTAAACAGCATGTCACAAGGGGCCTAGATAAATTAAAATATTGGGTAATGCAGACCTAAGATTGTACAGCAAAGGGAAATAAATTTAAATATAACCCCATTGTCTGTTTCTGCTCCTCCCTGTAGACAATGGTTACTACTTCCCCTATAGCAAACGTTACCGGGAGAAACGTGACAGCGCCATAAGCCTGATAAAGAGAAATGGGGCCGGGGCCGAGAGTCGCAGAAGGAAGGACCCGGTGCTGTTGCTACCATGGTGGAAAGAAATCCTCGGCACCATTGTCTTCTGCATTGCTGCCACCACATACATTGTCCGCAAGTTCTTCCACCCTCCCGCTCCTGTGGCCTATGTGCGGGTAAGACTGCAGACATAGCCTGCAGCAACAATGGCCTACTAACAGACTGCTGCTGGTTCTTCTTGTCATATGTTAATATGGATTCAGACACTGCCTGCAGCTTCTGAAATCAGTGAACAGTATAAAAATAGCTTCCATGTACAGTAGGATAATCCATCGCAATATGGATGAAACCTTTTTATCTTGTGAATATCCCATCACTAGGATTACTCACGAAATGGATATACAAAATCACTACAATTTACTGTTCAGTTCAGGTTTTCAGTGGTGTAGTAATCTGATACTTTACTTGAGAAGAAATAGAATATTCCTAATCCTAATAAATAGAATACTCAATAGCAAGAAAAAGTCTCAACTGAAAATGTTACTTAAGTAAAAGTGCAGAAATATTATCAGCAAAATGTACTTGAAGTATCAAGTAAATGTACTTATTATGTAGTTTAGTTTATTTAGCAATTAGTAAAACTACTGCATCATTCAAGCAAAGTGTACATTTTTAAAAAAATACATTACAATGTTAAGAAAATATAGCTGATAAAATATTGAAAGATACAAATTTTATGTAAAACCTTAAAATCTGCATCTGAAGAGTAAGTAAAGCTGTCAAATAAATAAAGTGGGGTAAAAATATTTCCCTCTGAAATAGTAGTGGTCTATCACCACATGGAAATGCTCAAGTACCAGGACAACACAAATTTGTACATAAGTTTAGAATTAGAGTAAATGTACTTGGTTATTTCTCGCAGTGCACTAAGAATTAAACTTGTATTGTTTTTTTAGATGGTATAAATGTATTATCAGAAGTATCTTTCAATCGACTAATTATTTTTTAAGCTGTAAATAGACACTTATAGTCTTCTTTAAATACGTTTTTTTATTATAATAAATATCCTTGTCTTATTCCGACTTCAGTGCATTTTCTTCCCCATGTTTTGTATAATTACGGAGATTAGGACCTGCTCAGGTGTGAAAATTATCCTATAATTAAACTCAGTACTTTTGATGAATAGTTAATCACAGTCTCTTTTGTTCTCCTGTTCCCCAAAGCAACGAAAAGAGTCGGAGACACAGTGCCAAACAGACAGCAAGTTTGACCTTGAGGTTGTGGAATCTAAAGAGCCGGTCGTCATGGAGACCCATTTCAGCGAATATGTGTCCAGGTATTTCATTAACGTGCTGTGAAGATAAGACAGGATATGCTCTGCGTAAACTTATTGCAACACCACTACCACTGATATCCGAGTCTCACACATTCAAGGTGTAGCTACAGAATCAGCACTGTTACCACGGTGATTACAGGTTTTCCAGACTACCTTGATAGGCAGAGATGGGAGACATGAGTCGTAGTTGTGCATGATTGGATATCTCAGCTGTTTGCCATCAAATGAAAATGACCTTGGCCCCAGCAGACTGGGCTCGGCCCAGGAGCATCTGGCGCAGGGTCGAAGTGTCACTTTACATCACTGTCAACACATTGTCAGAAGTTTTTTCTTATTTTGGACATCTCAAATATGATCAGTACTCATAATTTATCGGCTTGTCACTGACCTCTGGAAGTTTGATTGATGGCATGTTTACGTTGCCCACCTGAACACAAGGATTTGATTAAACTGCTGAGATTTTTCTCTCTCAATGTCGTCGTTTGATCCATCCTATAATGACAAACGCCCCACCCTCCTCTTCTTTTTGAAGTCACTGCTGTAATCTATGTTAACTGTCCGTAAATAAAGCTGTTGGCTGCTGTAGCAGCTAAGACAGGTGGGAGTCTGGGTCATTTGAAGGGACGTACAGATTAGGAATGAAGAATCACATGTGCCTGCACACCTCCTAATAAGAGTGCCTCTAATCCCTGAAAGAGCCTGAGCAGGATCCTTTAACAGGGTAGAGAAGATGCTAAATGAAACTAGTCACAGCATTGTTACTCAATAGCTAAAACTGAATGATTTTATTTTGGAAACCTTATTTCCTTTAAATAATAATTTATTCTTTTACTCCCTAAAGTTAGAAATATCTCCTTCAGTAAACTGATATATATATATACATATATACTACCACTACTAAAATCTTTTAACTGTTAATCGTTTTTGTTTCACATTTAGCAGTGGTTGTGTTGGGCATTTATTCAACATTTCTTTAATATTCAAATTATTTATTTGCTTTTACAAAGATTTTTTTTAATATTAAAATTGCGTAATAAATTTAATTCACTATTATTATAAAGTTAGAACTGCTTTATTGTCTCTCCTGTTAAACTTACAGTCAGCACACCAGAGAAATCTGAAATACACATTTTTCTTCCTCTGCAGTTTCTTTTTTTTATGTTGAGTATTTTGAAGAATATTATTGTGATTTCAATATTTTTTATCTGTAATTTTTATAACATGCTGGCTCTGCAGCCAGAGTAAACTCTTTCTTAATGGGTCGCTTTGACTCTGAACTGTACAGTACCTGCACTTTTAAACTCTCAGGGATGTTTCTTTAAAACCAGCTTAGCGCAGCAGGATCCTTCTTTGCATTGTGACAAGCAAAGCATCTCTCCCCAGGTATCTGACTGACTTTGAGCCTGTGCAGTGCCTTGGCCGCGGGGGGTTCGGTGTTGTGTTTGAAGCCCGCAATAAAGTGGATGATTGCAACTATGCCATCAAAAGAATCCGTCTGCCCAACAGGTGAGCATCTCTTGGAGTTCTGTGAGAAGTAACTTTAAAACAAACATGGGGGACATCATTGATATTTGGGTACTAATGATAGTTTGCATTTAATCTCATACTAAAAATGAACAATACAACATATTTGTTAATCAAAAAGTTTTAAATGTTGGATGACTTATTCTGCGCTTGGTAGATTTTTACAAAAGTTCATCCAATCAACTTCGTTGTTGTTATTTTAAAAAAGAAAGAAAAAAATCTATACCTCAAAACACAAAGATGCTAAGGATATACAAATATTACTATAAATATAAATGAATCTAATAAACAGCAAAGGCCAAACCCTAAAAGCTGAATGTCGGGACTGTTCAGAATGGAAGTGATTGACTTAAATGTGAGCTCATATATTTTTTCTCCCCTTTCTTGGTAGGGAACTTGCCCGTGAAAAGGTGATGCGGGAGGTGAAGGCCCTGGCCAAGCTCGAGCACCCAGGGATTATCCGCTACTTCAATGCATGGCAGGAGAGCCCCCCCGAGGGCTGGCAGGAGGAGATGGACCAAAGGTGGCTAAAAGACAGCAGGTGAGACAGGAGCTTTAAAGCCATTATCCTGCGGGGCTCAGCAGGTCAGACATGAATCTCACAAACCCGAGCAGAGCTCTGTTCTCCAACAATGGCAGGCATGCAAAAGAAGTGTGTTTTAGCACACTCCGTGTTATCATTTTGTTTTTATGATTTTTAAGTGAACTGTTTTCTCAGTATATTTTAAACCATTGTTTTTAATAGTGGTTATTTGAATGTTACCTGGAGTACTAGAAAGAAGCAACTCTCCTTTAATTCATCCCAAATGAAACAAGCTTTTTTTACAGGAATGTTATGACACTTTTGCTAAAGCATCGGGAATCAATAATCCCCATATCAATAGGTTTCATAAATTAAGGGGAGCTGTGTTATTCAGATGGGAGTGATTTTGTATGTGTATATACGTATATAACTGAGAGGTAATGTAACTGAACAATATTAGTATAATAATAGTTGTCTTGTTCTAAATAAATACCAAAATTCAGTCTCTTAAGTTATTATAAATCAATATCATTATTCATTCATTATTCCTGTCTTTCTTTCAGTACCACTGACTGGCCGATGAGCTTCCTGAATGATATGGAGGTTCTGTCCGTTAAAGTTCCAGTGTCCAGCTCCGTGTCCCCTGTCTTCAGGCCTGCAGCAGATGTTCTGGAGGCCTCTGGTGACACCCGGGCCCTGCTGTCCAGCAGCAGTGTTGACGAGGGAGACCTGTCCTTCCATCCCTTGTTGGGCCATGACAGCTTGATGTCTGAGCGGGACAGCCAGGCGGACCCTGATGCTTCGGACACGCCACACTCGTTTGAGCTGTGTCCCCCGCGTGGCCCTACCGATTGCACCTCCTCCTCATTTGACATTGTTTTTGAGGACTCGGGCTGTGACCGTGACGCGGACGCGGACACAGGCTCGGCCTGCAGCGCGGCCACTCCAGGTACGCTGACGGAGGAGAAAAACAGCTCATCTTCCACGCACACCCAACACCAAGAACAAACCCCGCCCTCTTCTTCTTCCCCTCCCCGACCGACCTCACTCGCGCTGATTCTCCCTACAACTCCCGCAGCCCACCGAGCTGCGCCATCTCCTAAGGTCAGTCAATCATTCACTCAGCTGTCCTGTTTTACATTCTGTGAAATAACAACTCTAGCAAAGATCTTCTGTCACCACACTTTCAGCTTTCATTCTGATAAGTGCAGGGGTTAACTGTTCATGTTTTTCAAAATTTAAATTTAACATTTCCTGAATTCAACGCTTCCTATTTGTAGGTGTACCTGTACATCCAGATGCAGCTCTGTCGGAAGGAGAATTTGAAGGACTGGATGGCTCAGCGGTGCCTTCCGGAGCAAAGAGAGCACAACCAGTGTCTGGACATCTTTCTGCAGATCGCAGAGGCTGTCGACTTCCTGCACAGCAAGGGGCTCATGCACAGAGACCTCAAGGTGAACATGCGCACACACACGCACACACACACAAACACACTCTTATGAAGTCTAAAGTGATGTATTGGGAAAGTAACGTATTCACTCAGCTACATCTCCTGCCTGAGACTGAATGTAATACAGTAGAGAAACGATCCTGCTTCAGCCCTTGTTGAACTGAGAAGAAATATGAACTATAATCACTGATAAGGCTGCTCACTAATTTAGTTTAATATTTCATTCAGCAGCCAAATTGAGATGATAGAAGATTTTATAGTTCCTTAAGCATAGAATCACTTAATACTGTATAGGGGCTGGAATGTTGAAGAACCCAAAAGACTTTGCCAGATAGTTTCATTTCTTAAAGTTAAAAAGACACATGCTATCAACCTATTTTATATTTCAGGTGGATTAAATATTTAAAATGTATAATATTTCTGTTACACCATTTGACCTATTTGTCAAAAAATTGAACACATTTTTGAATGATGGTACAATTGGACTTTTCAAATGACAAGAAACCAACATAAACACAAAATGTACATTTTGAGAGACGGTTTTTGATTTTTGCCATTTTTGCTGCACCGATCTCTCTCCCACCTGGAACAAGCGGCAAGCACGGTGAGGATCATGTTTTTTGACTTCTCCAGTGCTTTTAACACCATCAAGCCTGCACTGCTGAAAGGGAAGCTGGAGGGAGCCGGATGGGATGAGCAGCTGACGGCCTGGACCATCGACTACCTCACCAACAGACCACAGTATGTGAGGCTTCATGACTGTGTGTCTGAGGTGGTAGTCTGCAGCACGGGGGCACCACAGGGTACAGTGCTCTCACCCTTTCTGTTTAGTCTGTACACCTCAGACTTCACCTACAACTCGGACAACTGCCCCCTACAGAAGTTCTCAGATGATACGGCCATCATCGGGTGTGTATCAGATGGGAACGACCAGGAGTACAGGGGGGTCATCAATGACTTTGTCAGCTGGTGTGAGATCAACGCTCTCCAAATCAACGCCAGCAAGACAAAGGAGATGGTTGTGGACTTCAGGAGGAAGTCCCCCCCCACCACACCGGTGAGCCTCCAGGGAAAAGACAACAAACTGGACTGGACCACAAACACTGATGTCATGTACAAGAAGGGCCAGAGTCGACTTCACCTGCTGAGGAGACTAAGGTCCTTTGGAGTGTGCAGGACCCTGTTAAAGACCTTCTACGACTCCGTCGTAGCATCTGCCCTGTTCTACGCAGTATTCTGCTGGCGGGGCGGATGCTCAGACGGGGACAGAAGGAAAATTGACAAACTGGTACGGAAGTCTAGCTCTGTACTGGGATGTCCTCTGGAGTCTGTGGTGGTGGTGGGAGAGAGGAGGATGTTGGCAAAGCTGACATCCATCATGGACAACCCCCATCACCCTCTGCATGGGGTGGTGGGTGCGCTGAGCAGCTCCTTCAGCCAGACTCAAACACCCTCGCTGCAAGAAGGAGCGCTTTCGCAGATCATTCATCCCAACAGCAATAAGACTTTATAACATAACATAAACATAAACCTCACTGTAGTCACTCCTCACCTTAAGTGTGCATTGTGTACATGTGGGTATGTGCGTGGATATGTATGTCCATATATATATATGCAAATATGTGTGTATGTGTATGTATGTATGTATATATGCTTTGCTTATGCATACTCTTTTCTTACTATTTATTAGCATTTTCTCTCCATTCTATGTCCATAATGCATACTGTGTATGCGGATCAACAAATTCTGCGAATTTGTACATTGTGTTGTGTGTTTTTTTTATTTTTATTTTTATTTATTTTTTATAGTTTTTTATCTTCTTCAGCTTTATTTTCTTCTCTTTATCTGTAACGCTGCAGTAACAGACAAATTTCCCCGTTGTGGGATCAATAAAGTTTTATCTTATCTTATCTTACCTTAGTCACTACCGATGTAACTTGCTGTATTTTTGACTGTTGTCATGCATGTTTTTCTGCTGTCAACATGTGTTATTCTCTGGGCGATCTGCTTTCACACATTCAATGTTGGGTACATGTTTCTTCCTCCAGCCCTCCAACATCTTCTTCACCATGGACGATGTGGTGAAGGTGGGAGACTTTGGTCTGGTGACAGCCATGGACCAGGAGGAGGATGAGGAAGAGTCGAGCGCGCTGACGCCTGCTCCGCTTCTGACCCGGCACACGGGCCAGGTCGGCACCAAGCTCTACATGAGCCCAGAGCAGGTGAGGGGGCATATGGAGCTGGGTTTCTTTTAAAAAAATACTGATACCAAGACAAGCAAACAGTACTAGTATTAGTACCAACCTCAATGATATATTTGAGTTTATCTTTGTTTAAATCAAGGAGTGTTTTTTTGGATGTATATTTCTGTCCTTTTTGGTTAACATTTTTAAGATGGATAGTCAAAACATCATTATTATCGATATCATAATTACATTTATAGTCCTGTAGGTGTTTTGGGGTAGTATTCTTGCCTCAAATCCTGCAGATCAGTTTTTCGATTCCTTGCTGAATCATTTACTTATGTCGATGCAAAAAAAAAAATACATTTTACCAAAAGGGTTAAAACCCATATAGGTATGTCATACCACCATCCTGCAGCAGTTCTTTTTAGTTCATGTGTTAGAGCTCCAAAAAACAATAAAGTTCACATCCCTCCATTTTTGTTACTGCTACTGTGGGACACAAAAAAAATCACCTTCATCCATTCTATTTACTTTTTAAAGGAATACAGACTTTCTATCCGCACTGCACTAGTTTTCTAGAAATAGATTATTCCTACTATTTTTCTTGCTGGACTGAATGCTTAATGTGTTAATAATAATAAGAATAATCCTAAATATTCAAGGTGCTAGTAAAAAAAATGGGAAACAAAGTAAATATCAACAAAATTAAAAAAGGGATTTAGAAGTCAGAGACAGAGAAGTGGTAGACAAACACACACAGCATCCTTCTTAGTAAAGACTTTGTACTCCCAACAAGCCAGAATCTGTTCACTTCAATCCGGTTTTACAAATATAAAAGAACAACTCTTTGTTCACTCAAGTTTACAGGTTGAATGGGTACAGGAAGCAAACCCGTAAATCAAAATTGAAATAGCAGTGTTTGCGTTTTATTCTGTTCATTAGCAGTGATTATTCACAGTGCTGACCATCAGTCAGTCACGTTAGGAAAATGATTAAATGCAGGACCTGTTTCATTGGAGCAGTTTGCATATTACACAAGCACTTAGATATAAAGAAATTATAATGAAAAATTGATTTTCACTGGAACACAAAACCCTAAATGAATTATCTTTAGCAGGTAGGTGTGTTATTTGATAATTCTGCTTTGGCTGGTAAGTCATCATTATATCTAATTCCATCCTTTTCTCGTTGGTCTGGCAGCTCTCTGGAAACTCCTACTCTCACAAAGTGGATATTTACTCTCTGGGTCTGATTCTGTTTGAGCTGCTGTATCCTTTCAGGACCCAGATGGAGAGAGTGAGGGTGAGTCAGCCAGCACATGGGCACATAACCACAAACCTGTCTTCACTTCACTTCATTCCCGTCTTTATTTAGTTTCTACAAGGGTTGACTTGGTTCTGCAGTAAATTAAGCTTTGACATTTAAATTAAAATGTCAGCAATATTTGATAAACCTGAATCCTTGGTTGGATTGCCTTCAAGTGAAAGCTTACTTGAGTAAAATAGAAATAGTGTTAACTAAAAGTACTCAAAAGCAAGTACAAGTCTTGAATAAAGAAATAAAAAAACAACATGTACTTGGAATGTATCAATATGGGGCCAATTTCAAACTTTGTAGATTAATTTAAGTAGTAGCCCATAGTACATGTTTTATTACACTTTAAACTTCAGAACCTTAAACTGTATATACAGGTGTATTTCTTACCAAATACCACAGGATCAGGAATGTTTGCTGGAAACGGGATGCACTTGAACTCATACTTTTGTACACAATGAATTTTTAACTATTCAGTGTATTCCAAACAAAGGCTGTGAATATTTATTTAGTTCATGTCATATTTTTGTTCTTTACTTTTAACAAATTTGCAAAATTTGGGGGGCAATATGTGGTCTTGTGTGTCAAATTTTGATCACATTTTTTTTG
Organism: Eupleurogrammus muticus; assembly: GCA_036785175.1. Lineage (NCBI taxonomy): Eukaryota > Metazoa > Chordata > Actinopteri > Scombriformes > Trichiuridae > Eupleurogrammus > Eupleurogrammus muticus. Next base: position 2,091,613 of record JAYKQN010000012.1, read on the forward strand.
GAATAAAGCTGTAACAACAAAATGTGAAAAAACTGAATCACTGCAAATTCACACATCAGCCTGTTTTGTATCACAGTACATTATACTACTTTTTAAAACTTTAAATACATATAAGAGCATTTTAATGTCTTAGTTTTATCAGAGTGGAGCGAATTTGGGTAGATTAATGGGACAATATCACCTAGTTTTACATTCTAGACACTTAAAATATATCCTTTTTTGTTTACATTTCACATTTTTTGCCAAAAAACACATAAAATTGTTTTAAAATTGTTTTGACTGTCTCTCGCCAACTTGCCAGCAATTTCACATTCTTCAGATCATTTCTGTAACTGACAGGTCACTGCAGACATTTGAAATGAGCTCCTTTTTGGCTTCATTAAGAATTCTCACTGCTGCAGTTTGTTTAAGAAGAGAGAGGCTTTCTAATGAGGCAGTTCATCTTTCTGTCTGTTCCCTATTAGTCCCATTATTTATTTCATTAAGTCTGCTCACTCTGTTGGGGGAAAAAAACAACACATTCTCTTTTCATTTAAACTATCATTATTGTCAGTTTCAACGGTGGTTTGTTTGCACACAGATGCACAGTCAGTTGCTTTCTCAGCAGCGAGTGACCTGGATGTTATTGTTTCTACAGCGCATCTGATCATCTGTTAGCGCAGCTTCACTACAGGTGTTTACTTCCTTTCTTTCTAGACGCTGACAGAGGTGAGAGCGCTGCACTTTCCAGAGGTTTTCTCCAAAAACAATGTTCAGGAGGTGAGTGGATGTGTGCTACCACCTATTGGCTTTAAAAACAAATTGCACCTAACCAGGGGGAAAAGGAAAAAACTTCAGCTGTGTGCTTAGCAGTGATGGAAGAAGTACTCGGATCCTTTATCTCAGTAAAAGTACCAAGAGATTTAAAAATTCGGCATTACAGTTAACTCTCTATTACACTAAATATTACATGGTACAAAAAAATTAATTGTTTTATTACTCATTATGAATATATATACAATACAATAAGAATTATGAGCATGAGTTGAGCATTATTAAATGGAAAATTAAAAATTGTACTGAAGTACAGTATTAGAGTAAATGTACATAGTTACTTTTCACCACTGATGCTAACAACAAGTGATATGAAATCCAAAAAAGTTGGACATTTCCCACAATGGTGGTCGCTGATACGTTGCCACAGAATGTTACAACCTGTCCACACACGTAATATACCTGGTGAGCCGAACACATGAAGATTATCCAATTAGAGGTTAATTAATCCAATATAATGTTTGGATTATTTTAGGGTTTTTGGGGTTTAAATTAGGTGAAATAAGAAAATAGTTTTTTAAACATTGACATGAATACCATCTGCTACATTTCTTTCAATATGTGTAAGCATGTTTGTGTCTGCAGTCTCATCAAACACAACTCAAATTTAGTTGAATAATCATTTATTTAAGTGGCAGATCTGCAGTTTTCGTAAATTACCTTGTTTACATGTTTACGTCGTAATGAGATTAACATAATCCCAGAGCGTAATCTGTAATTCTCCAACACTGGAAATACCCCCTCCCTGTCATTCCAGTATCCCTCTTTACTACATGTCTACTCTTCTGTTGCATGCACAATGTTTGTAGGACCTTAATTATATAGTTGATGATTCAGTGTGTTTTTACTTCTTTTTGTGCACCATCTGTAATGATGGTTTGTTTATCTCGATCCCTATTAGCTTTTGCTAGGGTTTACATCTATTGTGACAATACAAAAATGCAAATGGAACAAATACAATACAATACAATAGGCACGGACGTGCACACCTGCATGCACAAATTTAAAACATGACAAAAGACTGCACAGAACAAGCACACAATACAAGCTCCTGCATTCAATCCACCATGATCTAACATTATTTAACATAGATCCCTGTGAACTAATTACCAATTCATCTTTCACCGGCACCTATTGTCAACAGATATTTATATTCCGAATGTTTAATTACAGGAGTAGTACCTATGATTTAAACAAAAAGTCTTAAATTTCCCTAAGTAAATATAGTTTTCATGTAAGCTGCATAAATTAAATAAAAAATTCTTTAGAAAAATGTATTAATTAATTAAAAATTAAACCTGCATCTTTGAGGGATAATTATGTGTATTTGAACTACATTTTTTATATATACAGTGAATAAAACAAGTGTTTAAACACCCTGCTATTTTGCCATTTCTCCCACTTAGAAATCATGGAGGGGTCTGAAATTTTCATCGTAGGTGCATGTCCACTGTGAGAGAGATAAACTAAAAAGAAAAATCCAGAAATCACAATGCATGATTTTTTAATCATTTATTTGTGTCATATAGCGGCAAATAAGTATTTGAACACCTGAGAAAATGAATGTTTATATTTGGTACAGTAGCCTTTGTTTGCTATTACAGAGGTCAAACGTTTACTGTAGTTTTTCACCAGGTTTGCACATACTGCAGGAGGGATCCTGGCCCACTCCTCCACACAGATCTTCTCTAGATCAGTCAGGTTTCTGGGCTGTCGCTGAGAAACAGAGTTTGAGCTCCCTCCAAAGATTTTCGTTTGGGTTCAGGTCTGGAGACTGGCTGGGCCATGCTAGAACCTTGATATGCTTCTTACGGAGCCAGTCCTTGGTTTTCCTGGCTGTGTGCTTTGGGTCGTTGTCGTGTTGGAAGACCCAGCCACGACCCATCTTCAATGCTCTGACTGAGGGAAGGAGGTTGTTCCCCAAAATCTCACAATACACGGCCCCAGTCATCCTCTCTTTAATGCAGTGCACTTGTCCTGTCCCATGTGCAGAAAAACACCCCCAAAGCATGATGCTACCACCCCCATGCTTCACAGTAGGGATGGTGTTCTTCGGATTGTACTCTTCATTCTTCTTCCTCCAGACACGCTTAGTGGAATTATGACCAAAAAGTTCTATTTTGGTCTCATCTGACAACAAAACTTTCTCCCATGACTCCTCTGTATCATCCAAATGGTCATATGCAAACTTAAGACGGGCCTTGACATGTGCTGATTTAAGCAGGGGAAACTTTCGTGCCATGCATGATTTCAAATCATGACGTCTTAGTGTATTACCTACAGTAACCTTGGAAACGTTGGTCCCAGTTCTTTTCAGGTCATTGACCAACTCCGGTCGTGTAGTTCCGGGCTGATTCCTCACCTTTCTTAGAATCATTGAGACCCCACGAGGTGATATCTTGCATGGGGCTCCACTCCGATTGAGATAGACCGTCATGTTTAGCTTCTTCCATTTTCTAATGATTGCTCCAACAGTGGACCTTTTTTCACCAAGCTGCTTGGCAACTGCTCCGTAGCCCTTTCCAGCCTTGTGGAGGTGTACAATTTTCTCTCTTGTGTCATTGGACAGCTCTTTGGTCTTCGCCATGTTACAAGTTAAAGTCTTGCTGATTGTATGGGGTGGACAGGTGTCTTTATGCAGCTAACGACTTCAAACAGGTGCATCTGATTAAGGATGATACATGGAGTGCGGGTGGACTTCTAATGGGCGGACTAACAGGTCCTTCAGGGTCAGAATTCTAGATGACACACAGGTGTTCAAATACTTATTTGCAGCTGTATCACTCAAATAAATCGTTAAAAAATCATGCATTGTGATTTCTGGATTTTTCTTTTTAGTTTACCTCTCTCACAGTGGACATGCACCATGATTTCTAAGTGGGAGAAATGGCAAAATAGCAGGGTACTTGTTTTCTTCACTGTATATATTATATATACTTTTATATAAAAGAAAAAATTATGTGTGTGTGTGTGTGTGTGTGTGTGCGTGTGTGTGCGTGTGTGCGTGCGTGCGTGCAGCTGTGTATGGTGCGCAGCATGCTGTCGTGGAGCCCCGGCGAGCGTCCCGAGGCGGCTGAGATCACAGGGATTCCACTGTTCCAGGAGCTGGAGCTGCCATGCCGACTGGCCATGAGGCAGCGCTCGCGTACCTACAGCGCCTCGTCCATGGGCCGGCCGTCCCGCCAGTCATCAACTACCTGAAGATACAATGACACAATATGTAACCCCCCCTTTCCCCCCCCGGGTCCCCACAATGCCCATATCTTGGTCCACCACCCAAGAGAAACCACCTCAGCCTCATCCTGCCGTTGCACACTGCCTCAGAAAGATTCATTTTAAATGCCTGAAGCAGCACAGGTGTGTAGGAATTTGTCTCGATTGCACTCAAGCGGCGAGACAGAATTCTGCTAATTCTTTCTGTCAGAGAATACACTCACCACCGTTACATGTTTGCACACCATTATGCTGCCCATTTTCCCAATTTTAATCACACTTGAAATGTCTTTTGAAAAGCGACAGCCGTTCTCTAATGTTCACGACCAGTAATGTTCACGTGGCGCCCGAACATAATTCTTAGTGTTTTTTCTTTTAAATGGCTCAGAGTACCATAAGTTTACTGCAACAATCTAATGAACTGAACTCTAAATAAGTAGGAAGAGAGTATGAAAACCATTTGTGTTTCCATACTTTCCCCCCTCTTTTTTCTAGTATACAAAAATTAGTACATTATAAAATTTCCTAAAAGATTCACTGGAAAAAAATGCAAAAAATGTTTTTTTTCTGCACAAGAAAACAAACCTAACTGTGTCAACCATAGTGATTAAAATTGGCTCTACAGATGCCTCGAAATTAAAATTTATTATTTTTTGTCTCCTTTTTAGTTCTTATTTATAAAAGAGACTAAAAGATATTTAGAAAAAATAATATAATGCTATATTTTCAGTATTTTAAGTGGAAATAGACAGTTATTTGTATTCCCTTCAAATACAGCCTGAAAATTACAGGGAATTCTGAAATCTTTAATCTGCATAATTTTTAGGAACCCTGTAAACATTTGGCATCAATCTGACATCACAAACCTGTCTGGATCAAGCATCTGGTACTGACAGAAATGCTAAGAATTATTTTCTCTGTGATGACGTGGCTCTGGTCACAACACGCTGCTTGCTCTCAACATTTAGCCAGTGTTCACTCACCCACGTTACACCTCAGGTATCAAAACCAAGAGGACACTCCAAAGGGGCCTTTTGATGCTTGATCATCCTATCGACTGGTGACGAGTACTGATCACTGGTACAAGCACTAACTGGTGTTCTGACACCCGATATGCCTGATTTGGAAGACCAAAAAAGACCATCTTTTTCCTATGTGTTTGTTTTTATAAAAGAAGGTGATGTATTGCGTAGAGAAGGGTTTATGAACCCAGTTCATCAGATATGATTTGCCTTTGGAAAGGGGCCTAAAACACGAAAGTTTGTCTCCAGCTTTTAAATTAAAATGTTTAATTTCTAGCTGAACTGAATTTATCTTCATTGAAATTATGTATTACAATTTTTAGCCTCTGGATTTAACTCTTCCAACAAACTGATTTGCTTTCGGTTTTTCAATGCTCCCAAATTAGAATTTTAAAATAAAAAAAAAAAAAAAACAATTCAGATAATTTTGCTGTAAATAGCTAAATTCAGATGCCAACATTCTAGTACACATACAGAATCTTTTTATTTCAATACGCATTATCAGAAAAAGAGAGAGAAAAAATTAAGATTTTGGAGTCAGAATTTGGCCTTGCATTTAAATATTTTTATTCATACTTTTTTTTTTTTACAATTCACTAATAATTTAATTCATTAACTAGATACATATTGTTTATTCACAAAATAAAATAACCACATAGACACACATACCGGACCCAGTGAATTTGAGCAATTTGAGGTAAATTCAGGGGCTAATATTTCAAATACATAGTTTGAATGCAAAAAGAATTTGTTGTAGAAATTACCTGGCTTTTAAATTATAAAATCTGGTGACAGATTTTCTTCTGTATTGCGGCTCCCTCTGAATGAATGCAGAGTCTCTGGCTCTTTTTTGCATGTACCTGACAGGAAAATGAAGGGAGAGTGTGAGTTTATCTTAAAGCCAGTACACATGAACACAGTTTTTCTGTGAGAAAAAAGACACAAAGACTTTGAGGTGCTCAATCACTTTTCAACACCTCCTCTTTTTCTCTCTGTATATAATCGAAAGAAAAATCAGTTTATAACATTACTTTGTTAATTCAGAAGTTTGATCAATCCTGTACATATTGTAAGGCGCCATTGCTTGTAAATGGCTTTTTCATGAGGAAACTGTAAGATAATGTGATATACTGTGGGAGAGGGAACAAAGAGAAGATGATCTTTGCCATTAACAGATAACTGAATGTCGCTGTGTGACCTCCAGAGTGTGATGATGATGATGGTGATGTTCACCTCCTTATAGAATTATTCTCGGTGTTTGTTTTCCACATGTCTGGGGAACTGGAGAACATAGTTTACCCTGCTTTAAGCACTAGAGAATAACCCACAGGACCAGAGTGCCATTTGAAAGTCAGTTAAGTGTACTTTTATGTAACTGATAACTCACCTCATATTTTGTTACTGTGCTCCAAATCCCGTCCAGCTGATGTAAAGCACGGAAAACATAAATAGTGAGGCCTGCAGTTCTCCCCAGAACTGCAGACCTCATGAAAATAGCATATTTCATTGAGAAGGAGATGGGCTAGAAGGAGATCCCATTACAGGCCCTCTACACTCTGGACGTGGACCTGATGTTGGACATGTGATCCACAGAAGCAATGTTAATGTACATAAGTGCTAGGAGAGTCACTTGACCCACTTGTAACAACACACACACACACACACACACACACACAATACACAAACTGCTAATTGTAATGTGCTTTCAATGATTGTACTATGACCTAAAGATCTTCTGTTTTTGAGTTTTTGATTATTCTGCAGGGTTTTTTGATTACTGTAAAGTCTCTGCTGTGTCCGACATAGGGAGTCAAACTGAGATTTGCCCACCTGGCCATCCAGCCTGCTGTAAAATGATAAAAACTCTTTTAAGATCTGAAAACAGACTGTACTCCCACCTGGAGACTTCCATTCCGCAAGGACATATTGTTATCTTTGGCTCATGCCACCCATTTAGACAAAAGCTGCTTTTTGAAAGCTGATATGTACTGTAGGTTCTGGTATTTAAAGGGGCTGTGTGTAACTATCAGAAATAATTTCTTATTAGTGACACCTTTAGCGATGGCCATTAAGTGGGGTAACAGTTGCAGGTTATTCCTTACATGTCTTATAACACAAAATCTCCCAAGTCTGTTTTACACTGTTCTTCAGCAAACAAGTCCCCCATGCAATGATATCTTCATACTTGGCCCTCAATTATGATAATATTGAGATACAGTTATATAGTGCAAGAAATTTCACCTACAGGCAAATAGCAGTGATTATTTATTCACTACATCAGGGTCAGTTTCACAGAATCCACTCCCTGTGTTGCAGGGAGTCCTTTTGTAATTGCTGTTGTATTGTTTTGCAATATTATTTTTTTTATGTCCCAACACCAACTCACACACAGAGGTCCCTGCTGTCCTGTGGCCAACTACAAAAGCTACTACAATTCTTTTTTTTTTTTTTCTTTTTTTTTGTAAAATGTGCAATGGTTGATGGAGACATTGTCATTAGCTGTAGAGCTAATATCCTAGTTAGAAAATAGTCCACAGGCTGTCAGGTGAAAATGTATTGAAAAAGTTAGTCTAATATTGAGTTGAATATCTTAAAAAGAAATTAAATTGACCACATTCAGGAAAAGTTCTACTCAATGTAAGACTTAATGTACCAAAACAAGCCATTTTTGCTTGAGCACATGTGCTCATTTTTTATAGTGCAGTCAACTCAAGGTGTCATTTTTTTCAGTTATGATTTGTTCATTCATGGCCCCTAAAAACGATTAATACTCGTTAATTCTGTCACAAGTCTATCTGGAGGTTACACAGATTCCCCTTTGAGTCCTGATAGTCACAATGTTACATCTTTTTTAGACTTAATGTTTGATATTTCAAAGGAACTTGATTTTGGACCCTGTAAGAATCCCACAGAATGAGCTCACAATCTGCTGAAACCCTCTTTTCCTCTATTTTTTTTTAGAATTCTTGAGGGAATTGTGACATAAGGACTTGCTTTTGAACAATTTTACAGCCAGTAAGAAGGAAACATCCTAAATCACAGTACAGTACACTACAGTAGTAGTACAGTAGTTTTTTTTTCCCCCAATATGACTGAAAACTGCGGTACAAAAACTAGTGTGTTTTCTGAGGTTCTACAGTAGGTTTTCATGCTTTGAGTTGTTCCAACTCCTTCCACTCCTGCCGCCTGGGTAGCTGTTCTGGTCCTGAGGATTATTCAGTCTCTGATGTCTCTGTCTGGACATGTAGTTGCCTATTGTTCTGCACAACCCATGTTTCTGTCCATGTTGAATTGTAAATATGTTTATTTGCTTTATTTATGTTTCGATGCCGTGATCAATCCTCTTTTGGGTTGGTGTTATAATGAATGCGCTTCAATGCGATGGAGCGCGTTGAAATATGATGACTTCTTACAAGTCTAAATTTAATAAACTGTTCTATACCATTTGTACAGTTGTGTGTCCTTCGTGTGCAATCTGTGGGTGTTGGGAAGACGGATTAACCACAATGATAAGACAACATTTTAAGGGTCCCAGACAGACACAAACATCACCTGTGATTATCAGGTGGATAAAGTATGATACTTGAATTTACTTTTTGTCAATCTCAGAAAGTGAAATGTAATTTTTCACATTATATTCTATTCCTATTTGAGATGGCAAGATAATACTCTACTGGCAAGATAATACTTGATAACTTGTAAATATTCTGAAAAGAAAAAGTTACTTAACCCTTTACTGCATAAAATATTACAATTTAAAGAAAAAAATGAAACAAATTACAATATAATTGTGCTCTAAAATACTAATATATATATATATATATATATATATATATATATATATATATATATCCTAAAAATTATATATCCCATTTAGTTTTTCCCCACCCATTTTCCTGCAACAATATCCGAAAATACAAGATTTAGGCTGGACAATATGGTGATAAACTTTGTCATTATTTATAAAAGGGAAAAAAATCAAAATCACGAAAAAATGCTAGGTAGGTAGGCTTAGGTTTCTTGATTTTTCAAATTTGAGGATTTGAAGATCTGCGAAACAGAAGTTAGTCTTTTGTGACATATTACAGGTGGGCTTTAAACCCCTCAATCCTGAATTGTTATTTAACACCTTATCAGTTTCCTTCTTACGTAGTTTTAAGGGTTAAAAACATCAAACTATTATACTCCACCATATTATAACTTAACACATAAAGAGATATTCAGCATATTTGGGAAGTTTGTGATACCAACTAGACATTAGAGCATTAACTATTACATTTTTTGTCCTAAATGCATTTGCATTTATCTGTGTTATAATCTGTAATAATTATAAATTCTGCCCACTTTCTTTAAAGAAAAAAAAATCTGAATAAAAGAGAACCTTCTGTCATGAGATGGAGATGCTCACATGTCAAATCTCCATAAGCAAAAGGGACTGGTTGTGTGTCCTTAAAAATAAAAGCCCCCTTCAAAATCCAACACTTTCCTAAGTTTTTTTGTTGAAAAAATAATTTTGAAGTTGTTAATTACTAGTTGTCAGGCTTGTCATATTACTGATAAAAACCATGAGGTATGATAGCAGGTTTGAGTAAAACTGGGGAACCTATTCTATCAGAATAATTTTTTCTTAGAGAAACTTTACAGCATAGCAACAGGAAAAGAATGAAAGGAAAAAGAAAATAAAATCGAACAAAATAAAATAATGTAGGATAAAACAAAACCACAAAACACAGAAATAATTGATTCTTCAAGACTCTTCAAATATATAATATATAATAAAAATGGTTTGTTGTAGTCTTGTATTTTCCAAGAGTTCTCCCTCCACTACTGACAGTTTGTTCTACTGTTTACTGTTTACACATCTACACTGTATGTAGCTTTATTGTATTATTATGTGCATCATATTATAATGTATATTATAATAACTCGTGTGTACTATACTATGTGTATTATATTATGTCTACCATATTATCACGCGTATTACATGATTATAGTCAGACAAACAGCTGCTGAAGTTCGGATCTGTACCCGGTAATCAGAGCTCAGTTTAAATCCCTCCGCGCTTCGCTTCCCTCGATTGCGCATTTCCGTTACATGACGTCACTTCTCGATGTCAATATGCGTCTCGGTGCGGCGTTGCTAGACACAGAACCTCTGGAAAGATGTTAACCTGGTAACCCGCGAACACAGCAGCAGGAGCACCGACACTAACCGCTCTTCCGCCGGGAAACGCACCCTTCCAGCCGCCAAACGGAGCCTCCCAGCCGGACAGGGCGCCGGGTCCGTACCCCCAGCAGCGGAGCTTCTGCCTGAAAGCAGCCATCTTTTGTGAGAGAATGTACGGGGGGCCGCGGCGGGCCTGCTTAGGCTCCGGCCGGGGCCGGAGCCGGAGCCTGCTGATGCTGGTGACCGCGCTGCTGCTGTCAGTGACCGGGCTGCTCTCCGGGCTGCCGGGCGCCACCGAGGCGAAGGAATGCGACAAACCGTGCATGAACGGACAGTGCAACGCCGCGACCGGCAGCTGTGTATGTTTCCCCGGCTGGGTCGGGGACCAATGCCAGCACTGCGGAGGGAGATTCAGGTACATCAGGACACACGCATATCGATTCACACACCAGGACAGACACACACACACACACACACACACACACACACACACACACACACACACACACACACACACACACACGCGCGCGCGCGCGCAAATACACACAAACACACTAAAATCACACAGCCGGTAGAAGCTGTCAGTGCTCACCTGAGACATACAGACACCTTTACTACCAGTGGAAAGTAACCGTATGTTTACTCAAGTACTGTACCAAAATCCAATTTTGAGGTACCTTACTTGAGGATTTACATGTAATAATACATCTGAGATCTCTAGTTACAGATAGGCCTACATATTTCGACATTTTCTGAGTATATGTAATTTACTTTCATCATTTGATTACTATTACATTTTTATTGGTGGTAATATTATGATGCACTTTTTTTACTATGGCTCCACATTGCTAATTGTTCTCACATGTATTTAGTGAATAAAACAAGTAGTCTAATATACAATAATAATATAACAAACTTATACTCATAATGAGTGCTTTTACTTTTTATACTTTAAGTATATTTTGCTAATCATTTAGTCGCCTAAATAGACAATTTTGACAAGTCAAAGTGGGAAATACACATGATGCAAGTCATTCAGTTAGTGATGTTGGATTCCCATTTAGATTTTCCTAACCCATGACTTGGTGTATCACTGGGTGGGCCAGGCCTAGGAGTGTAGTTCACTTGCTGTTTCCATTAGGTAGCTACATTTTACATTACTTATATGTAGGTCACATCGTGCAAATTTCATGTAAATCAAAACACACATCACATTGTGACTGTGATTCAATATTGTCATGTTGGTGTATATCACTTGCAAATCACGTTGTGTGATTTTCATGTAAATTAAATGATGTTCGCCACATCTCCAATGTCTGGAAATGATTCAGAGCAAAATATTGTTCTTTGGTTGTTTTGTTCTGTCTCCTGCAAGTCCGCATTTAATTTCATTTTTTTGGTTACTTTACAATTACCCTGGCATGTTTTTATGATCCACATATCTTGAGTTAAGATCATTTTTATGATTGATCATGTTAAGACAACAACTTCAAAGTCCAACCACCTTATCAATAAGGCCGGAGAAGATATTTAACAAGTAACAGGATGAAGGAAACTGCTAATTGAGTCCTGCCCCTTGATTACACAAATTCTAACATATAAAGTAAAAACTAGAGCTATATTCATTAGTTGATTGATAAATTAGCAATCATTTTTACAATATTCACTAGTAATTTTGAAAATCAATAATTGGTTTGAGTAATTTTTGAGAAGAAAATGTTCTTTAGACTTCTATAATGGTAAAATAAGGATTGTTGACTTGTGGACTGTTGGGCTGGACAAAAAGGCATTTTAGGTTAAATATTCAGCTTTGGGACATGACTCTCAACATTTTACACTATTTTATGAACCAAACAATCAATTAATCGTTTTGATAGATGGATAATTGACTTGATCAAAGTAGCTGTTAGTTGCAGCCCACGATTGAGTTTGCCTTTATATACCACAAACAAATGTTTACCATATGAGCACATCACCTTTTTATGAACTTTTCACATTTCATATTGACATATAAACAAAGTAGTGGAACCAAATACACATTTTTTTCCTTCATTTAGTTTCATTCTTCTGTATAAAAAAAACTGCAGATCTGCTGCCAGTTTATTCTTATAAATCAAGGCTGCATTTGTATTTATTTTTTTTTAAGTCACCTGGAAAATCCCTAAATGTTCCATGTGGTCCTTAGCCTTAAAAAGGGTCAAAGTGCAAACATGTTGATGTTTAGTTTGCTGTCAATCGGGCAGGTGAGCCCTTATTGCTCATTGAGACACAGCAGGTTCACAGGCTGGTGGATGCAGTTTGACCCGCTCCAGCTCTCCTACTTTAAACAGCGATACCAGGACGACCTCCGCTCAGGGTCAAAATCTGAGATTTGCAAGCACACGTACCAAAAGTACTTGCATGTTTTCACAGCTGAGCAGCTACGTTTAGCCGTTGGTGGAATTAATGGAAACAATTGAGAGGGGAGAGGAAGGTGACCACTTGATAAACAAGCAATAATACCCCACACTTCTGTTCTGCCCACATTTGTGCAAGGCTTAAATAGGTAGTGACCACACACACCGTAATGTTTATGTTCAGGATAAGGTAAAAAAGCAGCAAACACTGGTTACCAAAAATGTTCATATATTTATATTAATTAACCTTTTTAATAATTCATATTTAGACAAAATCATATTAGTGTTATTCTGGTGAAGTAAATGGATATACAGCACTTAATGACAGCTTCCTTTAGATAAAATCAGTAATGAAGCGTAATGAAGTGATGAGTCGTATCCCTCTGCCTTTCCTGCCAAGATAACATGAGATTTCATTAAACTTGAATTTAAGATAAGATTCAAAGTCCAGGAGTAACCCTTCGCTTTTCCTATTGTAGGTAGAATGGAGATCGGATGGATGCGGGATGGACAATGAATGGAGGAGGGATACAGGAAGGGTGGAGATAGGGATGGAGGCAGGCTGTAGGATAGAGGGAGGGATGGATGGGGTATAGGTGACAGTAGGGTGGAGATAGGATGGAGGCGGGCTGTGGGATAGAGGGGGGGGATGGATGAAGGCAAGTTGTAGTTAAAGTGGAAATGGGATGGAGGGGGGGATGGGGGTAGGATGACCACTGAGGGTCGATGGATGTGTCTGGGTAAAAGCGGCTCATCTTGGTTGTGGGTGCATATCTAGGAGCCTGTTAAAACTCGCCTAGCCCAGCTGGACTTGACGTGACTTATGCTAGCCTGCTTGCTAGCATTCGCACTGAGATCAAGGCAAGCCACACTCATTCCGGTCTAAACTGAGAGATGATGTAAAGAGCTGACTGAACTCGGAGATGAGATTAACCAGGCCCTGGGAGATATCAGACTTAAAAAACACAACAACGCGAGTCGAGGAAGCCAAACAATGTGTGGCCAAGCTGGAAGAGCGCAACCTCGATCTCAAGGACACGCTCCGACAAATGCAGCAAAAACAGGAATCTCTGCAAACGAAAATGATAGATCTGGAGACACGGTCACGGCGAAACAATATCTGCATGACACGGTCAAGGCGAAACAATATCCGCATTTACGTAATACATGAAGTTGAGGAAGAAAATAATGTTAGACTTTGTGGCCAAACTATTAAAATCAGAGCTGCCCACTCCCGGCAAGCTCAATCTGAAAATACAGCGCTGCCACAGAGCCCTGACTCTGCGACCACCACGGGAGGCTCTGCCGCGTTCCATAATAATGAACTCTCGTGAGTATAAAACCAAAGAACTGATCCTGTCATCTGCTTGGAAGAAGAGGGAGGTCCTTTACAAAGGTACAAGAGTTAATTTTGATCATGACTTTCCGACGGAGATAGTTAAGATGAGAAGAGAGTACACGGGAATAAGGAGAGTACTCAAAGAGAAGGGTGTACGGTTTCAGACCCTCCTACCTGCTAAGCTCAAGGTGTTTTTAGACGGAGGACCCAGGATTTACAACGACACAAGAGAAGCCGCAGATGACCTACGGAAAAGGGACTTCCACATCGACCAAAATGAGCCAGGTCCAGCCCCGGTGCCTCGCACCACAGTGTGGGAGAGGGTCAGAGGCAAACATATTCAACGAGCAATCCACGCGAAGCTGATACAAGGAAAGCAATGTGCTTTCCTCCACAACCCACAGAAGACCCAACCCTAACACCAGGTCCTGAATGTGTTTGATCTCCCTCAGCTCCACCAGGTGAAATGATATTTAACAAAATGACTCATAATAATCTATCTCTCTCCCCCTACCTTATTTATTATTTATTTATTTATTTTCCTCTCTCACATTGATGAAAGACTGACTTTTAGCTGAGTTAAGCTGGCCAATTGAAAATGGGAGAGTGGTCTGGTGGAGAGACTGCCATTGTAATACAATGCCAACTGAAGTAACTTTCAGTTGGCAATTTTTTGTATATTCACTGTGTTCTGTATTAATATTTCCATAGTTGTTCCTACCCAAGTTCAAGGGTAGGATGTTATAGGTTGCAACAGCCTATCACTGACAAAAGGAAGCAAAGCAAATTGATTTTTAGGAATATAAGATAATAACACTTAGAATGAATGGGTTACACAATCCAGTAAGAAGGAGCAAAGTTATTGCTAAAATTAAAAGGGAAAATATCCAAGTAACTTTCTGGCAAGAGACAAATCTTTCTGACTCAGAACATAAACAATTTTTAAAAAATGGGGTTCACTAACACATTCTACTCCTCCCACAAATCTGGACATAAAAGCGGAGTAGCAATTCTATTCTTAAACAAGATACAATTCAACTAACTTTCCAAATTAAAGATAAGGAGGGTCGCTATATCTTAGTTAAAGGCAAGAAATAATCTCAAAGAGGTCACTTTGTTAAATGTATATATGCCACTAGGGCAGGACAGATAATTTATTAAAAAAAATATTTAATTTACTAGCCCAAGATTCATCAGGCACTTTAATCTGCAGTGGTGATTTGTATATTCAATTGCAACCCAAGCTTTACTCAACAAACTTACACAAGAAGAAAAATTAAAACTCAATATTCATGTGGAAAATGCTTAGGGAGTTTGGCATGATAGATATATGGAGGGATCTTCACCCCATAGAAAAACAATTTACTTACTACTCAAATGCAGAATATTCCAGATTGTATTATTATTTTTGTTTATCTCTAATGCTGACAGAGATAGAATAAGTGAATGTGAGATAGGAGTTAGATGTGTCAGATCATTCAGGAGTATACCCCTCTCTACATCTAAACAATAAAAGGAAGAATACCCTGTGGAGGTTCGATACTAACCTGCTGAATGATAGAGTCTGTAAGGAATATATGAAAGAAGAGTTAAAAGAATACTTGGTAAATAATGATAATGAAACGGTATCCTCAAATGTTCTGCGGGACGCCTGGAAGGCGATGCTTCGGGGTAAACTCATAGTTTTTGCATCCCACAGGAAAGAGGAGAAACAAAAACACTTAGCAGAGCTGTAGTCTAAACTGAAGAAGTTTGAAACTCATTCAAACATGGGCCCAACTACAGTGTGTTAAACAAGAAATCAATCATATTTATGATGAAGAAAATGAGGTTTACTAAACAAAAATACTATGAAACCGGCCCAAAGGCTATAAAGCTTCTGTTTAGGAGATTACGTAAACAAGAAGCAGAAAGAACAGTTTACAAAATTAGAAACCCGAAACACAACAAAGTCTGCCATAAGCTAGAAGAAATTGAACAAGCCTTTGAAATCTACTATAAAGACCTATATAATCAACCTGATAAAGCTGATGACTTTGTAGTTAAGGTAGTTCCTGAAGTCTCTGGATCTTCTCTAAATAGGAGAACATCAAAATAATGCACTGACAGCTGAGATAACAACTGTCCAAACTGGGTGGCACCATTTCTCGACTAAAGGCCAACAAAACACCAGGGTCAGATGGATTTGTTAGTGAATGGTACAACGCATTCAAAATTAAAATAATGCCCTTTCTCCTTAGATGTTTTAATCACATCCTTAAGTAAGGACAAATAACCAAATCTTGGAGCGAGGCAGTAATTCCTAAGGAGGGAAATACAAGGGAGAATGTAGTTCATATAGGCCAATATCCATTTTGAATACAGACTACAAACTATTTGCCTCAATTGTGGCCAAAAGGATAGAAAATATTGTCTCTAAAATGATAGACCCTGATCAAACAGGATTTGTCCGAGAAAGACAAACTCAGGACAATATTAAACGAACAAACCATGTGGTAGCCTATGCAAGTAAGGGAAATATTAGTGCACCACTCATTAGTTTAGATGCAGAGAAAGCATTTGACCCGGTTGGATGGGGCTTTCTCTACCAAACATTGCATCATTTTGGCTTCAATGAAAAATCTGTACAGTGTATTAGTCTCTTTAATCAAACCCCACTGCCAGAATAAGAATCAATGGTCACCTGTCCCAATCTATTAAGTTAGAGAGCCAGACAACATATTTCTAACTTTAACTGACTTACAGAGAAGTATACCAAAGCTGATGTCTCTTTTGAGACTGTTTGGCTCTTATTCTGGGTATAAATTGAATACACATAAGACCCAGATACTTACATATAATTTCACACCGAACACTGATTTGAAAGGCACACTTGATTTTAATTGGGATGCCCCTGCCATTAAATATTTGGGAGTTTGGATCCCAAAAGACATTACAAAAATATATAAAACGAACCAGAGTATAATCCAGAATCCAGAATATAAATGATAAAAATGAATGTTCTTCCCCGGCTACTGTATTTATTCCAGTCACTTCCTATAGAGATCCCCCCTAAAGACTTTAGGGAATAGAATAGAATGATATCCAGATTTGTCTGGAACAATAAGAGCCTGATAAAATGTAAGACCTTGCAGTTACCCAAGGATGAGGGAGGGCTCTCACTACTATGTGTGGAGGACTATTATATTGCTGCCCAGCTAAAACCACTAGTTTACTGGTGTAATCCAAACTACTGTGCTAGATGGAATGACTTGGAGTTAAAGCAATCCGAAACACCAACACAGGCTTTATTGGGTAGTAGCTAACACCATGACCCTTACCTGGATAAACTAAATTGCTGGACCAGGGCTGCTCTTAAGGAGTGGTTTAAACCATGTAAAAAAAAAATGAAATGGGTGTCGTATGACTCAGAATTTATACCATCACTTCTAGACAACCGATTCAGACAGTGGACACATAATGGTATTACCTCCAACTGCACTATAACTGACAAAGATGGCCTACAGTCTTTCGCCCATATCTGTAAATCATATAGACTGGGAAGAGAGGATGTGTTCAGGTATTTCCAGGTCAGAGACAGATAATAAGGAAGCCAATCTGATCAGCATATTTACTGACGCGTATAAGGCTAAAAACCATAAACATCTAATCTCACAAATTTACAAAAAACTACAAAATGCCAAGAACCATTCTACAATCCATTAAACAAGGTGCTGGAAGCATTCCTCAGAGAGTTTGGTCCATATTGACATGATGGCATCACACAGTTGGTGCAGATTTGTCGGCTGCACATCCATGATGCAAATCTCCTGTTCCACCACATCCCAAAGATGCTCTATTGGATTTAGATCTGGTGACTATGGAGGCCATTTGAGTACAGTGTCATGTTCAAGAAACCAGTCTGAGATGATTACAGCTTTATGACATGGTGCATTATCCTGCTGAAAGTAGCCATCAGAAGTTGGGTACATTGTGGTCATAAAGGGATGGACATGGTCAGCAACAATACTCGGGTAGGCTGTGGCGTTGCAACGATGCTCAATTGGTACCAAGGGGCCCAAAGAACGCAAGAAAATATTACCACACCATTACACCACCACCACCAGCCTGAACCGTTGCAGGATGGATCCGTGTTTTCATGTTGTTGATGCCAATTTCTGACCCTACCATCCGACTGTCACAGGAGAAATCGAGACTCATCAGACCAGGCAACGTTTTTCCAATCTTCTATTGTCCAATTTCCATGAGCTTGTGCAAATTGTAGCCTCAGTTTCCTGTTCTTAGCTGAAAGGAGTGGCACCCAGCACGGTATTCTGCTGCTGTAGCCCATCTGCCTACCTTGGTGGTAACGGGTGGTTATTTGAGTCACTGTTGCCTTTCTATCAGCTCGAACTAGTCTGGCCATTCTCCTCTGACCATCAACAAGGAATTTCCGCCCACAGAACTGCCGCTCACTGGATATTTTTTCTTTTTCGGACCATTCTCTGTAAACCCTAGAGATGTTTGTGTGTGAAAATCCCAGTAGATCAGCAGTTTCTGAAATACTCAGACCAGCCCTTCTGGCACTAACAACCATGCCACGTTCAAAGTCACTCAAATCACCTTTCTTCCCCATACTGATGCTCAGTTTGAACTGCTGGAGATTGTCTTGACCATGTCTACATGCCTAAATGCACTGAGTTGCCGCCATGTGATTGGCTGATTAGAAATTAAGTGTTAACGAGCAGTTGGACAGGTGTACCTAATAAAGTGGCCGGTGAGTGTATTCAGGGCTTGCCCACTTATCCAACCATATTGGCAAGAACTTGCTGAAAAAAATCAGTCAGTCTTTGCTTAAAAAGTTGTTCTTTCTTTAATCACATTGTATTTGAGAAAATTCCTCAGGCTCAGGACAATTATCTCTACAAAGTGCTTTTGGCTGCAAGCAAAAAGGCCATTACACGGAAGTGGCTGCAGACAAATGTGCCATCAAAGAACGACTTGATCACCACTGTCAACGAAATACAGTGCATGGAAAAACTGACCTTTGCCCTAAGGCTACGAGCTGAACAGTTTACCAAATGGTAAAAGTGGACTTTGTA
The DNA here is from genome assembly GCA_036785175.1 of Eupleurogrammus muticus. Taxonomy (NCBI): domain Eukaryota; kingdom Metazoa; phylum Chordata; class Actinopteri; order Scombriformes; family Trichiuridae; genus Eupleurogrammus; species Eupleurogrammus muticus. The sequence continues at coordinate 2,110,643 of JAYKQN010000012.1, forward strand.
TTCCCAAACGTGTAACTCATTGTCTGTGTGAAAGACAACCCTATTTGCCCTAATGTATACCTTGTCAACCCATCTGTTCTTCCCACTGTTTTAAGCATCACAGTTCACAGTACATCTTTTACTGTTGAAAAAAATAGTTGAAAACTTAATAAAAATATTTCCTAACATGCTTGCAAATAAATAACTAGTCGAGGCCCAAATTAAAATGCTGTTTTTATATTACTTTTAAATGTTTTTAATGTGTCTGTCAATCTAATTTGCTGAAAAAAACAGATTCTTTTACATTAGATTTAAAGTATATAAAGCTGGTAACAATTTGATACAGTAACCAATGTAGGATCATGCTTATATATCATGTTTATAACCATAATGCTATGGTTATAAACTAGAGCAAAGCAGCAGATCCTCACAGATTTGTGGAAAAAGTTGATGATTGATTGATTTGATTTGATTTATAAGGCAGATATCTGAAGAACTTTTCCTCCATGTGTCCCGTCTGCTTTTCAGATTTTATACAATCCAGTAAAGTCCTTACGAGGTCTTTAGGGAAGCAGAAGTGTTTTCCCCCAAAAAGACCACATTTCCCGTGAGCCTTCCCATGCACTGTCAGTAACTTTAGCTTCTTTACCTTGTTGTTGGCATAGGCCACTGCAGTTAATATTTTTGTGATTCCAAGGATATTCTGTCTGATCCGTTCACCAAAATATATTTTGATGTTGAAGATGGACACACAATCAAATGTAGATTCACCATTATAAAAATTAGATAATAAACTCCTCAGGGTCATTTTTATGGCAAAATCACACAAAACATTTCATACAAACATGTTTCCTATTATTTATTTTAATTTTTTTGAGAATTAATAATTTATTCATTATTAACTTGAATGTTGTCCTAATTCTTGCAGGTTTCCTTATTGATCTGTTGCGATGATTAACCATTTAACTTTAACAAAAAAAGTTTGAAAAATGATCTGTTCTAGGCTCTAAAATATGAAGAGTTGCTATTTTCTCCATGACTATTCATTTTCTCAGGAGCGCAATAAAAATACTTGATAGCTGCAGCTTTTTGATTAGGCTTCCTGTAGGCATCTTCAAATCCAACAGGAAACTTTCTGCTCTCTCTTCCCAGACTTACCAGAAGCAGAGCAGCGTTGTGGTCAGAGGGCCGCTCGCTTTTTGGGGTCTGAGGCAGCGTTTAGCATACAGACAATGCCGCCATACAAGGCTGGTGAATGCTGGTTATAGCGTCTCTCTGTGCCAAGATGGAGTCTTGACTAGTCGTAAGGGCTAAAATCCACATGGAGACAAAGGCGAGGCAGTATGTTTGCGGTGGTCTTACTGTTGTTTTATGGCTTAAAGCTGCTTCATCTTTTTACATCTGACCATATCTGAAGTTGTGTTCCTGCGGCTCAGTGTACTGACTCGGCTCTTTCTCAACTGATTGGGTCACAGAAGACAGCATGTTTGAAATCAAAAAGAATATTGTTTTGTGTGTGTGTTTTTCTTTCACATTGCCATAGTTGGTAACTGTTTTATAAAAGTTTGTGTTTGAGCAGAGAGATTATTCTCAGCTGTGATATTAAAACCATAATCCATGGCTCTCAAATTACATTTATGCAAAATAAAATTAAATTAGTCAACGTGATGCTCAGTAGAACTAGGCTCTAAACCAGGGGGGTCAAACATATGGCCCAGAAGCTCAAAGTTGGCCTGCTAGATGGTCCAAAAATGGACCAGCTCCTGTTTTTGCACAGAAATGTGAAGTCAGCGAGGGTCTGTCAGGGCTCAAGGGATGAAATACTTAGTTTTGATTCGTAAATGGTTTGTAAGGCAGAAGATAAGTTCAACTGACTCGACCATTATAATGATATCATTAACCAGTGATCACAAAGGAATTAGTTTAGTTACTTTGGGATAATGATAATTGATAAATTATCACCTGCAGTTGAGTATACCTGTAGTAGTGCATTATATATATATATATATATATATATATATATAGAGAGAGAGAGAGAGAGAAATACAAACACCTGGTTTTAGTTTCTCAGATGTGATGATTCCTGTCTTCTAGGGTATTTGCCCTCTTAAGGTTTTTGACCTTTGCAACATTTCAGGCTTCAATCAAATGTAAAATTTTAATTTTTCATGAAGAATCAACACCAAGTGGGATACAATTGTGAAGTTGAATTCAATTTATACAATACTACAAACTTTTTTTATAAATAAAAAAAAAGGAATAATAATAATTGTATAATTATCTAGCCCCTTTACTGTTAGTGCAGCCAACTCCCCCCAGAAGTTCCCTGAGGACTTATGAATGATCTAATATTGACCTAAATGACGATGATAAATAGAGTCTACCTGTGTATAATCAAGTGTCAGTATTAATGCATCTGTCCTCTGATGGTCTCAGAGGTCTATTTAAAGCACAAGAAGCATCATGAAGACCAAAGACCAGACAGATTCAAGATACTGTTGTGAAGATGTTTAAAGCAGGAATAGGATATAAACAGATACAGCCAAGAGGTCCATGGTCACTCTAGATGACCTGCAGAGATCCTTCAGCTGAGGAGGGGGAAACAATGCATAAATCTGGCTTTTATTGAACACTGGCAATAATTAAGTTAATTGTTAAAGAAAACCATAAAAAGTCCCATTTGAAGTTAAGCAAAGGCACCTGGGATACACCAAACATGTGGAAAAAAAGGTGCTCTGGTTGGATAAAACCAAAATAGAACTTTTTAGGCAAAATGTAAAACACTATATTTACTGTAAAAGTAACATTGTACATCCCCACTGTCAAGCATGGCGGTGGCAGCATCATGGTCTGGATTTGCTTTGCTACAGCAGGGACAAGGAAGATAGTTAAAATTGATGAGAAGATGGATGGAGCCAAATACAGAGTCCTTTGGAAGACAACCTGTCAGTGTCTGTAGAAGACCTAGATAAAAGATAATCCATTACTTAACTGGTAGACAACATGTCACATGGGATGGACTTTAGTTAGTTCAAGGGCGTGCAGGACACAGGATTGGAGCCACTAGGGTGGCCTACAACACTGTTTGTGTAGCACAGGATGCTTGGTAATTGTAATTAAACAATAATTACCAACACAAAAAAGATGAAAATGTCTTAATTTTTGTAGGCATATAAAAACACAACAATTAATTTTATGCTTGTTATCTCTGTTTTCCTGGAAATATGAGGTTTAACTTATATCTGGAAAACAAGCAGATGTCAGGAGACTGTAAAACCTCATCACTGACATCTCTGCGTCAGTTTAACAGAGAGCGATGCATCGGGAGTCTTGACAGTGTTGAAAATCGTCTGGATTTCGAAATACCTGGTTTAATGTAATACATTGATGCCTTAAGACCTCAGTCGAGATATTTTTAGTTTCACCATCCTTTGCCATGTTGGGTCTTTGCTGTCAGTAGTCTGCATTTTAATCCACAAACATTCTCTGACCAAGCTACTACAAGGTCTGCTGAGTGACAAGCCTGCTGGATCCAGCAGAGAAACCAGCCCCCTGCTGGACTCTGATCCAGCTGATTGATGCAGAGAAATATGTCACAGAGGACATATGTTCAGAATGTTTAGGGAGATAGGGAGGGATGGAGATCGAATCTTGGGTTTGTTAATGGCCCCATTCCACATTTTCTGATATTTGCAAATCAAAAAGTTTTGAGCTAATCGATAGGTTTGCTGAATCTAGTTGATCCTTTAACATGATAAAATATAAACTATTGTCTAATATAGGACTTTAAATAAGAAATTACCTGACTGACAACAATTTAAAACTAAACAAAGTAAACTGAAGCTTTGTTTCTCCGTTTATGTTGATCAGTCATGCTGATCTTGCAAAAACAAAAAAAAACATTTGGCCGAAGATCAGGAGGAAGTGAAATGCAATTTATGTAAGAAGTTAATTTGTTTTAATGGAGGAAACTCAACCTCAATGACGTGTCAGTATCATGCATGCGTTAAAATGCTCTTATCTTCAGCTGTCTCAGCAGATCAAAGTGTGCGTGTGTGCCTTATCCCAAAACAATGGGGGCAAATAGAATTTCCTTTGCGTCCTTTAGCCCTCTGCATGAAATATTACTTTGACATGGTAAAATGTTTTGCATGTTTTTCTTTCTTACACATACAGTATAAGAAAAGTTGAAAACATGGTCTCAGGAGAGTTTGATGCTCTGTAAGTCAATGTGACTCCATTATGTTGTTTTACAAGAATTTTACATATCTACATATCATTGCCATATGGCAAAAAATCTATTCAGACTTATTAGTAAAAATGCATAACATCTAAATTGAAAAGTGGTCATTTGACCTCATAAATTGAGGTCAAAATGTGTTTCAAAAATAAAACCCCCTTTTCACACCTAACTTAGAAAACTTAGATTTTATATCACAGCTTTTTAGAAAAATAAAGATAAATTAATTATTGCCATATGGTACCAGTATGCCATAGAAGGTTAAAGCCATGAAAGCACTAAGTCTGTCTAGAAACGATGAGTTACTACAGTCAGCACAACAATTTCCATCTTAACAACAAACTTTGTGTATTATCCACAGTAGAGACAGAACTTCTAGACACATAATTGTCAGCTAAATTTCACAAATATCGGATTTGGCCACTAAAGGCGAAGGAACATGAACTTAATAACTTGGTGAACAACAGGAGATTAGTAATGAAACAATTTTCCCCAAACACAGCAGCTGCATAAAATTAAAAGAAACAATAAAGAACAGTCACTTCAGTAATTCAATTAGACATTCTTCATATATACTACAAACCGGATTATCTCTCAGATACTAGATTCCTTCATTTAATTGGATCTTTTCAGTGACCTTAGAATGTGGACAACATCTGTAAGAGAACTAATGTAATCGGCTCAAGCAGACTACATCAGGTCACCTCCTGAACTGTGGTGAAGCTGCAAACTGAGCAGCAAACCCTGCCAATCTGGTGTTTGTTCACAGATCTATCAGCACTGTGGATAGACCTTCATGTCATTATGATATTTTGTATGATAAATCATACAAAAGCGACCTCTACCTTTTTATTTCTTTTATTTGCTTGATTTTTTATTTTTAATAATATATTTTGTTTCATATATTTTGATATTCTCACTCAATCAGCAGTTTTCTTCATCCTGGTAGACAAATACTCAAATATGTTTTTATACTTTAGTGATGAAGACTGTTAGTTGTATTTATTTAATTGAATGCTCTATATTAAGCCTGGGCAATAAAACAATATCAATATATGTGTGTGAATATTCTCATTTATCAAGAGCATTGTTCTTTCTTTCAAATTGAATCAAGGCAACTGGACTCGTAATTGTCTAGAAAGATGTTAAAGACCATTAGAAAGAGAAAATATTACCAATTGTCAACATCTACATCAATGCAATAAGAAAATAGATCAATTTTCAAAAAGATGGGTTTGTTCAAGGTTTATGTTTGTATGGAATTTGATATCAATATATATTCAAGTTATATTGCTGCCTCTACATAAACGTATAAAAGTAGGCCATTTAACAAAAAAAGCTAAATATTTGAAAGAAAATCATCAATAATAATTACAAAAACACAAAAACACATTTTATTGATAGGTGTTTTTTCCCAGCCCTACCTATCATTGTTGTTATTATTATTATTATTAATAATAATAAATATGATTAGTATTTAGAATAGTATCACTGTGTACTATATGTAAGTAAATTTGTGTCATTCCATTATATCTTTAAATTAGTATATATTTAAAGCTAATTTATTAGTTTCGATCCACTTAGACTAGACTGTAGTTGCTGCATATTAACCTAAACAACAGCGCTGGACTTGCAGTATATGAAAGCAGTTATGTTTAAAGGGTGTTGCTGTGTTTGTGTGTTTGCTGGGAGAGTTGGAATTCCCTCCAGGCCCTGGCTCTATTACTTATTGAAGTATCGAGAGATGTGTAACAACGTGCCGGTGACTTGTTAGAAACGTCCACAGGAAAAGTGCTGAAGGTGAAACATTCACAGCACATAAACTCGTCTATTCAAAGTTTTATAGAAAGTGCTACAGCAATTTTACGATCCAGTGTCACATGTTTGGGCTGTAGAGTTGTTGTTATCTGTCTTTAGAGCGTGAGCCGTCCAGCCCACCAGCTGCAGCTTTGAAAAAACACAACAGAGATCTCCCCGGGGGCACTATTGTGCTATGATATCGAAAATTTCATTGTTGTATGCAAGTTATAAAAGAATATTCTGCCTTTGAAGTGAATTGATGTTGTACAGGATCTGCATAAAAGCTTTTTTTTATTATTTAAAATCCACCCACATTAGTTGAGACATATGGAGAACTGAAACTGTCATTATCAAAAATATACAGATGAATAGAAATAGAAAAAATCAAATGTATTTACTTATTTGACAAATAAATTATTATTGTATTCATTTATTTTTATTTCCCAATTCATTCTTTTTTTCTTTTTCCAATAATTTCTGTTTACTCCCATATTTCTTCTTCCCCCAATGTATTTATTACTGGGTTTATTTGCAAGTTAAAATAATGAATACAAAAATGTAATGTGTTAAATATTTTTTTTTCTATTTCTGTGCAAAAGAATTAAAGAAAAATCACATTTATGTCTTACTTAAACCATGTTTTATGGCTTTCTATTATTCCATTTGAGTCAAATATCTAGTTATTATGGAACTTTGAAGTCTGCTGTGTTGTGTTGGAGTGTGTGCAGCAGCCGCAGCAGGGAGGAGTGTGTTCTGTGTTGTGTGCAGCTGAAGCAGCGCTGAGAGACTGTTTTGGTACACTGTGAGGTCTGGGTGTGTTAGCAGTCATTGGCCCCTGAGACCAACATCAGTAATGATACAAAGCTCTGACTGCATCTACCTGTCCCTCCTGTGTAATTCAGCTCCTCTGCTGCTGTGTCATCAGGCTGGAATTGATCAGGCAATAACAGAGCTAGGGCGCCGTGCTGTACTATTAGTGTTTGTGGTGGCCTGTCATGGTGTTTGCCTCGGTCAAGAATTTGCCATGAGGTTTAATCATTGGCGCTGCTGTCTTGCCTCCTGCTGCCCGCTCATCCACCAAGCTGCATGAAGTTACAATTTACCTGCACCTGAATCACCTCTCTGCTCTGCTGACTGCAGCTCTGTGTAATGTCACTATGGTGTCAGTGCTGGATCACTCCTGTGTATATAAGTGCTACCTGAAGGTTTGAGATAATTAGTGCTAAAGCTTGAAATAATTACATATATCCGATTAGTCAGTATTGATGGAGCAAAGTTGACAAAACTGCATCCGGTGACAAAACTGCATCCGCATTATGTTTTCTCTCAAAGGGCAGGTTGCAAAGATCATATAAATCTATCTACTTGTTTTCATATTGCATAATTGCCTCTCCATTCATAATAGCGTGTGAATAATTATAACTATTACACTATATAACAATCTGGATTTTCAGATTGTAATCTATGGTTTTGCATTACTATGCTGAATACTGAACATACTTTAGTGAAAGAACAAGAAAGTAATGACAGGTGTGTTTCAACGAAGGATAAATATATTACAGAAATAATTTCAATTGTCTCTTTTAAACAATCTTTGTGGCCAATAGAGAATAGTTACTTGTTTCATGACTGACTAATGTGTTCATTTTATTGTATTTATTAGCTTCTACAAAATATCAGACAGGGGTAAAGCAAGAAAATGTAAAAGTAGACTCAAAACTAAAAGTCCCTTTAAATGTTGCTGCACTTTCAGTTTGGATTCAGCTGCAAAAAACTTCAAGAGCGTTATCCTGAATGACTCAGAGGCACGGCTGACTGTTGTTTAATTTATTCTTATTGCCCCTTATAATTCTGCATGATGATGATGATGATAATGATAACTGGTTAATGTAACAAACATTTTTTTTTTTTATTTATTTATTGCCATTCTTAATAGAAAACAATGTGGGTTGCTGCATGGGAGTCAGAGTCAGTGTTTATAGTAAAAAAAAATCAGGTGCTCATAGTGTTTGGGCAGGACAACAGATGGTAGATGAAATCACTGGATTTCACTTTTAATGCACCATGACGTTGTGTCACCTGTCATGTAATACGTCTCTCATGTGACTTTATCCCACAACCTCGTTGGAGGTTTACAGGCATGCAGTTGCACTTCACACCCAGATGAAGACTCTGTAAAGTGTAAAATTCTAACTTTATCAGATTTCCTGAGTTTGCTCGTCTGGGTTGTGACACGGCACGTCTACCAAGCTGTGCAGTGAGAGTGACTGCTTTGGTGATTGTGCTCCTGCTGCAGGATGAGATTTTTAACTTTTCTTCCAGAACTTCCTTTGTGATATAAATGTGTTGCAGCTGTGGCCGGGCCAGTGACAAATAATGTTTGGCAAGATGAGAAAGTCAAAAACTTACATTTGAAATACAGTTTTAAGAAGCATTCACCGGGTCTCTTAAAATGTACATGTTTTTATTCATGTTGGTTTTCTGTCTTTAAGAAATCCATTTGTATCTTCCAGGTCTTCATTTCCTTTTTCTTTCCTTCCTTTCTTTCAGGCTAACGGGGCCCTCTGGTCATCTGACTGATGGACCAGGGAATTACAAGTACAAGACCAAGTGTACCTGGCTGATCGAGGGACAGTAAGTTTAACCTTCCATATTTGCAACTGCTGCAACTAACAACTACACTTGTGTGAAATATTGATCACTGTTGATGAAGACTCAATCTATCTTTTTTTTTTTTTTCCTTTTTGCTCAGACAAACAGTCCACAACCCACAGATCACCAGATTACTATTATAAAATACTAAAGAAATTATCATCAGATTTGAGAAGTTGTAACCAGAGAATTTGGACATTTAAACATTAATAGTAATATTAACATTATACAATAGGGAAAATAAGTATTTGAACACTGCTATTTTGCTATTTCTCCCACTTAGAAATCATGGAGTGGTCTGAAATTTTCATCGTAGGTGCATGTCCACTGTGAGAGAGATAAACTAAAAAGAAAAATCCAGAAATCACAATGCATGATTTTTTAATGATTTATTTGTGTGATATAGCTGCAAATAAGTATTTGAACACCTGAAAAAATGAATGTTACTATTTGGTACAGTAGCCTTTGTTTGCTATTACAGAGGTCAAACGTTTCCTGTAGTTTTTCACCAGGTTTGCACATACTGCAGGAGGGATCCTGGCCCACTCCTCCACACAGATCTTCTCTAGATCAGTCAGGTTTCTGGGCTGTCGCTTAGAAACACGGAGTTTGAGCTCCCTCCAAAGATTTTCGATTGGGTTCAGGTCTGGAGACTGGCTGGGCCATGCTAGAACCTTGATATGCTTCTTACGGAGCCAGTCCTTGGTTTTCCTGGCTGTGTGCTTTGGGTCGTTGTCGTGTTGGAAGACCCAGCCACGACCCATCTTTAATGCTCTGACTGAGGGAAGGAGGTTGTTCCCCAAAATCTCACAATACACGGCCCCAGTCATCCTCTCTTTAATGCAGTGCACTCGTCCTGTCCCATGTGCAGAAAAACACCCCCAAAGCAATGCTACCACCCCCATGCTTCACAGTAGGGATGGTGTTCTTTGGATTTTACTCTTCATTCTTCTTCCTCCAAACACGCTTAGTCGAATTATGACCAAAAAGTTCTTTTTGGTCTCATCTGACCACAAAACTTTCTCCCATGACTCCTCTGTATCATCCAAATGGTCATATGCAAACTTAAGACGGGCTGTAGTGACAAATTTTCCTGTTTAAAAAACTCCATTTGTCTTGTCCCTTTGTGGTGGTGACTGTTACCCTGTGACGCTGCGTGTCTGCCCGACCAAAGTCCACAATTCCAAAAAAGACAGACAAGGCTGTAAGTTGACAGAAATTTCCTTTAGTTTCTTAATTGATCCCAAACACAAATAAAATAGGCTCCTGTAGCCGTAGAAAACAAAGACAGAATGGGCAAATCAACATAGATGTGCAAAAAAGGTTTCAAGCAGCAGGTGAGTCAGCAGACAACAAAGGTCAAAGGCTCTGTGCTCCCAGTCAGCCACGCCTCCTCCAGGTAGCCTCCCAATTTATGGTGACCTTCGCCTGTAGGGGGCACATGCTCACAGAAATACAAGAATGCATTTATTTAGAAAATGGCAAAGTAAATTAATTCAGGGAATGGCTCCTACACAACCAGCCCCTAATTGTTTGGCACAGACTAAACAATTACAAATTACATACAAGTAGGAGCCCAATAATTCGTTATGCATTAATTTTCAAAAATTTAACTAAATAATTTAAATTACTCAAGTTTCTTTTCATTATCCATGTTCTATGTTTCTTCTCCCTCCAACATCAGACATAGTTTGGTGATTGGCCTTTGTATTATGTTGGTTTGAGTCTTGATTTTTGCTGTTCTCACCATCCCTCTTTTGTCTGGATAGACTTCTGTGATTCTTCCCAGAATCCAGGAACTTCTTGGGGCAGTTGGATCCACCACTAACACAACATCACCACACTGAAAGTTTCTTTTCTTTGTGTTCCATTTTTGACGTTCTTGGAGTAAGGGTAGATACTCCAACGTCCAGCGTCTCCAGAAGATGTTTGCCAGGTATTGTGCTTGTCTCCAGCGGCGTCTGGTATATTGGTCACTCTTCTCGAATATCCCAGGAGGGAGAATTGGCCTGGCTTTAAGGAGCAGAAGGTCGTTGGGTGTTAGTGGGGTTAAGTCCTGTGGGTCATGGGTGACTGTGGTGAGGGGACGACTATTCAGGATTGCTTCAATTTCGCAAAAGACAGTTTGCAGGCCCTCGTCATCTAGCATTTGTTGTGTCAGGACAGAGCAGAGGACTTGTCTTATTGACCTTATGAGCCTTTCCCATATTCCTCCATGATGGGATGCACCTGGCGGATTGAATGTCCACTCTATGCCCATTGTTCTCAGTGTGCTATGTACTTTGTTTGTGTCAATTGTTGAGAAGGCCTTTTGCAGTTCTGCCTTTGCACCAACAAAATTGGTACCATTATCTGAACGAAGGTGCTTTACTTGTCCTCTTCTACAGATAAAGCGTCTTAAAGCATTAATGCATGAACTGGTGTCTAATGAGTTGGCTACCTCAATGTGAATGGCTCTGCTCGTCATGCAGGTGAAGAGTACGCCATACCTTTTTACCAGTGATCTTCCTCTCTTTACCTCAAATGGACCAAAATAGTCCACGCCAGTGTTTGTGAAGGGAAGCAGGTCGGGTTGGAGTCTCTCTTGGGGTAAGTCGGACATATTCTGTTCTCCAGCTCATGCCCTGTATCGTCTACAAACAACGCACTTGGACAGAATTTTTCTGGCTGCAGAATTTGCATTGCTAATCCAATACCTCCTGTGAAGTTCAGATAGCATATGATTTCTTCCCCCATGCCTGGTTATCCTATGCACATGCTCCAAGATCCGTGTGGAGACGTGTGAATTCTTAGGTATGATGATGGGACATTTTCTTTCTTCTCCTATTGACATTCTTTTCAGCCGGCCACCTACTCTGATTACGCCACCTATTAGAGTGGGATCAAGTCTGTGCAGTGTACTTTCTCTTTTCACTTCAGCACTTTTTGTGGCAAGGCTTTTAAGCTCATCTGGGTAATGTTGTGATTGGACATAGCAAGAAATGGCAATTTCAGCTTCCTTTAAGTCTTGCACATTCACTTGTTAGCCACCAAGTTTGTAGTCTGGTTTGTTCAACATGTTCCTTGTTATCATCAAAGCCTTGCTTTCTGATTTGAGCCAATTTTCTCAAAGTTTCTTTTACTTTTAGGAACCAAGAAACAGTAACTCTTAGTTTTGTCCAATCCGAGAAATGTGTCATGAGTATATGTGTTGCATTTTCTTCTGTAGTGTGGTGTAATGTTGTACGGACTATGTGCGTTTTCACTTCAGGGTCATCTGGTGCAAGAGGTGTGGTTGGCTGGACTTCCACCGGCCATTTCTGCTCGGCCTCCCACAGAAAGTCTGGTCCATGAAGCCATCGTTTGTTGCTAAGGAACTTTGCTGCACTTTGTCTCCTGGTGACATCATCAGCCGGGTTGGATTTAGAGTCAATGTAGTTCCATTGGGATAACTTACTTACATCTCTAATAGCTGAAACTCTGTTGGCGACGAAGGTTTTGAACCTAGAGTGCTCATTGGCTATGTACTTTATTACAGACTGGCTGTCGGTCCAGAACACAGACCTATCCAGATTTAGCTGTAAGCTAGCTGTGAGCATTTTATCCACCTTTGTAGCCAGCACAGCAGCAGCAAGTTCCATCCTTGGAATTGTCATCCTCTTAAGTGGTGCCACGCGTCCTTTTCCCATCACCAACGTGACGTGGATGTTGTTCTGGCCGTTCCGAAGCCTTAGGTAAGATGCGGTTCCATAGCCTTGGTCGCTTGCATCCGCAAAATGGTGTAGCTGTGCCTGTGTCACCACCCCGAATCCCACAGTCTTAAAGCACCGTTGCACTTTGAAGTTGGACATCAGGGTGAAGCCAGTTGACCACTTTGACCACTGCTCACGGATGTGTGGTGGTACCTCCTCAACCCAGCCCAGGTTAATCTTACACAGCTCCTGCAACAACAACTTTGCTGTTAATGTGAATGGTGTTAAGAAGCCAAGGGGGTCATAGATTGAGTAAACCATTGATAACATTCCCCTTCTTGTAAGTGGCTGTGATTTTGGTTGTACATTAAAGGTAAAGTTGTCACTGTCTATGCACCATTGTAGGCCAAGTGCCCTTTCAGTTGGGAGTTTATCTTTGTCGAGATTGAGTTCCATCATTTCTTTTACTCGGTCCTGTACAGGAATAGATGTCATTACTTCTCTGCTGTTTGTGGCCCATTTGGACAGGTGGAACCCTCCTCTCTGACAGAGTGCTGTGACATCTTTGACGAGCTGAATTGCACCCTCTGCTGTTGCTTCCGATTTTAACAGGTCATCAACATAAAAATTGTTCATAATTGTGTCTATTACCTCGGGTCTGAAGTGTTCTTTGTTGTCTGTGGCTGTTTTTCTAAGTGCGTAACTTGCACAGCTGGGGGATGATGTAGCCCCAAAGAGATGGACAGTCATTCTGTACTCCACAGGCAGTTGGGTCACATCTCCCTCTGGCCACCATAGGAACCTGAGGAAATCAACATCGCACTCGGCCACCTTCACCTGGTGGAACATGGCGATAATGTCGGTAATCAGTCCAACTGGCTCCTGCTGGAATCTGTTGAGCACACTCACAAGATTGTTTGTTAAATCAGGCCCTTTAAGCAATTCTGCATTTAATGATTTGCCACAGAAAGATGCACCGCAATCAAAAACGGCTCTTAAGGTTCCTTTTCTTGGGTGATAGACCCCATGATGGGGCAAATACCATACACATCCTCCCATTTTTGTTTGCTGTCCTGGCACCATTTCTGCATATCCTTTGTTAATTACATGTGACATAAATGTCACATATTCTTCTTTAAATGCTTTGTTTTTATTGATTTTCCTTTTCAGGTTCTCCAGTCATTGTTGTGCAACAGAATGGTTATTGGGTAGCAGAGATTTGTCACTTTTAAAGGGTAGCTTCAAACAGTAATGTCCATCCACAATTTTGGCAGAGTCATCAACAATTTGCAGAAAGCGCTTATCCTCAATTGACAGCTCTTTCACTTCATCACAGGCATTTTCACTGAAATCAGCATTGTACTGTGAAATCAACATTTCATGCAGGTTGTGCACCGAGATCCTGTTAACAGTATGGGACGGTGTATTTTGAGTTTCCTCTCTTAGTGGACCATTTATAATCCAGCCCAACAATGTTTTGACGGCGTATGGGCCCTCTCCCTGGCTCTTTACGATTTGCCAGGGTTCCATTGCCTTGGGGACATTTATGCTTATGAGCAGCCCTATGTCTGCATCGATGGTGGATATCTTTACTTCTTTAAGGTAAGGCGATTTTGACACATCATTTTGGTTTGGAATGTTTCTTTTTGTCGCAGGAATTTTAATTTGTGTGTAAGTTTCTGGGAGAGCTATAAATGTACTGTCATTAAGTCCGCCAACTTCCAATCCAGTAATCAAATGTGTGGACACACTCCTTTCTTGTCCCAGTGTACATAACAGAATACTGGTTTTCTTTCCTTGCACATTAAGCTGTCGCTTTAACGCATCTGTGCAAAAGGTGGCAGTGCTGCCGGGGTCAAGAAATGCATACGTTTTGACTATAGTGTTGCCTTTGTTTGATTTTACCTGTACAGGTACAATGGACATGATACACTGCTCATCACCGGCCCCAATACGACCACATGCGGAGAGGGGAGCTGGCTTGGTGCTCTGATCACTTGGCACCCCCACTGCATCTTGCTTTCCCTTGTTTAGTTCCATTTTTCCTATGTGCAGTGCTGTATGGTGTAGCTTCCCGCAGATTGTGCATGACTGGCATTGGGTGCATTCTTTGCTCATGTGGCCTGAAATGAGACATGCAAAGTATATTCCTCTGTCTCTTAAAAACGAGATTTTCTCTGTATGCAATTTCCTTTTGAATCGAGGGCAGGTGCCAAGTAAATGGTCACCTGAGCAGAACACACAGAATGGCTTCGTGTGGACTGCTGAGGGGCTGCTTTGGTGCATTGGAGAGGAAGGCTTTACATCAACAGTTGCAGCATTGGTGAATTTTGATTTTGACATAGATCTTGAGTCTGTAGGCCTTGTACTCCTGCTGGAGGCACTGCTGAGAAGAGAGGTTTGTAGATCACCAAATACAGGGTCTGTAATGATTTTCACCTGCCTTTCAAAAAATTCAACTAAATTTCTGAATGTGGCTCTCCGCTTTGTTGTTTCTTGCAGTGTGCATGCCTCCACTCTCCACCTTTCTCTTAATCTATAAGGCAATTTGCCGACCAACAGCTTGAGGTTAGACGACAGGTCCAATTCATCCATGTAGGCAATGTTATTCATGGCATTCAAACATCCTCTGAGATACAGTGCATATGATTTCAGATTTTGGGCATCTTCCACCTTAATGGGGTTCCATGCCAATGCTTTGGTAATGTATGCGCTTGAAATTTGATATTCATTTCCAAAATTTTCCTGGAGCAGTTCTTTTGCCTTTGCAAACCCTGTGTCTGGATCTAAAAAGAGGCAAGTTCTGACCAGCTCCTTGGACTGACCTGAGGTGTACTGTTCAAGATAGTACAGTTTGTCTTTGGCATGTTCAATTTTACTTTCGATCACATGTTCAAATGAACTGATAAATGACCTGTACTCGATTGGATCATTATTGAATACTTTTATCTCCTTTCGTGGTAGATTGGACTCGTCTTGCTGTTTTATAAGAGAGGTGGTGATGTCATTTTGCCTTTGTAAAATGTTGTACAGCTGAGTATTACTTTGAGGGGGTGCTACTGGCACACCACCAGGTGGGGCAGCAGGTTGAGGGCGCTGCCTTGGTTGTAAAGATTGCGCAGGGTGCGATGGGGTACGGGGCTGTGGCTGTGGATGGGTTTGATTACTTACATGTACAGTTTGTGGCTGTGCAAGCGTTCGTCTGGCTGGTGGCTGGTATGTATGGCTGGGTTGAACCCTTTGTGCATCGGGCAAAGTTGGAGGTAAAGGCTGCTGTAGGTCTACTGTTGTAGGAGGGGGTAAAGCCACAGGGTTAGTAGCATGCACTTTGGATTTAACACTGCCATTTGCTGTTTGCTTTGCAGGTTGTAGCACACCAATTTCCTTTCCAATGGTTTGTAATTTCGATGATTCTAAATACTCATTCATTGCGTCTGCTGCCGTGTCACTTCTAGGGCCAGATAATACAGCAACTTTTGCATTAGCTGCGTCCAATGCGCTAGATAAAAGTAACATTTCCTTTTGTTTCCTCAGTTTTTCTTGTCTTTTCTTTAACTCTTCTTCTTCTTGTTCAATGGAATGTTGTTCTTTAAGTGCAGCCAATTTAACCTTAAGCGCAGCGGACTCCGCTTCTGCGCGCCTCAAATCAGAAGAAGTGCGTGAAACCCTTGATCCTGCAGGACTTTTAGACGCGCTATCCCCTGGGGTTATATCGTCCGTTTCGTGCTTAGCCAGCCACTTATCCACACAATTCACGAATGCTTGTTGGTTTTCTCTTTTTGGTGCATACCACGCCTCGTGGTCTGTTTTACGCTCTTCTTCATTAAGTGCGTATTGATATTCGCTTTGAATAATCTCAAGTTCTTCCATTAACTCTCTGTAATTTTGCATAGTAGTTTTAACTGTTTCAACATTCGATTCATCATGCAGCTTTTTTTGACAATGTTCATCCGACGTGTTAACTGTCCCAATTTTATCCTTCTTCTGATGCGTAAATTACCCTCTGTTTGAGAAGCCTGCTCTATCGCCGCGAGTTCCTCCACATCAGTTTGCGACGCTGCATCAATATCCGAATCAGCCATGTTCTTTCAACTTAAACGTATCTTTGTGTAATTCTTGTCTTTATAGAGTCAAAGCGTTTTTTCCGTTCAAATAAACCTTGTTAAGCTGAGAATTCATGAAAATAAAGCCGTGCGTAAAACTGCACTTTTTTTTTTTTTTTTTTTTTCAATATCCTTTCTTCAAACTTGATTAAAACAAATTGGAAAGTTCATTCGCTTGTCTCAAAAAACAGTCCCAAATCAAACGAGCTTCTAATCAAACGAATGCATTCGTTTCACTCCTTTCCATGAACGAGATCCAGCTCAAACAATTAATTAGATGCGTCCTACCGTCATTTTCAGGTGCACATGTTTTTGGCGTTCCAATCCTTTTTTCTTCTCTGCGCTCCTGAGTCCAATACTCCGAGTAATCCACAAGTTCCAATATCCAGAGAACAGCCTTTGACTAATGTAGTGACAAATTTTCCTGTTTAAAAAACTCCATTTGTTTTGTCCCTTTGTTGGTGGTGACTGTTACCCTGTGACGCTGCGTGTCTGCCCGACCAAAGTCCACAATTCCAAAAAAGACAGACAAGGCTGTAAGTTGACAGAAATTTCCTTTAGTTTCTTAATTGATCCCAAACACAAATAAAATAGGCTCCTGTAGCCGTAGAAAACAAAGACAGAATGGGCAAATCAACATAGATGTGCAACAAAGGTTTCAAGCAGCAGGTGAGTCAGCAGACAACAAAGGTCAAAGGCTCTGTGCTCCCAGTCAGCCACGCCTCCTCCAGGTAGCCTCCCAATTTATGGTGACCTTCGCCTGTAGGGGGCACATGCTCACAGAAATACAAGAATGCATGTATTTAGAAAATGGCAAAGTAAATTAATTCAGGGAATGGCTCCTACACGGGCCTTGACATGTGCTGATTTAAGCAGGGGAACCTTTCGTGCCATGCATGATTTCAAATCATGACGTCTTAGTGTATTACCTACAGTAACCTTGGAAACGTTGGTCCCAGTTCTTTTCAGGTCGTTGACCAACTCCTGTCGTGTAGTTCCGATCTCTGATTGAGATTGACCGTCATGTTTAGCTTCTTCCATTCGTTAGGATTGCTCCAACAGTGGACCTTTTTCACCAAGCTGCTTGGCAATTGCTCCGTAGCCCTTTCCAGCCTTGTGGAGGTGTACAATTTTCTCTCTTGTGTCGTTGGACAGCTCTTTGGTCTTCGCCATGTTACAAGTTAAAGTCTTGCTGACAGGTGTCTTTATGCAACTAACGACTTCAAACAGGTGCATCTGATTCAGGATGATACATGGAGTGCAGGTGGACTTCTAATGGGCGGACTAACAGGTCCTTCAGGGTCAGAATTCGAGATGACACACAGGTGTTCAAATACTTATTTGCTGCTATATCACACAAATAAATCATTAAAAAATCATGCATTGTGATTTCTGGATTTTTCTTTTTAGCTTATCTCTCTCACAGTGGACATGCACCTACCATGAAAATTTTAGACCCCTCCATGATTTCTAAGTAAGAGAAATAGCAAAATAGCAGTGTTCAAATACTTATTTTCCCCACTGTAGTTATAGTTTGCACCTTTTAGGTTTCCATGAAAGAGGTTTCTTCTGACATTTAGTGAATCCATTTCCTGACATTTAACGAATTTTGTGGTCCAGCCCTATAGTCACTGTTGTGTATGAGTGTCATTGAGTTTCATTCAACATCAAGAAGCACCAGACCCATATTTTCCTAAAGTTTTCAGCAGAATTCTAATTACAGGACCACTGCTCCTGCTGTGTCAATACTGCGGTGTCAACTTAACCAAACACGGATAACACCACTTTGCCCCCGCAGCCCAGATTGTGTTAGGATTATGTGTTGTGTTCAAGTTCTCATTATACTCTACAGGATTCCTTCATAAAATGCTGTGGGGTTAGTCCGCAGTCTGTTGACTTTAAGACTCACAGCCTAGAACACCCTTCAGATGATTGTTTTACCAGGCAGCAAAAATAATTACTTTTTGATTTATGGGATATTATTCTGTCAATGTTTGAATTATCTCTTATTCCAGGGGCATCAAACTTAATTTAACCTTGGCCCACATCAACTTTGTTAGACCTTTAATGACCAGTTGTAAAGTAATAGTACTGGGATTTCCAGACGGTCTTTGAATGTGTCTTGGAGATGCTGCACCTAGCGTGTACCGATTCTCCTCTGAAAGAAGGATCTTGATTTGCAAAGATTGTAGTCTATTGTTTTGCATTGCTATGTGATTATTATGCAGTGAAAGAACAAGAAAGTAATGGCCGCCGTATTTCAACAATGGAAATTTCAGAAAAATGGGAACCCCTTAGAGACTATGACCTTCAGAACAACTTCAATAATAATCCTAGAGCAGACTTTAACCATGCTGATTAAACGGTTTGTATTGACCACATACTGTTCATAAAACCAACACATAAGAAAATATTAAGATCTTCAACAAACTAATGATAGAAGGTACATAAAATGCTCCCTGAGACATTAATCATTAAATGGGTCTCCTTTTCTTTATCTTCAAAATAGATTTTTCAAATTTCCTGAGGTGGTTGACATCTTTGCCACTCCTCTTGTCCTGTGTAAAAATAGAAGATCTTGTGATACTGATGAGCCAGTCTCATGCTGTTAAAAAGGGGAATGATTCTTAAAAGCACATAACGGCAGAACTGAGGCTGCAACTCAATATTTCAGGCTGCTCATTTTGATTGTTTCCACACATGTTTTGTCCAATGCAGTCCTTCACTGAGCTCATTCAGTAGTAGCTTTACAGGATCTCCACAGCCTGAGGGATGTAAATTAAGAAAAGTAACTGTGAAATTCAATACTGCTCCTCTGTTGTTTTTAGTCAGCAAAACCTCAGCTCAGAGCATCGATCTGCTGTGACAATTCTCAGTGTTGGTTTTGGCTGCAGACTCATTGCAACCATAAACAGTTTGATTACATTCACATTTTAGGCATTTAGCTAACAGTCTCACTCAGAAAGGGAGCAACCTTTAGCCAACTTCTGACCATCATATTCTTACCTAAATCTAGTCTAAATTGTTCTCCATTTTCTCTATGTAAGGTACAATGCATATTTGGCTAGAATTTAGTTTAACAATCCAAAAATGTACTGAAATGATCAACAGGGTGATGTCAGACAGCTTTGATGTCATGTCACAGACCAGCTTGTGTTGTAGATATTTCTAATGAATTGCTTAACTAGCCCCGCCCAGTCATGTAATGTCACTGTAGCCACTAGTAGTAAACAGAGCGATGCCTAAGCAACGCTGTTGTCGTGGAAACAAAAGATCCAAATGCAACAAAAGCTTCCTGTTTTGTGCTGAAATCGTTGGCATATAAATGAGGCCTTAGAGGTTGTTTTCTAAGGTTTTTTTTTTTCCTACTGATCAGGTACTTTTTTTAATAGGAATGTGTTGAATTTGTCTGTAGTTTGTTAAAATTAAGTGTTTGTGTGTGTGTGTGTGTGTGTGTGTGTGTGTGTGTGTGTGTGTGTGTGTGTGTGTGTGTGTTACTACTTCACTCTAACAAATAAAATTGTGAGCAGAAAAATGTGGATATTGATAACATTTCCTGTACATCTAATGGCTTTATTGTAAAGATGCTATGTGTTTCGTCCTCCTTTTGAAATGATTTAATTTGCAACTTAAACCAAATTTAGAACTGAAGCAGTTTGAAGAATCCAGTCAATGTCTCGCCTCAGAAACTGATTAAACCATCTTGATTTCTGTCTGCTGCCATTTCTTGGGGGGAAAAACACACCAGACAGTTGGTCTATTAGATTTTAACGGAAGAAAATGAAAAGGATCATTCATGCTGCAAAACAACTTTAATTTAGTATTTAACAGCTGTTTACTTTATGGCTCAGCCTTTATATTGTAAATACTTTAATAAAAGATAGTCAAAGGAATTATTACAATGCAAACATAGCACCATTGTGGGAAACTGCCTGCAGACAAATGCTTGTAAAATGATTGTTGTTGTGGAGACATTTTTTTTAAATATCCACCTTTTTTACTTTCAAATTTTATTTCCATAACATGTGTTGCAATTTGCTTATTGAATTGGTGAAACTTTAACTTTCACAACCTGTGTAAAATATGACAGAAATGTGTTATTTGTATTTAGAAATAAAATAGTGAATAAAATCCTAATATTGGATATTCTTCTGATTATATGGCGATTATGGGCTAAAATACCAAGTGTTTCAATATTGCTGTATCTGATTGCAAAATACAATTTGTTTCTGCCTTGCACTGCAGCATAATGCATAGCAGTCAGCCGTGGCTGTTGTGGGACGAGGTTGATCTGACCTTGCAAAAGGAAGCGATGCCTCCTTGAAACTTTATTTCAAAGTTCAGAGAATCCCTTCAGGTTATTTAGAAGATTAATCTCCTGCATTTAGATTTTTTTTCTCAGAATATTGGGGTGGTGTTGAGCTAACAGGGGAGGACTTTTATTATTCGTGCCCTGTGTTGGGTTTGGGTAAAGTTGGGAAGTAATAACTGGTTTAGAAAGCCCACCTCATTATCTTTCTGTGTGTGTTTTACAGGCCGAACACATTACTCCGATTACGGTTCAATCATTTTGCCACTGAGTGCAGCTGGGACCATCTCTACGTGTATGATGGAGACTCTATCTACGCCCCCCTACTGGCTGCTTTCAGGTATTACCGCTGCCAGGGAAAAAAAAAAAGCTATTTCATGGGTCACGGGTCGCTATGACCTGTGTTAAGAGGTTGCTGCAAAGAGACTGACCAGACATCTGCATCACCAAAAATAAGCAGAAAATAACACACATACACCTAAATGCACAATAAATGTAGAGACAGGAATCGAACCACCACCAACCAACCACAGACTGCTCTACCTCTGAGCTACGACTGCCCCAGAGCAACCACTTAAAGAGAGATGAGACAAAAAATGAAAGAAAATCCAAATTTACCACTTGTCATGATGACCAGAGTTTCATCCATAGAAAAGTGTGTCCATGTGTCTTATCCATACTTTACATCCTCCTAACAAAACATCAGGTAATGACACAAAAATAAAACAATATAAAGTCCTATAACCTCCTTTCAACAAGTGAAAAATGCCTTTTCGGAGGGTGATTCTATGTGACTTTAGTTCCTGAAGTTCAGAGGGTTTTTTTCCTTATTTCAGTGGTCTGATTGTTCCGGAACGTTATGGAAATGAGACAGTTCCAGAGGTGGTGTCTCATTCTGGCTTCGCCCTGCTGCACTTTTTCAGCGATGCCGCCTACAACCTAACTGGATTCAACATTTCCTACAGGTAAGGAGATAAACTACTCAGAAGAAGAAAAAAATATATATATGTTAGGATTAGGATGTTTTAAAGGCCCAATATACATTTTTCTGTCTTAAAATATCTAACAGTTGTAAAACTAAGACAAATAGATAATTTGATATAACTAATTTCAATCTAAACCATGTAAGGGACCTTACATGGCTGTCACTATTCTTTTTACATCGATTTACAGAAAAGACATAATATGTACCGACAATGCATGTGCAAAAGATCAACATTGTGTGTGTGTGTGTGTGTGTGTGTGTGTGTGTGTGTGTGTGTGTGTGTGTGTGAAATTGCAAAAAACCTGATAACACATTACATCTGGTCAAAACATCTAATCCCAGTACTTCATGTGAAAGGTACCCAAAATTATGATGCAGTACTTTTCCTATTAATCTACCCAAAGTACCATAAATTGGCATCTCACATATAATTAATGAGTAGCAAGTATTATAATTTGCTATAATAGGATAGGATAGGATAGAACTTTATTGATCCCACAACGAGGAAATTTGATTGTCACTGCAGCTTACAGAGCTGAGCAACAGGCCGCCTACCGTGGCGCCATTTCTTGGAAACAAAGATTACAAGCAGAGCAGTACAAAAAACAACAACAATTTGACATCACAGTAGAAACAATGGAAATATTTGTGCCCGGGATGTGCACGGTAACTTTAACGAGGTTTACATTAGGGAGGGAGGAAAAGCTCTGAGTGTGGAAGTTGTTGACGTTCAGTGATAATAATTTAATTGTCTGCATAACGAGTACCTTTTACATTATATATTTTTTTAATATATTTTTTTAAGTACATTTTGTTGATAGTACTTTTACTTAACTGCCATTTTCAATTCAGGCCTTTTACTTGTGTATTTTTAGACAAAATTTACTGTTACTTTTACTGCAGTTAAGTACTATTTTTTGGCTCACAGGTAGACAGGCTACGATCAGGCTACTGAAGGAACATAAAAAATTGTGAATTCTCCCTGTTTTGGGGAGGAAAAAAACATATGGGATAATTAGTTTACTTTGGCATGTATACTATACCACCTTTTGACCTAATGGTACCATTGTAGTCTACGTGTCATGTTTTTTATACATGTTCACCAAATGCTGTTGCAATAGCAACACAATTAACATTGTTAAAGAAATGTGACTTTTTTTGTAATATAAGCCCACCATTGGATCAAATGGTGAGGCTCAGCTACTTTAAAAACTAATGAGTATTGAAAATCGGAAATCCTGCTTGTTCTAGCAATGTTTAGATTTGATTTTGGCATGGTTCAAGGTTTGGAGGGGGAGTGATTTAAAAAAAAAAAAAAAAAAAAAAATTAAATGATTTAGAAAAATAATATAAGACTAATAAGACTGTAAATTCTCTACGGATGCAATTGGGGATATATATATATATATATATATATATATATATATATATATATATATATATATATATTCATTCCTGATATCAAAGAATCTAGTAAAAAGAATTTACTTCTGATAAGTGCAGCTCAAAGTTACACGATACCGTACCACCATATGGCCAAAGATCACCACAATTTGACACTGAGCCTTTTGTGGGCTCCAGCAACACACCCACCAAGCTTAAAGTTGATTGGTTGAATGGTTCTGGAGAAATGTGGGGAGAACGCAGACATATTCCTTGCAATATAGAGTGACACTGAGCCATTGTCACTGCGAAGACATGTTGTTCTCATTCCAGCAGCATATATCTGCTAGTGATTGTATGTTTTTTGAGTTAAAAGGACAGCAACAATTTTTGGCACAAAATGCAACAAAAAAGCTAAAGGTCCAACAGAAACGCATGTGAAGACTTGGTCAGCATCAGTGTTGCTGGTTAACTGCAGTCTGGGTGTGTCGGCCATCTGCTCTTCCGTGCTTGTGGTGAAGCTCGATGCTGTTTGAATGTGGATGGCCCTCTGAGTTGAGTGACAGGTGTCGAGGCAGGTTTTTTAAACAACTGATAAGCGAGGATGATGCCAATAATAAAACATTATGCCATCTGAAGGGAAAATATTCTGTATTTTACCTTTAAGCCTGGATACAGAAGAGTACCTCAATCATTACAAGATATTTTATTCTATTCTTTATTTTATTTATTTCTAGTGTATTGTATATGTTTAAATTACAAATTATTATTCTATCTGTAAATGGATAAAGAGAGAAAGTGGTTTGTTTTAAGTATGACGTGTTTCTCTGCCTGTTTCTTCCGCTCTCAGGGTGAATACATGTCCCAACAACTGCTCTGGTCGTGGTGAGTGTGATTTGAGGAACTCCACGGGTTCAGTGTACTGCGAGTGTGAAGCCAACTGGAAGGGGGAGGCCTGCGACGTTCCGTACTGCATGGCTGACTGTGGCTACCCTGAGCGAGGTCGTTGCCAGGGCAAGATGTGCGTTTGCAAGGCGGGATGGCAAGGTGGGTGGACACTGCAGTAGCACCGCTCCAATCTGACCTCATTATCTCATGTATATCTTGTATTTGAATTACTATAGTGTCATCAAGTTGGCCTCAGAGAGCCGACACATGCCAAACCCCACAAAGCTCTGTACTAGGGGCCCTTGTGCATGATTCATACATGTAGCTGCCAAGTTTTAATACAGGTTTTTCACTGCAACATCCTATTATATTATGGTATTTAGATGTTCTCTTGAGATCACAAATTAACTGTTCAATTTTCTAATGATAATGAGTTAATGTATCCATCTATTTCTTTGCTGTCACTACCGATCAATTTATTATTCAATTTTTAAAGCGCTGTGTGTGTGTGTGTGTGTATGTGTAGTGTACATACTGTATTGGGTCATTTCTGCATAAATATTGTGGTTACAGTTATTTTCCAGGTTCTATCTCAGGAAAATAATATAAAACATACTTAAAGAAGTATGAATCTCAACTTAACCCTACGTAGTCCAACCAACCATGTTTTTTTCATATGTGAACATCTGCTTGTGGAATCTTACTGTGTTTTACAAATTGAATGAAGGTTTAACTAATCTTAAATGCAGCTGCAAAAAAATATTCGTATATTAGTGATGTTGAGATAATAGGATTGAGATAACGATTGAACGCTTAGTCACTCAGGGGCCTTTGTAACAAACTCCCTTCCAAGTAAATCTAAGTGTAGCTGGACACAGTGTCCGTAATGAAGCAGTGTGAGGTTTAGCAAAAAGAGCGTTACTGATTATTTGCTGATTCTTCACTCATTACCTCAACATCTGTTATTGAGGCTCTAGCTGCACCCACAGTAGCTATCTGGAACCTTTGTGTACTTCAAATGAAGTTTTTGCAGGATAAGCTTCCTGATCTTTTCAGTCGAGTCATGAAATATTGAGTCTTTACTTAAGGATCACTCGACTCTTATGTGTTTTCTGTTGTGAATCAGACCATATGGACGGCCTAACTGCTCTATTAGTTTTTAAACTGCTCCACTGCACCGATCTAAACGAGCAGAGACAACAGCTTAATTTAACTGCAGTTAGAGTACATCACTAGCTCTGTGTGCCCACATCTTAATCACCAAAGCTGAGGGAGTTGAGAAACAGAGTTTTCTTTAGACTTTAAAACCCTGTCATGGTGTTTTAGTTGAGCTTTCAAAAAAACATATCGTCTACACCAGGGAAGTCGAATGGACATGGGGGCCAAATGAAAAATTTAGGAACAAGCCAAGGGCAGGACTGATCGAACGTTCATTGAAAAAAAATAATAAAATGACCGCATATAGTCTAGTGATCCCCATTAAACAGACTGAAACCCTAAAAATAATACCTATAACATATTAATAATTACTATATGATCAAATAAATAAATAATTTCTTATGGCTCTGTTAGTAAATTTTAATTTTCAACAGAGACAAAAGCTTTGTGTAAAAATCCCCAAAACATGAACATTAAATGAATGAAGCGGTATTATTCAAGGCACCATCAGTATTACTTCTCAGGGATATAGCAAAAATGGCCTAAATTTACTTCAAATAAATACATAATATCAGCAATTTTCTATAATTCACTCGATTGAAATATTTTCAAAACAAATTGGATTGAAATACAATAATAAAGTGCAAAAAACTATAAACATGAGGAAAAGTCACATGTGGTGTAAAAACAAGTAGTTCACTTCTAAACTTTAACTGAGTAAAAACTCTGAATACGTTGCACAGTGATGTTCACTTTTTTTAAGCTGTGGCTGATACTTGGTGATGTCTCTTCTTTTGAAGAAGTTCATCAATGTCTGGGCTAATTTAGCGATCTCTTCTGTCTTGTCTCATGCTGCCGTCTCAGATTCTCTTTTATCACCGCCACACTTTCTCCACACAAAAGTCACAGAGGTTCTCCAGCTACCTCCGTGAACATGTACTCCGATTCCCACCCTGTTTTAAAAGTCCGGTTCGCAGTGTCCACCTTCCGTTTTGCCATTTTTTAAGGGTATGCTATCTGAAACTTTTGAAGTGACGCTAATGCCCGCTGATGAATAATGAAAGGAAGTGGCCTCCTGCTCGAAACGCCACCGAATTGTGGGAAATGTAGTGCGTTAGTGCGCGTAAAGTACCTGGATGCTGCTGGCGTGCAGTTGCCTGTGGGCCAGTTCTAATAATAAATGTATATAATCCTGGGGGCCAGAAAAAACCCTCTCGCGGGCCGCGACTTTGACATATGTGGTCTACACAAACCAATCTGAAAGCCAGCCTGTTCAGTTGGCCTGATGTGCAGCTTTTAACAAACTGTTTACAGGATGCCTATTGTTTTACCGACCAAAAAACACAATAAAGGAATGAGGACATAATGTAATAAATGTCAAGTGAATTTTTCAAGTGGGCTTAACACATTAACAACAATATTAGTCTAGGTTTTTATTTTTTGTGCAGTGTCTGAATTTTAAACGATTCACATTGAGTACCCTTGTACACATTTTTGTGTATGCATTGATATTTATCCATGTTTTTAATCTCTTTAAAAATAAATCTAAAATCTGAAAAAAAGTATAATGTATGAATATGAATATGAATATATTTGTGAGACAAAATTCATCTATATATAATTAAACATCTCCTCCATCAAGCTTCTTTCTTTATTTATATTAATGGGCCTCTCCCCTGTTTTGCTGATTTGAGTGGCTAAGGATGTATTGTTGTGACAACACCTTTACATGTCCTGACAATTAGTACATATGTAATTTTCTGCCTCTAGGGGTCTCTCAATAAAAATAACAAAGATTGAGTCAGGGGTGATACAGTGGTGGTGGTGGAGGTAAATTAGAGACTCTAGATTGCCTATAGGTCTGAAAGAAATGAAAGTGTGAGTCACTGCAGCAATCAAGGTTATTTTGATCGTTTTCCTCATGGTTGTTTTCAGCAGCCTAAAAATTCTTCTAACTGACCGCAACAAAACTAACGCAACAAATGAATAAAGTATTAGCCAGTTGTACCCTCATGCACACTAGTTTAATTGCATTTGATTAGACACATTTGTTTGCTTTTGCTTTTTTATGATGAAGACTTGTAAAAATACAGAAATAAAACAAAATGTAAATCATATTGTATTTGCACGTACATACTCTATTTATGCACATAGATATGTTATAGGCTTATTCCTCTCAGCTCACATTCTTTGAATGTCCAGAACCCTCACAAGCAACATGACTCGAGAAATCATTTCACTATCTGTGGAGTCTGCAACTAATCCCCACATATAGATCAGAAGAAGCTATTTCCATACTCTGTGACAAAAGTAAAACTGTCAAATATACTGAAGTAAAAAGTCTATTAGTGGTGCAAAAATATATTATGTTATTATATTATATTACTTATAACTTCTTCCTCCCAGTAGTGAGTTTATGTTCAGAATTGTAAGTGTACATCAGTTGACTGTAGGATTCGTGACTCCTGTATATTCTTTCCTCTTCAGGTCCAGACTGCTCCGTCTCTGTTCCTGCCAACTCCTCCTTCTGGACCCGTGAGGAGTATACAGAGCCTGGGCTGGCCCGGGCCTCACACAAGGCCGTGGTAGACCGAGGCATCATGTGGGTTATCGGAGGCTACGTCTTCAACGCCTCCGACTTTCACATAGTGAAAGCGTAAGTTCCCTGCTGTTGCTACGCAACTATAGGGAATATGCTTTTGAAACGTGTTGCAAAAACATATTTCAATAATTTCATTATATATTTTCTTTCCTGTTCAACTGGGTGTTGAAGTAGAACTTGGCCATTGGTTGATTAGGAACAATCCACAGGACTTCCTGAACTCGGCACAGACAGCTTTGTCAGACAAACGGCGAAAGATGTCATTAAAGTCATAAAATTACAGGAAAGGCGGATGTTCCTCACCCTGAACTCCACCCAGGAACATCACACATATTCCCTTGGCTCATGTTTTGGTTTTTATGGGGTGCAGACAGACCTAGGCCATTTCCCTTAGAGCTCTGGGACAATTTCCCACTACTTCCTCCGTTTGTTATCTGGACAGAGCTGTATTCCCCTACTCACTCTTAACTGTTAGTCTGTTAGTGATTGACTTGCACCATTACAGGAGTTATGTTAGGAGCTACAGAACCATACACTTAAACCTAAAGATCAGAAACACAATGAAACACCTAATAATTGTTTTTTCCACACATTTTGATGTGGGATCACAGCAAAAGGGATCACGGCAACCAGACGAAGAGAAGTTAGGAGGCAGCGGAGCTCAATTTTGGTCGGAACAAGGCGGTTTATTAACGGTGGTACATTAAAAATTCACTTAACAGTCCGTACTGCGCTGCTTGTATCTCTAACAACACGCCCGTCAGGTGTGAGGTTGATCAAAGATAGGTCAATATATGTCATACATACAGACTTTTTAGATACATGATGGTGCTACACAGCCTACCGGAAGCCCTTGGGGGCTTTTCATCCATGGTCACCGCATCTTTCTTTTCTTCCTGCTCTGCAGGTATAACCTCACCAGCAAGCGATGGCTGACCCTTGACCCCTCTGTCAACACTGTCACACCGCGATATGGCCACTCCCTGGCTGTGCATGAGGTATGTATAGACACAGAAATGCATAAATTGCTATATAAACTGCAAAAAATGTGAAATATCTTGTTTTTGGTATAATTAGGTTGATATTGAGGTGTATTATCTTAACTCATCCTATTCTATTTGCAGTTATTTTTTGTCAATTTAATCTTCTTTTAAGGAAACATGGTTGACATTGTCTTTTTTTCCTCATGTTTTGGATTGTTCAACTCATTTATTACTTATAATCCAATATTTTCATTTTTATCATGTTAAAGAAGAAAATATTAAATTGACTAAAATCAAGAAAAAAAACGCCTGCATTAAGCAAAATGATCTAATTCCACTAAATAGGACTAATTGTAACAAAAACAGGGGTGAGACCACACTATTCAATTCTACGTGTTCTATATGCATTTATTGTTTTTGCTGACTCCTCAGCTTCAGTGTAATATGAACAGAACAAACAACTAAATTAAATGGAAAAATAATAATGTCCCCATTGCTTGATTTCTGTTTTCAGCTGTTATCTGGTTGCTGTCTGAAACTAATATATAAATCTCTGGATTGTAAAATGCTCCACTGAAGTGGTAAAGCAGCTTCTTCTCAGCCAGAAAAGCCTGTTAGGAGCCATTGATGGAATAATAAATTAGTAACAGAGGATTCAGAGGGAAAGACTTAGTCTGTCTGCAGCTTGTCTTTAATAGTGAGTGAGTGAGTCTGATGTGGGCTAATAAAATAAATGCCAAATTCTTCTCATCAAGAGAGATGATACTGCCAGACAAAGACTAGAAATACTGTTCTCAAAATACTCAATAAAAGGTATAATGCTGAATTAAAAGTACAGGAATAATACTAGCAAAAAATTAAGTACTACTCATCATTAGGGCTGCAACTACTTAGTGCTGCTGTATTAATCTAAAGATTACTGAAATGATTAATTGGTTAATTTTGTTCAAAAAATGGTGTAAAATTTCAGTCAACCTAATTTTTTTTTGTCCCGACCAACACAGTCCACAAATCAAAGATCATCAGTTCATTATTATAGAAAACTCAAGAAGACAGATATATAGTATTCAGATGTGAGAAACTGGAACCAGAGAAGTTGAATTAAAAATGACTGGAAGTGAATAATTTATTATCAAAGTAGTTATTTTTCCAAATTTTTGCAGCTCATTATGCACTTTTGGTTATATTACTATAGTGTATCATTGTGTAACTACTTGTTATAATCACTAACTACATGCAAGAACATTTTAATGTTTTAGTTTATTAATGTGGAGCCAAATTGAGATAGCTTAATAGTAAAAGTACTGTATCATAGTATTTGGCACATTTTACATAAAAAGCAAAATTAAAAGAAGGGCCCATTTAATAGAATTTAAATAATATAATACTAAAGTTTAAAAAGCATGTAAAATGCACACAGTTTAATCAAAAATAAATAAAGCTATCAGATAAAAGTAGTTGAGTGGAAAGTTCAATATTCACATGAAACATACTTAAGTAAAAAGTAGCTTCACGTGGAAAGTAAAGTACAAGTTACTCAACATTGTACTTACGGAAATGTACTTGGTTACCTTCGATCTCTGATATTTACATAATAATGAGCTCATTTCCCAACACTCTCTCTCCTGGTCTGTTGCTGTAGGGAAAGATCTACATGTATGGAGGAAAGATCGACTCCACAGGAAATGTGTCCAGCCAGCTGTGGGTTTTCCACATTCAAAACCAGACCTGGGTCCTTCTGAGCCCGCGGACGAAAGACCAGTACGCTGTGGTGGGACATTCGGCTCACATCGTGCCTCCTGCCCAAGAGGGAGACAGTCCTATCATGCTGGTCCTGTTTGGACACTGTCCTCTATATGGTTACGTCAGCATAGTCCAGGAGTACAACATCAGTAAGTTGGTAGTGCAGCTTTTTATGTCATTGAGCATGCAAGGTTTCCCACATACAATGTGGTTCAAGTTCAGCAAAGTACCAGGCAAAAAAAATAAAATTATTTCTGATTTCCATCTTGATCTACGCAGAAGGAATGCACATTATATTGTTATTCGCTGTCGTCATCTTGTGTGAGAGTTGAGCAACAAAATTTAAACTTCCTGGGTTTTCAAGAAAAATGGTCAAGAGCCCTGGTGTGATTTAGGTGCCCTATAAATACATATGTTTAGGCTCAAATTCTGTTCTGTTAGGTGATAGTACTGTGATTTCTGGAGGGTCTTTGAACATGTCTTGGAGATGCTGCAGAGATTGTTTAGAAGTGAATTTCCTCTGAAAGAAGAAAAGACACAGGACTCGTGAACAAAGTTGTTTTGTCATTAACTATGGCCACTGTAGCCTGTGTAAGCGTTAGAAATAAAGTAGCAGCCAAACCTGAGAGACGTTACAATACTATACATCAGGGATGAGGATTTTTTTTTCCCTCCTCTGGGGTACATAGGTGGGGTGCATTTGTCGGAGGAAGGGCTGCCTCGACTATAAAGGCTGGCATGTTATATACCCCTCGGCCTGTGTGTTAGGACCTGATTTACTTTATACCAGGAGTTCAGCACAAAATCTAAATAGAAGTAAAAATTTGTGTGGTGCATCCATGTCATTAACATCCAAACTACATTTAGATGTAAGAAATAATGAACCTTCCTCTGTCGCCAGTAGTCTGGATTTTTATATTTTAATTTTTAATATTTGCTCACAAATTCAAGTGATTAGTTTATTGATCCAAATGACCACCAAAACAGATGATGCCACTTTTGTACTTTTTATGCATTCAGGAAGAATACAAACATTTGATTGGCTTAAATGCACAACATGTTATTTTCTGCTGACGATTCTCTCATTCAAAACAATAATAGTGTTGATTAGGATCTAATCCTTCATTCAGTTAAAAAAGTTATGACCAAAATATAAAACAGTGTTCCGTAAAGTTATTGACAAGATTAAGGTTAGTGGACATTGACAGACATGGATTTGTCCAACCTATATTTTATTTAATTTATACAACTTCCCAAAATTGCTAGAAACATCTGGGATTATGATTGTGTACAACTCACCACATTTAACATATGTTTAGTAATTTTTAGACATTTTATCAACATTTTAATCAGGAAAAATGATATTACTTAACTTGTACTAACATACTATCAAATAAAAATAGAAGTAATCTGTGTCAACAATATGCAAATTTTTGTAATGACTAGAAAACCACAATAACATAACAATTTCTGCCCCTCACTGAGTGAATGAGGGATTTTGTTGCATTAGTCACTAGAGTAGGTGTTCTACTTAGTCCAACATGTTTGTGTGATCTTCCAGTGAAGAACACATGGAGCGCGGTATCTACAGATGGAGCGCTGGTCCAGGGTGGGTATGGCCACAGCAGTGTTTTCGATCCCGGCACCCGAGCCATCTACATCCACGGAGGTTACAAGGCCTTCAGCGCCAACAAGTACGGCCTGGCTGGAGATCTGTACAAGTTTGACGTTGACAAGAGGAAATGGTGAGCTCACGCTACAGGAGTAAAATACAGTTTGTATTAGAAAGTCCCTAATGTGGAACAGTCATATAATTCTTATTTTAGTCTAAGTTAATTTTTAAAATATCATCATATTACAACTTCATGTATGTTCTATACAATAGGGAAAATGCAGTCAATGACTGAGATGAAAAAATAACAATTTCATTTATTGCCTATAGTGTATGACTGTTTTATATCTATGTTATATACTATAGATATGAAAGTGCTCATATAATATTATTATTACAATATTCAGTTATAATAATAATAACAGGTTTTGGGTTTTTATTATCTGTAGGCCATAATCCTCAAATAATAAGAAATAAAGGTTTGGAATATTTCTAACTTTTTTATATGTCTAAATGAAAACTGTTGCCCCTTTACTTGAGTTCTAATGAGAAGGAATGCTTGCAAACATCCATGTTGCTTCAATGATCTGTATGTTCAATAAAAAGCAAAGGTCAAATTGAGTAAAAGGTTATATTCATAGTCACCAGGAAGGTCTGAACTGTAAAATTTTCTCTATACACGTGAAAAAAGTGCTATGAAGAAAACAGTATTTTGTGCCCAAACTGTTTCGTAATGCATCAAAGGAAACCAGCATAGATGAAACCGCTGTTTATCTGTTTTCGCTACAATAGTGGGCTTGCTATTGTATCTGAAATAATAATTTGAAAAATAAAAGACAATACGGCTGTTGAAGTAGCCTCATTTCTTAGTGACGTCTTAATATCTAAGAGTGTGCGTGTGTGTGTGTGTGTGCGTATGTGCGTGCGTGCGTGCGTGCATGTGTGCTTGCGCAGGACCGTGTTGAGAGACAGCGGCTTCTTCCGGTACCTCCACACTGCGGTGATAGTGAGCGGAACCATGCTGGTGTTTGGAGGAAACACACACAACGACACGTCCATGAGCCACGGCGCCAAGTGTTTCTCTGCTGACTTCCTCGCCTACAGTCTGGGTCAGTGACACATACAGCAGCAGCAGTAGTATTACAACAGCAGTAGTAGTATTGAAGCAGCAGTATAACACTAGCAGCAGTAGTAATATAGCAGCAGTAGCAGTAGTATTTGAAGTAGCAGCAGTATTATATATTGGCAGTAGTAGTATTTGTAGCAGCAGCAGTATTAGTATTGGCAGTAGCAGAAGCAGTAGTATTAATATTGGCAGCAGCAGCAGTAGTAGTATTTGTAACGGCAGCAGCAGTAGTATTTGTAGCAGCAGTAGTTTTAGCAGCAGCAGTATTAGAGTTGGCCTAGGCAGCAGCAGCAGTAGTATTTGTAGCAGCAGTAGTATTGGCAGCGGCAGCAACAGCAGCAATCCCAGGTAGACTGGGACTTTATTCTGCTTAGCTGCACTGTGCTGCTTTGCATTCATACAGTGTGCGCGTGTTTGGCTGCTCAGTACAACAAAGTGTTTTGCTGTTAGATGTGGAGTGGCTCTGCTGGAGCAACGCAAGGTCAAGTGTGGCCACTTTCATAACTAGAACTCCTAATAACGTAGTGTTGAAGTTTCTTCTTGTTCCTTCACTTGGATATTGTATGATATACTTGTGTATAGCCTAGGTGTCACCAACAGTAGGGCTACTGTGGGTGCAGGTTTTTGTTTCAACCAAGCAGCAACAGACCTGATTCTAGTTATCAACCACTAGAGCCCCTGCTAAGGACTTTATTAGTAGAATCAGGTGTGTTACTGCTTGGTTGGAACAAAAACCTAGACCCACAGTGGCCCTCCAGGACCAGGGATGGTAACTCCTGGTGTAGCCAATCCTGGTCCAATATTCCATTCACCCAAGTCTGATGTGGAGACCTGAAGCCTCCAAGAGCACAAACACTGAGATTTTCATTGCAGAAGGAGAAATCTTGTTCAGCTTTTGACATTAAATTTATAAAATATTTACCTACGCTGTAATATTTAAAGAGCGCGAGGGTAGAGAATTATTATGATTCTAAGAATTGTGGTTCAAAGGTTATTGGCAAGATTTTGACAAAATTAAAAACATTTACATATATATTGAAACAAATGGTTATGGCTTATTTGGAAAGATTTGTATGGACACTAAAGTCCATAAAAAATATTCTGACACAGTTCAAAAGTTCCACATCACCATGCACCAAATTTAACTGAACTTCCTGTGGTCCCTAGATATACACCCAGCAAGTGTAAAGTGGATTAAATGAACAGTTGAGGAAATATTTGAGCAAAATAAATAATACAAAAATAATAAAATGATAAATAATAAAAAATACAAATACAAACAGAGATTCAGTGCATAAAAAGAGATAAGATACACACCTTTGAATCCTTTTGTGGGTCCCCTAAAGGTTGAGCCCAGCAGAAATCCACCCAAAAAACTCTATAAAGCTTCTGACATTCGTGTTGTGAGCAAAAAATAAAGTGAGGACACATGTGAGTGAGGGTCTGATGTGTGTGTTGCATATTGGCACCATAAAGTACAGTCAGCAGGACTTTGAAGTTGGTTGATCAGATTTGTAGGTTGAACATTTCCTCGCACAGCTGTTTTTATGTAACTCTTGGAGGATTTCTAGGTGAAGGTAAATACAAAGTTAACAAATGTAAGCATCAATCTGGAATTCAAATGTAAGCATCAATCTGGAATTCAATCTGCTTTCTTTTAGGGAGGGAATTTTAATTCTCTAATGTCTTCTCCTCCTTCTGGTGCCTGATTAAAATATCTGTCAGGCTGTCAACAGGGAGAGACAATAATGCAGCTTCCCCACATGTGTTACTATAAAGCAGAGTGCTGCACTCAGTTATATTTCCATCGATGTATTTTGATGCATTTTAAATTGTTGTATTAGAAAAGTTTAGAAACAGCTAAATAGTATGAATAACAAAAATTATCTATTGCATAATGTTGCCATATGACAACAACTTATTTTATCTTCATTTGTCTTATTACAGTTAGGTGTAATGCACAACCAACAAACTAGGTGACAAGAAACATCTTTACAACTTCATTATAACTTTACCTGTTTTTCATAAACGAGTGACTTCTGACTTGCATGTTTTTATGACATAAACTATGATTTCTAGAATTTTTTTTGATTATTTATTTCAAACCAGTTGATGGAAACGGGTATATCACTTTCAGAGTTCACTCAAACAGATGGAAACATGACTATTGACGTTACCTGCATAGAATATATAGTTTATTTCTGCTTTTATTTACTTTTTAAACCAGAAGTTAATTGTTCTTGACTTTTTTCCCTCTCCCTAATTATAATCCCAATCAATGTTCTTCTGATATTCCTGATAGAAATTAGCACAGCTTTGTCAGAAACCACACTGGCATCCTGATTTTGTCAGCTGCCTGCAAACATCTTTCAGCAGTGCTGCTGTCAGAAGCTGTTCATTAACAGTGGGCTTCAATCTGTGGGAGGACAATTCCCTGCAGGCCCTAGATGGGCCCCATGATGTTTGGTTACTCTGTGTTACAACCAAGAAGATCCCACCTCCCTTCACCTCGCCTTCTCCGCCCTATGTAACTGGCTTTTCGGTCATGAAAATTGCACATTTGCACTGGAATGTCCTAGCAATTCCTTTTCAGCTCGTTTTAATGTGAACGTGATGGTGAAGGCTGTGGCAGCGCATGTAGAGATGCCATATTCAACACTCCTCACACAAATAAACAGAAATAAAACTAATGGCATAATGCTAATACTGCCATGTGGTGTAACGATAAAAATTTAAAAAATTTTGTGTCAAAATTGCATAAAATTGTGATTAAAAAAAGATACAGATGGAGTTTTAAATGACAAGAAACCAACATGAGCAATAAACATTTGTTCTTATTAGACTGCATGTGTGCCTACAGAACAGAAACGAAAACAAGTTATAATAAATATATAAAAATTATTAAATCATAAAGGGTTCACTTGGAAAGTAGATAAAAGAAGGACTTTACTTATTACTTCTATAATAATGATAATGATAACGATGTTAATACTACTACTACCAGTTATTATTGATATTCAAAGAGGGTAGGCAAAACAAAGAAAAATAAAATAAATAAAAAAATAATAAAAACATACGTGTCTATGTTCCCTGATGTGATCAGCATTGTATTTTTCCCCTGAGGGACTTTGCAATGGAACCAATCATCCCTCACTTGTTTTCCAGTTGGTACAAAATACAGCTGCTGGCCTGCTAATTGGAACACATAAAGCCTTACGCCATAGGTTGATGCACACCTCCTAAAATTCTAACTACATGTCATAATGAAATGGCTTCACCTCCATAAATGGCTTCTTGTTGCCTGCACTTTACCATTTGCAATTAAAGCATTTTTCATTTTTTTCAATATTGATGAGCTCCAAACACATGTGCTCAATCCTGGTTGTACGAAAGAGTAAAGAAAGTTCCTCCCTTTGAGCCCAAACCCAAATCTCCCAGTTATTATTGATATTCAAAGAGGGGAGGCAAGACAAAGAAAAATAAAATAAATAAAAAAAATAATAAAAACATACGTGTCTATGTTCCCTGATGTGATCAGCATTGTATTTTTCCCCTGAGAGACTTTGCAATGGAACTTTACAAATTAAGTGTTTATTTTCCCCCTCAGCTGTGACCTCTAACTCCTCCCCCTTCTTGTAATTGGACTGAGCAGACCTCCCCACCCCCCCAGTCCGCTGCGTTCGGTATCTGCAGCAGCAGCTCTGTAATTGTCTGGTAATTACAGTCTAGCTGGGCTCCACATCAAGGACTAATTACCTCTCCTTAACAAGCCGAACTAGATTAGAGTCTAGAATATAAGTGTTGTCTGCTGTCCTGACTTTGGTAGATGGCTCTTTAATAAATCCACTCAGAGGGGCCGTGACATCACGCCACCTGCAGTAGCGGCAGACAACACCAGAGGGCACTGTCCACTCGCTGAACATGCAGCTCTCTCCTCTGGAAAAACCAGGATGACTTGCATTGTGTTGTATTGACTGAAGGTGATGTACTGACTCACTGTTCTGAGCTCCTGCAGCTTTGACATTCAGACTCACATGCAGGTCTTCTGGTGTTTAATTTATATTTTTGTGGATTGGTTTTGCTTCATTTAGATGTAATTTAACATATGAGAAACCATGAATCATTTGTTTATGAAATAAACAGTGATTTGATGCTTTGGAGGTCAAGACATCTCAACATTTGGCTATAAGTGGATTAAATTTTCATTATCATTATTCTATATTCCAAGGATAAATTAGTATTTACTAGAAAAACAAATATTTGTATATTTACATGAAGAATATTGCTAATATCAACAAGCCATTCTGATTGGATATTTTACTAGAAAAAATGTCATATATATCATATATATATATTTGAGGTTCGGATGCCGATGATAATACCGATGATACGGATTGGAGAGCAGACCTCCCCACCCACCCAGTCCGCTGGGGGATATATTACTAATCCCGGAGTTGTCCACTGCCAACATAATGCATTGCAAGCAGTAGTGTTTAGTTTTCCAGCCGTTTTCCTAACCAAACAGAGAAATTAGAAACAACAGATCTTGCTGTCAATTAGCGGCATGAGCTGCCAAGTCACTGTATTATTATTTGATTCTGGTAGACTCGCATTTACATGATGGCATTTTCTTGCCATTATTGCCCGTCCTGCGGGGGTCAGTACCTTGGAGGTCTTGAACAAGGGCACTTGATTAATTGACACAGGGATATATGTCGGTAGAATTGATGCTGCCGAAGACGTTTATGATTTAGTCTGTCTGATCCGGTCAATAGTTTGACCTCTTTGTCTTCTTCTTATTCCAGCATGTGATGAGTGGATGGTGTTACCTCGACCAGACCTTTACCACGATGTCAACCGCTTCGGGCACTCTGCGGTCTTTAATGACAGGTAATGATTTTTTTTTTTTTTAAGTCAGAGCAGAGTTTGCAAAGTGCTTCAATGCTTTAAAGCAAGCAGGACACTTTTGAGAAATGTAAAGAAAAAAGTTGCTACTTTTAAACGTGGGTTTAACATAGACAGTGATTTTTAAATTTGATCAGCAAATCTGTGCTGCTGTAAAGGACCATCTTTTTTCAGATTAGGCGGCTGGCTAAGGTGAAGCCTTTCCTTGCACATCACTTTGAGACAGTTACCATCCCTTTTTATAGGATCTAGACTAAATTACTGTAATTCACTTTATTTTGGAGTCAGCCAGTCATCCAGCCAGTTTATACTTCTCAATGCAGAACCTTACGCCATAGGTTGATGCACACCTCCCAAAAATTCTAACTCCATGTCACAATGAAATGGCTTCACCTCCACAAATGGCTTCTTGTTGCCTGCACTTTACCATTTGCAATTAAAGCATTTTTCTTTTTTTTCAATATTGATGAGCTCCAAACATATGTGCTCGATCCTGGTTGTACGAAAGAGTAGAGAAAGTTCCTCCCTTTGAGCCCAAACCCAAATCTTCTCCTTGGTCTCAGGCTGCTTTTATGTGCTTGTCAAACATCTGCTGTCAACCCTACAGCTGGAATCTTATGCAGCCCTGCAGCTATTTGAATTTAAGGGCATATTTGAGGTTAATGATTACAAACTCGGAATGTGAAATCAATAAATCATGCTCTAAAATTGAAAGCCTACACTCTTGAATACAGATCGGGGTACATCTCCACATCAGTGATGTCGAATGGGGTCACAAGTTAAACCAGAAGATGTCTAGGATGTCTAGTAGAGATTAAAACCTATTCTGTATCAATGCTTAGGATAATAAGTTAGGACTTATTAGGGGAGAAATGTGCTTACTGGCACATTTCCTGCAGTGTACGTAAACACCTTGACTGCATTGACCTGATTTCTATTAGTAAGCCTGTCTCTTCACTAAACCAGAGTCCACCAGGGCCCACATGTTTATTTACACATTATAGCTAAAGGCATGTACAATATGTAGTCATGTAATGTGTCACAGAAAGCAAACGGAAACAGTGTGAATCTGATGTTCATATGCAGCACTTTTATTTTTTTCTGATTAATGTTTTATATGGGGGGAGTTTTTAGCTTTTCTATTGAGAAATTACAGTTTCTTCAACTCCTTTCTGGGCTCTTTTATTTATATTCATGGCTCTCTACACTCTGTGCTTGGTGGTTTGAACAATTTGCAAACTGCACACGCTCAGAATCTATTAGAGGGGAAAAGGGGAAAACATCCATCCATCCATCCATCCATTGTCTATCCCGCTTATTCCCTTTCGGGGTCGCAGGGGTCTGCTGGAGCCTATCCCAGCGCGTTAAGGCGAGAGGCAGGGATACACCCCAGATGGTCGCCAGCCAATCGTGGGGCACACACACCATTCACACACCATTCACTCTCACACTCACACCTATGGGCAATTTAGAGTTTACCAATTAACCTGAGCATGTTTTTTGTATTGTGGGAGGAAACCGGAGTACCCGGTGAAAACCCACGCAGACACGGGGAGAACATGCAAACTCCACACAGAAAGGCCCCAGACCCAGGCCCAAGGCGGTCTTGAACCTGCGACCTTCTTGCTGTGAGGCAACAGTGCTACCCACCGCACCACCGTGTCGCCCAAGGGGAAAACATATTACCCTAAATTGCACAATCAAACAATGAATGAAAATGATTGATTCCTAGAAAGAAAAGCTCATTATTGAGATAGAAAGTAGGAATTGAAACCGTCAAGCATTTTTCAAGGTATTGAATGTCGACTTTCAATTAGAGGTACTAGAGGTTGAGGTTAGGTAGAGGTTAAATCTTGATTTCTCACAGGCTGAAAATTGACTCAGATATGCAGTTGAAGATCTTAAATTAGAATTCTGATAGATATTCCTATTTTAATGCAGATATTGTGATATTGATTTACAAACACTCCTTTTTCCCTCATCATTTGAGAAAGAGATCAACTCGTGTTTTTTTTCTTTGTCTTTTAATTTTTTTTTAGTGGGAGTGATGAAAAACAGATTTAGACAATATTCAAAATTGCAGGAAACTTTTAAAACAAAAATAGTGACCTTATAGGTGCTGGTCATATAATTAGAATATCATTTATTTCAGTAATTCAAAAAGTGAACTTGCATAATGTGTACATCCATTTCACACAGACTTCATTCAACACTGCCTCAAGTGTTCATTTATTTTAATATTAATGATTCAATCTTTCAACTAATGAAAACGCAAATTGGGTATCTCCAAAAAATTATATTGTGGTTCAATATTAAAGACACATGGTGCCAATTAATTAACTCAATATACCTGCAAAGGCCTTTAAATAATCTCTCTGTCTAGTTATACACAATCATAGGGAAGACGGCTGATCTGACTTCTGTTGTCCAAAAGAAGACCAGTGACCCCTTACATGAGGAGGGCAAGACACAAAAGGTCAATACTAAAGAGGCTAGTTTTTCACTGAGTTCTGCAGGTGCAAAAAAGGAAAAGATGTGGTAAAAGTAAAATAATAGTGGTAACTGAGTGGTAACTTAAGTCCAAGGTCAATGCAACCAGGATGCTTTAGAGTACTTCATGCTTTCTGCCGCTAAACCAACTTTATGGAGATGAAGATTTCATTTGCCAACAAGACTTGGCACCTGCACACCGTGCCAGTGCTACTAGTACCTGGTTTAAGGAGCACAGTGTCCTTGCTCTTAACCCTCTATTGCATGAATTATAATATGTAAACAGGATAGTTTCATGCTTCAGTAGGTTGTATGTACTACGAATTTTCCATATTTGCATATCTTTTTCTGTGATATTTTACTTCATGACCAGCACCTGAATCCAGCAATACACCCACTAAGTGTAAAATTTATCAGATGAACAGATCTGGAGTTTAGAGCTAGGTGATTTATTTAAAAAAATAAGTTATGGTAGTTATTCATGATTTTTCTTTCAAATATTTATGGGGCATTTCATATTTAATGTCCTTATTGCTTAACATGTAAATAGAATAGATAGAATAGATAAACTTTATTGATCCCACAACGGGGAAATTTGTGTGTTACTGCAGCGTTACAGATAAAGAAAAGAAAAATAAAGTTGAAGAAGATAAAAAAGACTTTAGAAAAATAAAAAAACACACACCACAATGTACAAATTCGCAGAATTTGTTAATCCGCATACACAGTATGCATTATCGACAGAATGGAGAAAGAAATGCTAATAAATAGTAAGAACAAAAAGTATGCATAAGCAAGGCATATATACATACATACATGGACGTACATACCTTCATACATACACATACACACATATTTGCATATATATATATGGACATACATATCCACGCACATACCCACATGTACACATACATAGCTAATGCACACTTAAGGTGCAGGGTGAGTGTGAAGAGAGAAAAGTGACCAGTGAAAAAGTGACAGTGTGATGTGCAAATGTTGAGTTGCAATGGTATTTGGTACTTAGTGGCCCTAAGTGTGCCAAGAAAAAATCCCCCACACCATTCCACCATCACCACCAGCCTGAACCGTTGCTACAAGGCAGGATGGATCATTCTTTCATGTTGTTGATGCCGAATTCTGACCCATCCCAATGTTGCAGCAGGAATCGATCAGACCAGGCAACGTTTTTCCAATCTTCTATAATCCAAATTTGGTGATCCTGTGTGAATTATAATATGTAAACATAGTAATATAATATGTGAATTGTAGCCTCAGTTTCCTGATTTAGCTGAGAGGAGTGGCATCCAATGTGGTCTTCTGCTGCTGTAGACCATCCAGCTCAAGGTTTAAATGTGTTGTGTTTGATCTTCTTCATACCTCAGTTGTAACCAGTGGTTATGTAAACCTTTCTGTCCACTCGACCCGGTCTTGTTATTCTCCTTTTACCTCTGACATCAACAAGGAATTGTTGATGTCACTGGATGTTTTCTCTTTTTCAGACTATTCTCTGTAAACAAGGATATGGTTGTGTGTTAATCCCAGTAGATCAGCAGTTTCTGAAATACTCAGACCAGTTGGTCTGGCACCAACAACCATGACACATTCAAAGTTACTTAAACCACCTTTTTTTCCCCCCATTCTGATGATTTGAACTGCAGCAGATTGTCCTGACCATGCCTAAATGCATTGAGTTGCTGCCATGTTATTGGCTTATCAGAAATTTGTGTTAACAGTTGGACAGGTCTATTTAATAAAGTGGCCATTGGGTGCATATTGATGTTTTAATGTCCAGGCCTAAAGAAGATACATGTTAGAAATATGGTAACAGTCATATTGTGATAGGTTTTCAGTATTTAAGTCAAAACCAGATGTCGAGTGGAATAAACAAATCTTATAGTTGACCGTTTGGCATTATAGAGGGGGGAAAAAAATCTAACTGTGGCAACAGATGGACTGCATAAGTGAAAAACAGCCAAACATGTTACCCTGTAAAAAAAACAAAAAACCTTGATTTGACATTAATTCTTATTAGTCTGTGATATGAATCGATTTTGATGGTGTCACAACCAGAAGAGGTCACTCCTCAATAAGTATTATTTGCAATGCCAGCAGAGCAATCTATGGGTCAGTGTCAAATCAGGCAGGCAAGATGAGGAAGTCAAAAACCTTTTAAAATACAGTTTTAGGAAGCACTCATCAGGTCTCTCAAAATGTGGAATTTGTTTTCATGTAGGTTTCTTGTTTAAAAGTTCATTTGTGTGTGTATCTATTGAATATTCTTTTTTTCTTTTTTCAAAAATCACGATATTGCATGATGTTTAAAATGTGTTTTCAGATAAGCAATCCTCATTGATGACTCCTGCTGCTTTACACCAATAAATAGTTTGCTCATGTATTTATCTGCTTACTTGTCAAAGTCAGATCAGTTTCGATCCACCGACTGATGTTTTTCTTAGTTATCAGTTATTAGAGTTTAATAACTCCACGTCTGCTGCGACTGGATGGTTTCAGACAGAATCTCAAGCAGTAATATGAGGCTTTATTTGAACAGTCTGCAGTGAGGATTTAAAGCAAAATGATAAAAATGCATAAAAGGATGGGAAAAAAGAAGTCCAGAGGAAATAGGTCACAATTCTGAGACTCTGTAAAATGTTCATTCTAAGGAGTTTTAAAAATGAAGATGATGAATAAGGTGGATCCTCCACCTTAAAAAGGAACACTGACATGGCAAGAAGAAGATATGTAGGGGACATTCATTTCTGAATAAGTCGAATAAGAGACATGCAGAGAAATCCAGTTTTAGCCTCTTTGCTTTGGCTTCCAGTCGATTTTTACCTTTCTTCAAAGGATCCAGTCTGGCTCCAACATTCATCTGTGAGGTCTTCATGCCCAGGTTATAATAGGTTTGAATTTATTTTTTACTTTATATTTTGTTGTTTTTTTCAATTTGGTTCTTTTCTTTTTTTTTTTAATTGATATTTCTATTTTAGTTTAGTTTGTACTAAATTTACTTTAAGAAAAAAAAGCAGTTTGCAGTTTTCTTTGATGGTTGACATTTAGCAAAAAAATTGATCTCTGGATTCAAAAATAGAATCGTCTTTTGTTTGTTTAAAATGATGTGTTCTTAGGTCTGTCTATTCTTGGATAATGCAGAATAGACAACATGGTTGTGAAATATGGAGGGAGACCCATCCCATGTAGATGTATATCACATTTTATTTCTGTCATGTCTGTTCTTCTCCATGCCTTACAGACTTCCCCTTTAACGGTTTGTTATTAGACCAATGTCCTACCAAAGGAACTGGAAAACGTTCAGCAAGAGAGAACAATTGGGTGGGGTTGTTTTGTAACTTGACTTAACTTTTTTATTACATCTTTTTCTCTGAAACAATTTACATATTTCAAATAGCAAAGGAAGTTCCCCCTCCCCACTTCTCCTACATCCATTATGAGCATTTTGAAGAGTAACTGACCTCTGAGACTTTGGATCAGACTGGTGCAAAATACCCATACACACACACAGACACACACACGCAGCAGGGACAGGCAGGGCTTTGGGGGGGATTTAAAAGTAAGGCAGAAGAAGAGGAAGAGACACAGACTTCATCCACATGACTATTTTTTTTACCCTGAGCAGAAGTTTTAAATTGATGACTATTTTCCTCTATACACTTTCAGGCTTAATTCCTATTCATATTAAAGCAGATAATCAAGTTAAACAGACTAGGACTCATCACAAATTAATTACATGATTGTAATGCTTAAAGTTGAATGCTGTATTCTATTCTAGTTTGATTTTTTTGGATAGTGTCTTGAGTATTCTGATAAAGCTTAATTAGCTAAATG
Source organism: Eupleurogrammus muticus (assembly GCA_036785175.1). Lineage (NCBI taxonomy): Eukaryota > Metazoa > Chordata > Actinopteri > Scombriformes > Trichiuridae > Eupleurogrammus > Eupleurogrammus muticus. Next base: position 2,155,118 of record JAYKQN010000012.1, read on the forward strand.
TGTTGTTATTATTGATATTAATCATAGTATACATGGTGACATACCAGGAAGCCAAGGGATAGTAATCATTAGCAGTCTTCATTGTCATTTAGGTAATACAATACACTTCTACTTTTACTTATACCTGATACTGGCTTTCTTCTAGAAAAAAGGTCATGAGATATAGACTAATCAGGGAAAGGGAATGTTCTAACTGAGCAAGCAAATTCCTTGCTTCATATTTTTTTTGCCAAAAGTCTAGGTTTACACTGTCCAGATTCAACTTAAACCTGGAGAAACTGAAAACATGGAATGCCAAATGGAATGCAATGCTGGAGCAGCATGGGCACTATGTGTAAAGATGTCAATAGATGTGTTTTGACCCAAAAACATTGTGTGGCTTTAGTCTCAGGTTCTCTGGCTCGAAACAAAATTGTTTTAGAAAAAAAACACTAGTTATGACTGTTTCAGGTTTCTCGTGAAAAGAAATAATTATCCCATACTATATAGAACTTATTCACTGACAACAACCATTTTTTTTTAATATTCAGCAGCATAATGTAGATTGCAGCATCTCTCCTTTTAAGCATTTTAGCACATCCGTCAGTAAGGAGTTAAAGACTGGTGGTGGGTTTGGATCAATGGGACGAGGTAATGCAAGGTAACCTATGTCATCTCTCGTCTTTTGTTGGGCAGTGTGATGTACGTGTTTGGCGGCTTCAATAGCCTTCTGCTCAGCGATGTCCTCATGTACACCTCGCCCAGCTGCTCGGCCTTCTCCAGCCCGGCGTCCTGCATACAGGCCTGGCCAGGAATCAGCTGTGTGTGGAACAGCACCCAGGGGGGATGCCTGCCCTGGGAGAGCAGCCCTGTGGCCCTGCAGCAGCATCAGCTTCCAACTGCCTGCAACACACGATCACGTAGGTGACACACACACACACACACACACACACACACACACACACACACACACACACACACACACACACACTCCAATCCTGCAGCCTTGCACATCTACTGTGTGTTCTGCAATATTTATTTATATTCACAACACTGATGTCCAATGAGACACAAACTATCAAGATGCTTTCAGTTCCACTTGTGTGATTTAGGTGATGAAACACTAGTCCACAGTTCTGTCCATTTTTAACAGCATTAAAGTAATTTCAGTTTCCTCTCAGATTTGATTGTTTGCCCTTGCCAAGCACTCTTTCTTGAGAATCCAATCAACTTCACACTTGACAATAAACTCCCTTGGGTCCTCAGAAACACAGACTGTTTGATAAATAGTTCTTGGGATATACTAAGATACATGTCAGTCAGGCAGATGCTTTCACTTATAGTTACATGGTGTTGATACAGCGCCGGCCATTGGCCATCTGGCATCAAATTTCCCATCCTCACACTTCTAACCCAAACACATGATAAAAGAGACATCACATCTACATATGTTCACCAAAAGATGGTGGCAATAGTCCGAAAGGGTTCTGCAGATGACCACAGCATTTGAGCAAGTTATAAAGGTCAGCTACAAAAAATATAGATTCTGAGATTTAGGGCTAAAAAGTTACAGGTTAAATAATAAAGTGTCTTGTTATAGCACCACTATTTGGACATTAAGGTGTAAGTGGATGGGTTAAATATGCAATATAAGTAAATACTGACAAATTCCTACATGATAGATACATGATTTACATGATTGCTGCTAGCTGCAGCCAGTATATAATACCAGAGTATGTGTAGGGGATGCATGTGTATGTTCATATGTAGAGGATGAAACTTTTCCTCAGAATATCAGTGTCCTTCTCTGGTCTGCTATCATGGGTGCCCAGGTGTGGCAGGTAGGACAGAAAGAGGTAATCATCAGGGGCAGCTCAGCAGCTTCTCCCTCCTCCCTGCAGACAATTCTTTTCTTTTAGCCATTTCCTATTTGTCACAACAAAACTTCTCTCTGCATCCCAAACAACATGGCCACTCTCATTTCCTGTTGTCGGCATCTGCAGATGGAAACTGCACCTCGTTGTATCTTCCAGGCACTTTTAATATCAGTGTAACCCTTTGCTCTGCCTCAGTTTCCCCAGAAGTTACCTCAGGTCCAAAGCATGTCAACTGATGGCTCATTGCAGAATTTAAATTACGCCTTTCCTTCCACTCAGAGATGTACGTCCTACAGATGTTTTAGCTTCTCTGTAGAGAGTTTGTTGTCACATCTGCTGAAGGAACAATGCCAAAACTGTAAGGTGGTGTAACCCTAAAAAACATGTACCATACAGCTGAACTTTCTTAAAACATTTTTTTAAAAAGTAAAAGCACATGCTATCAATGTGGATTAAATATATACAATCTATCATTTAAATTTGCACAAAATCATGTTTTGCTTTTTTTTGTAAAAAAAAAAAAATAGTACAAATGGATTTTAAAATGACAAATAACCATCATAACAATAGACCTGATAATTAGTTAGTTTCCAGCTATATTTAACCAGCAACTATATTGATTATCAATAATTCGATTTGAGTCATTTTTAATAAGAGAATGTTTGAATTCTTTGTTTTCCAGCTTTTATAGTATTCTATAATAGTAACTTCATTATCTTTGGGTAATGGTCTGTTGGTCTGGACAAAAGAAAAATAAATTTTAGGTTGAACCTTTAGCTTTGTGAAATGACGATCAACATTTTACAACTTTTATAACAAAAAGACTAAAAAAAGCCCTACAGACAGTATGTACCATATTGTGCCCACCAGCCAAAAATTTGTATTTAAATATTTGCATATATCACGCTGGCCTGACAATAAAGGGACGAAATCAAAAATATATATTTTCACATTGATTCAAGAGAAAAAATTATAAGTTTTTGTCTTTCCAGTGATTGTATCCTGGGACAAAGTGTACTACTTTTACTTTTAAAAAAGTCTCCATCCTTTGCAGATGCTGATAACGAGAGGTGTGACCAGTACACAGACTGCTACAGCTGCACCGCCAACACCAATGGCTGCCAGTGGTGTTCGGGCCAGTGTGTTACATTGGGGAGCAACTGTACCTCTGCTACGGTAATAACACATGTCTCTGCTTGATAGGATGGTCGGATCATTTTTTCTATTTATTTTTTTTTTTATTTGTGCAATAGCTGGACCGCAATATCACGTTTTCATTTAAAAGAGAAAAATAACAGGAATCAAGATAAAAAAAATGACTAAATTATAGAGTATAACGACATATAATATACTGTATATGAATGACTTTAAAACAAATTTTATTACTCCCACAAACACTTCAGTCACTCTGTCATTGAACATCTGAATCTAACAAGAAAGGAATGAATTCTGTTGAAATGAAATGTAGTACTGCGCCGTGGCCCATTGTGTTCTGTTTCCTTCACAGGGAGCCATATCAGAGTATGAAGTTTGTCCTAAAGACAACCCCTCCTACGTGTGCAACAAGAAAACCAGCTGCAAGAGCTGCGCTGTGGACCAGAACTGCCAGTGGGAGTCTCGCAACCAGGAGTGCATCTCACTGCCAGGTATCTGCGCCTTAACGCTGTTTTATTGATACGGTTCATTCATTTCGAAACATTTTCATTTTGAAACAGGAAACAGGCTATATCATTTTATATCTTACTGAAGAAGTTTTAAGTTTTCGCAATCTTATATTGAAGCTACCCTCTGACAGCTACTGATTGGGTTGTTTTATTTTTTTACTATTTACTAATTCCTCTATATAAATTTACACACTGCTCTAATATTGAGTTGCATCTCTCCATAGTGAGTTTCTTTAATGAGATTGGCCAGCAGCTGTCCTTTGACAGCTGTCGATCATTAATGAGGTTGCTTCTAAAAAACTATCAATCTATGAATTTGGGAGACGATGATGGTTACAATGTAGCTACAGTATGTTTCTTAAATCAAACTACTTGAGAAACATGTTGATTCTTTGGGGTGCAATCTAAGTTTCTTAAATAGAAATAAGTATGTTTTCTTAAGAAACATATTGTTTCTTAAATTAAACATACTAAAAAACATTATCTGTCATTTCATGCAAATGTGATGCAGATTTGGTGATGCATACTTACATACAACCAGATGACTGATGGTAGACATTAAAGAAATATTCATGTTTGTTTTTGCTTGAGGTTATGGATTTAGAGCAGAGTCAGCAAGTTGGGGGGAGGGATCAGGGTACATAAAGGCTTTATTCAGTCTGACTTATATGAGGGAAGTAGTTTGTCAGCCAAGAAGGACTGCCAAATCTTGTGGTATTTGGAGCTTTGGTTGCAATAAATCAGGAAAGATTGGATTGATCTTCCTGTTGGTGGACCGACCACTGTGGCACCGACCTCTCACCTGTTCTTTCTCTTCCAGAGAACGTGTGCGGCGAGACCTGGCATCTGGTGGGCAACTCCTGTCTGAAGTTCATCACAGCGAAGGACTCGTACGACAACGCCAAGCTGGCCTGCCGGAGCCACAATGCCGTCCTGGCTTCTCTCACCACACAGAAGAAGGTGGACTTCGTCCTGAAGGAGCTGCAGATCATGAGCGTGGTGGTAAGAATGGAAGGCGGGTGGTCGGACCTGTGTGTTAATTGGATGAAAGTTTGATATACCCCAAGCGGGTAGTGGGCCATCGCGCCAGCAGCAGATAATATTGGAAAAAAATAAAGACACAGTAGGGAAGATAAAACCTAAAATTACAGTAAGAATACATCAACCGAGATTGAAGAATAATCTTCTCAGATGTTTAATTATCCAGACAGAAAAAGAAAAACTAAGAATAAAAAACTCAAGAACATTTATTTATTGCAATCTCAAAGCCAATCTTTGTTTAATGACCATCTTGACATGGATCATTGACCCTGAAATAAATCCCTCTTAACAGAATGTTTCCTTGAAGCTCTGACTCTTACTTGCTTAATTAGAGCAAATATACAGAAATCCATCCCACCGATTTACTACTTAATGAAGCTGTTGTTTATACCGTCAGATGCAGGCCTGTGTGAAGGATGGACAGATGTATTTAACAGTGTTGGCTATCATAAAAATAACCAGTGGTGGGCAAGTTACTTTAAAACTGTGATATTTAACTTTACTTGTTACTCTCACCAAATTAACTGGAAATGACCTTGTCATTGTTGCTGCTAGTCAACAGGGTTCTTGCTGACAGGTTTTTGAAAAAACAAGTTGAAAGTGGTTTTCATGTCTTTAACAACATCCACCATCATTCTCTTAACCTCTAGAAGCTGAAGAATCTCAGAGCAGGAGGATGTTTATTTAGACTGTTTTGTTGTTTAATCTTCACTCTCATCCTCTGTTCAGACACAAACCTCATATGACTATGATGTTCTTTAAACCCTTCTATTTCACAAACATAAAATAATCAAGCCCATCTAGAATTTGTGTTATCTGATGCCTCTGCAGGTTCCATTATCTCCATCTTCTATCATTGTCGGAAAAAAAAGGCATTTTATTGATTTGTTTTATTTTAACTTGAACATATCTTTATTAATTGAGCCTTCTATGTCTATATAAATCTCTTTATTTAATTTCTTTGTCTTAATAGTTATTGTTGATTATTGCAGTTTCAGTCCTCGATAGAAACTAGCTTCATAAGTCTTCCTGGTTTGTAATATTGTGTTTAAGTTTGTAGTTATATGTTTAGCAGTTCCAACTAATCCCAGACAGGCTAAATCCAAGAAATACAATTAAATCCCTGTGGAACAGTAGTTCGACCCGCGTCTGTGAGACATCAGGCTCCTTTTGTTCACTAGAACTGCAGTAAGAGCATGGCTATTGATTAGATAACAGAAAGTCTTCAATGAAGTAAAGCTGTTTTTATCACCATTATATCAGTCAAGGGAAAGTAATGTTGGTATGGATAAAAAAGTTCTCTCATTTTTTTTTTTTTTCTTACAGCCAGGGTGAAGTAGTGGTGTTTTCCAAAAGATAGTGGTCAGAATGTGTTTGACATGGATTTCCTTCAAATGTCACATTAGTCTTTAGCTGTGGATCAATATATTATTGGATGGTTAAGAGGCTAAATTATAGAACCTCTGAACTCAGAGAGAGAGAGACAACTGCTAACAACATCAAGCTAGTGTCACTAGCACTTAAGACATTCCAGGGTTTTTACTTAATTAACCCATATGGCCACAAAACTTCCACTGTTAATTTCTTACTTTAAGTCAATTGTCTTTGTATTATAAGTATTTTTCTGCTTGTTTAAAAATGCATATTAGGCATTATCTAAGTAAATACCTGGTAAGTTGTAGACCACTTCTATAAAAACCTTTCGGACAAACATTGTCTTTCTGATGAGCAGTTATTCAGTAATAGGTTGACATTTTGTTGACATATTAAGGGTGAAAAGTTTTTACAAAGGAAGTTTTGTCTTTTTATTACTCCAGCAACTACAAACCCCTTCAAAAGTAAAAAAATGAATCCGTTTCCACCATGTTTTTAGGAATAATGTGTTGCATAATTCAGGCTGTGAATGATATAAGAACAATCCTCTCTGTTCAAAACTTCAGAATACATTCAGGAATCAGTGTGTAAGAGCTGCTCCTGCAGAAGAGGTTTCTGATAGGGAGAGAAAACATCAGAAAATAACAGCAGTCAATGACATTTAGACTTTAGCTTTAAATGATGGTTTCCAGTAAAAAGGATATTACTATATATTTTTTCCCTAGTGTAAAAGAAAGATTAAAAAAAAGTGTTTTTGCTGCAGTGTCACACCATAAACACAATCAAGCTCTTATTTTTAAAACAACAATGTATAACATCCTTGTTTTCTCTGTGTGTTTTTTAGTACAAGGCAACAGTGACCCCCTGGGTGGGGCTCAGGAAAATCAACGTGTCTTACTGGTGCTGGGAGGACATGTCACCCTTCACCAACACGACCCTCCAGTGGCTCCCTGGCGAGCCGAGTGACGCCGGGTTCTGTGGTTACTTGGCCGAGCCGGCGTCAAGCGGACTGAAAGCCCAGACCTGCATTAACCCAGTGAACGGCAGCCTCTGTGAACGGCCAGGTTGGTTCAGTTGAATAAAAATGCTGTTCTATTGTCTATATTATATCCTTTATCTGCATTTAGGCTACTTTATGATCACTGTTTTTTCTGTGAGGACAGCCGTGTCAAATATGCGGCCTGGGGACCAGAACTGGGCCACTAAAGGGTCCAATCTGACCCACTTTAATGACTGTACAGTGTGTCAAAAATGGACAGTTCCTGTTTCTTCACAGAAATGTGAAGTCAGTGAGAATGTGTCATGATTCAAGGGATAAAATAGTTTTTTTGATTCGTAAATGGTTTGAAAGCCAGGAGATGTTTCAAGTGCAGCGTAAAACAAAATATTAATCAGTGACTACATTTTTATTATTAAAATGCAACATAGACTGACTGAATATGTACTATTAGAGACTTTTTTTCTCGTATCTCCTCTCCTGTTATTTACATTTAAGGTTAAATAATCTTACAATTTTTTTTTCCTTTTGACAATGATTTTTAATTGTCAATTACATGAAACCCAAACAACTTAAAATAGGACCATTATCTGCTATTATGGAATAAGACAATAATAATCCTACTTTATATTGGACTAATTGTACCAAACAGTCATATATCATATATATAGTATCATATTAACAAAACTGCTCCAAAATGTTCCTCAGCCAATCACAGTGCCAAGCAGTGCCGGAACCCATGCGCCATGAGAACCACCTGCAACGAATGCACGAGTGGCAGCTCAGAGTGCATGTGGTGCAGCAACATGAAGCAATGTGTCGACTCCAACGCCTATGTGGCCTCCTTCCCCTTCGGACAGTGTATGGAGTGGTACACCATGAACACGTGTCCCCGTAAGACATCTCATTCTGTTTAATCCATGGCTTCAAAAGTCTTGTGTTATTCATATACAGCGTCTGAAAGGTGTTTTTCCATCATCACATTGTATATCTGAAGTCTATTCATGTAAGGATCCAGTAACAGTCCATATACTCAACCACTTAGGCATCTGCAATAATCTTCTTGGACCGAAAGAAAGACTCTAGAAGGCATCATTTAAAATCAATGTAGGTCTATGGAGCAAAGCGTGTTTAAATGTGCTCTTTAAACTTTCATTTAGCTTGCTTCAATCAACTGTGGCCCCTCCAGTTGATGGGGAAGATGGGGAGAGATGGGGGATTAATAATCTGGTTTAATAGTTTAATGATTCAACTCGCTACTGCCTTGTACATCTATGGTGCAGAAAAAACATTTATCTAACCCGGAAGATCAATTAAATATAAATTGTTGCTTATAAGCTATCAGCAAAGAGGCGGATAGTTGGAAATTAAAATATAAGCAAATATCTCTAGAGAACATGTCGAGAGAGCCAGTGAGATTAAGTTGTTGATTTGTTGTTGTTATTAACACTTTTGAAAAGGCCGGACCCTCCTCTAACTTCCCATAACAAACTTAACCGCCACTCCTCGACATTGGTGATTCTGTCTTTATAGTACAACACTATTAATGGCAGTAGTTAATCATGTTGTTTTTCAGATGTTTTTTTTTTTTTTTTTAACTCAGGATCTTAGGACTTAAAACTCGACTTTTATAACTATAATATTGCTAGATAAATATTATAGTAGTGAAAAATGAAATGATCAAAATACCACAATGCAATGCAATGGTAATTGTGATAGGCACTCAGGAAGTGACCTGATAATTACGGCTTGACGTGTCTGATAGATGCATACTATGATTTATTTACACAAAAGCATGTTGAATAATAGCATGACTACTAAGTGCATACAGTATATGATGATCTGTGCAAGCACTGTATTGTAGCAGGGATCTTAAAATGAGATTAGTTTTTAAAATAAAATTTCCAAATGCGTTTTTTATGTAGTTTCTTTTTTCATACCTTAATGATAGCTTTGTTTAGCTTAACGAGCTAGTACTTGTTAAGCTAAACACTAACTAAGCAAATCCCAGTTACAAAATTTGCACAATTATAGTTTTTAATAGTTTTAGAAATATAGCCACAATGCACAAGATGAAATCATAACAAGTGAAAATATCTTGTAGGTATTTTTTTTCCTGATTTGGGTCAGTTTTGTCTTGTTTTAAAAAAAAAGGCTAACATTTTCTTAAAGATTAAAACGACTGACTAAAATAAAATAAAATATAAAAATAAACTTGAAAAAATTCAAAATTCAAGACATTTTCACCAGATACAATTTGAATTTTTGCAGTGATTGATGAGGCTTACTTGAACTGTTTTGCTGCAGCGGAGAACTGCTCCGGGTACAGAACTTGTGGTCACTGTCTTGACCAGCCTGGCTGTGGCTGGTGCACTGACCCCAGCAACACGGGGAAAGGTCAGTGCATAGAAGGCTCCTTCCGCGGACCGTTCCAAACCTCGGTACCGGCCCCGTCCACCCTCCCTGGCTTGCCTGCCAGCCCCCAGCCGGCCCTCAATGCCAGCATGTGCCCTAATGAGGCCAAATACAACTGGTCCTTCATCCATTGCCCAGGTACAGTAGGAAGAACTAGCTCCTTATGCTGTTTCATAATATTAATGAGATATAGTCAATTTTTGCAAGCAGCAATCATATCTGTAGAAATCTATTCAAATTTAAAGACCGAATACAAAAACTTTTCCGCATCAAAATGTCTAAAGATTACCAGAACAGATTATAGATGCCCGATCCCAGATCTTTTCAACATTTTTTCCACACACAGAAATGTATAATTTAATCAAGGTACTATCCTATTTCTTTTTTTCCCCTGTCATTACATAAGATAAGATAAGATAACTTTATTGATCCCACAACGGGGAAATTTGTCTGTTACTGCAGCGTTACAGAATAAAGAAAAGAAAATAAAAGCTGAAGAAGATAAATAACTATTAAAATAAATAAAAATAAAAATACACAACACTATGTACAAATATGTACCTTCGGTTCACCAGATGTTTCTCAGTACTGTTAATCTAGACTTAAGTTAAAGTTACATTATAAAGAACCTTCTCTACCAAGTTACAATAAACTATTAATAAAAGTACTTGTGTTTTAGGATGCGAGTGCAACCCCCTGCCCCCAAAAAATAAATAAACAAAAAGTCTTACTGAAAGTTAAATATTCACATGAACACATCTTGATAATGTTTTATTTCCTTCACATATCCTCCTTTTTACTGAGCAGAACTTGAACACATTGTTGTTCTATCTAATGGCAAGCAAATCAGCTGCAACCCTGTCCACTTTAAGACTGATTTAAATACTGTATCGATATTTTGATATCCTACGGTTTGCTGCTTCAAGGTTTGAGACTTTCGTGAAATGTAGCCTGTATTTTTTACTGTTCTGCATATTCAGCAGTGTCATAAGAGATGCAACTCAAAATAAAATTACATTATAGGATCCAGGACTTGATAGCAATAATGTTTTTTTTAACAATGTGCAACCAGGTCCTTGACAGGACCTTCTTCCCTTTAGAGCAGAGCAGCCTAGTTTAATATACAGTATGTTTCTCACTCATAATTCCTTCCAGTCATTCATGAAACTCTAAAATATAAGTAGTAAATCTTACAGACCTAAGAAATAAAGTTCTTGCTGAGAAAAATCAATTCTTTGTTGTTGTTGTTGTTACACGAGAATAGGCTGCGCGTCACTTTGTGTCCAACAATTAACCAACAAATTCCTTCATGTTTAGGCCCCGGGGCAATTTACTAAGATTGATAGTTTTTTCTTTCCATGCTATACATTGACAGCTTGTCAGTGCAATGGCCACAGCCAATGTGTCAATGAGAGTGTATGTGAAAAGTGTGAGGACCTGACAACCGGACGACACTGCGAAAGCTGCATCTCCGGCTTCTACGGTGATCCGACCAACGGGGGCAGCTGCCAGCGTGAGTAAATCATCTGGTGCACAGCTTCATTTAACTTGTAAGGGTTTTACAGTACAGTTTTATGTTGTTCGTTCCCCCCATTCCCTGCCACACAATAAAATTATCGCCCGGGATATTAAACATTTACTCTGCTCTGCAGATAATACTAACAGTCAGTCAATTGAACAACAAATCAATCATCTGTTCCTTCAACAGATTAATTTAGTTTACAGATATATTACAGCTACTGTGATCCTTTGGGAGATGTCATTTTAGGTGTCCCTCTGGATTATATATTTACTCTGTTCACCATTAGTGACAATCATTCACTAAAGCAGCTTCTCTGCATATCTTCATGTTGGTAGTAAAAGCTGTATTACTGTACCGCTAATTATGTTCATCCTTTAACAAAGATTTGACTCAACAATAGGACTTGCAGCTGCTAGTACATAAGTGGAACGTATAAAGAGTACTCAAATCAGCAGATAAATGTGAGGGGTTGTGAGATGATTAATGGGAGAGGAAAAAAACAATTCTGTTTTCATACATTTTCTTGACCTTTTATGTAATCTTTGATTTTTGGCAAAAAAACACACTGTTGTTTGTAGGATTTCACCTTCTATACTGTACGACTGAGATAGACTGATAAAAAAAATTAAATGAATGAAACAATAAATATCTAAAAGGTTCAATTAACAAATACATAGTTTATTTGAATAATGTTTAAATATATCTAAACATTTACATTTCATAAAAATATTTAGTTGGTCACCAATTGTTTAACTACCCCCACTTAAAAAGATAAGAGAGGCCCATGTTTTCTGTGATGGGTACACTTCAACTATAGGAGACAGAATGGGGGGGGGGGTCCAGGAAATTACATGGATTTTTAATGAATAATTGCAAATTCCCCTAGAGACAAGCATATTTCTGCCTCTCATGACCTGCAAATTTTTAAAGAGATTCCTTTGTCCTATACTTGTTACTTGTATTAATGGCACCTGTTTGACCTTATTATTAGTATAAAAGAAACCTGTCCACAACCTCAAACAGTCACACTCCAAACCCCATAATGGCCAAGACCAAAGAGCTGTCAAAGGACACTGGAGACAAAATTGTACACTTGAACCAGTCTTGGAAGACTGAATCTGCAAAAGGTAAGCAGCTTGGTGTGAAGAAATCAACTGTGGGAGCAATTGTTAGAGAATGGAAGACATACAAGCCTGCTAATAATCTTCCTCATTTTGGGGCTCCATGCAAGATCTCACTCCATGGGGTGAAAATGATCACAAGAACGGTGATAGCCCAAAACCACACGGGGGACCTGGTGAATGACCTGCAAAGAGCTGGGACCAAGTAACAAAGGCTACCATCACCTTTGTTGCACTACGCTGCCAGGGACTCAAATCCTGCAGTGCCAGACATGTCCAGGCCCATCTGAAGTTTGCGGGTGAAGTTTTGGATAATCTAGAAGAGGATTGGCAGAATATCATATGGTCAGATGTAACCAAAATAGAGCTTTTTGGTAAAAACCCAACTTGTGTTTTGGGGGAGAGATTGGTGAATTGCATCCAATGAACTACTACTGTGAACCATGAGGGTGGAAACTTCATGCTTTGGGGCTGATTTTCTTCGAAGGGACCAGGACTGATCTGTGTAAAGTAAAGGATGTTTGGGACCTTGTGTCATGAGATTTTGAGTGAAAACCGTCCATCAGCAAGGGCAATGAAAATAAAATGTGGCTGGGCTGTGGCTCCTAAACACACCACTTGGACATCGAAGGAGTGGCTTCATAAAAAGCAGGAACCTAGAGTAGCCAAGCCAGTTTCCAGATCTCAATAGAAAATCTTTGGAGGAAGTTGAAAATCTGTGGTGCTTAGCGACAACCCTAAAACGTCACTGCTCTAGAGGAGATCTGCATGGAAGAATGGGCCAAAATACCAACAACAGTGTGTGAAAACCTATTTGTTATTCTGTTAACCTAGTTTTACAGAGTTGTACAGAAAAAAGTTTGACCTCTGTCATTGCCAACAAAGGGTATATAACAAGTATTAAGATGAACTTTTGCTTTTGAATTTGCCATTTATTTAAATTTGTTATTTATTTGCATACTTTTATCTAATGTTCCTATTTATTTCTGTGTTTTTTGTATATTTCCTTCTTTATTTAATGTATTATTTATTCATACATGCATAGAATAGCTGGCTATATGTAAATCAAAACAAATTTTAATGTTTATGTTCGTTGTGTTTCAGTGTGTAAGTGTAACGGTCACGCCAGCATGTGCAACCCCATCAATGGGAAGTGCTTCTGCACCACCAAGGGCATCAAAGGAGATCGCTGTCACCTGTGAGTTTCACCTTTAATGACGCTCACTATCCCACCGTATCCGTCATTTTTCCTTCCTCTCTAAACTTCTATTACAGTTCCTCACCTCCCACAGTCACACGTTGTAAAAAAACCTTTTGTGATGCATCTTGCGAACAATCAGTCTTTAATGTGTTCATAAAAGTTAACATGCAGACTGTGCTACTGGTTGACATTCACGCAGAGACCGGAACTGATTGGCCCATAAAGAGCAGAATAAAAGCCCCTTATATATTTCTTTCCCCTTGACCTTCACAGAGTCCCCAAGGTCTACATTTTTATTTATTTTGCTCCTGCTCCCCCCAAAAATTATCTGATCCGATTGAAGGACTTTTATTATGGCCAAGGCTTTACTGATGTGTCCAATACAAACCTCAAGGCTGCTTCATCAGGTGTACATCATTCATTCTTACCTCACTCCCCTTCCAGTATCAACATATAGAATGTTCTGATGTAGTTATATAATGAAGCTAACACAGGACTTTTATCTCTGCCTCCAGTCTTAAACAGTGATCGAGTCTAACTCTAATTACTGCCAGCTAAAATTCCGATTCTGTGGCTGTTCAGTTTCCTGTTGTTTGCCTGCTGTGGGTTTAGTTTGTGCAGCTCACATACAGGGAAAAAAAATCTGGCTGTTAAGAATGATCTTGTTAAATGGGAAGTAGGATTAGTTCTAAATCAAAAATAGTTGTGGATCAAGTTACAATGTCACTATGTAAGTCAAGATATAACATCTTGTCACTAAGGTACTTTTAAAAATGATTCAACTCATAAAAAAATGAACAGGTGGACCCTGTGACTGTTTAAATGTTTGCGGCTCTACTGTTATTCCCCTGGACACACATTAAGGAACTTTATCAGTCTATTGTTAATATATGTCTGTATTATTACAAATGAAAAGAGAGTTGAATGTCTATTTTCTTATATTGTTTGTTTTAAAGTAGCAATATAAAGTTTTGTAGTTATATTCCCAATAAGTCTATGAAAGAAAGATAACATTTATCCAGCAATAACTGGGCAGTAATAAATACCTAAGTGATTCAACACTCTCTTCTTTCATGACCACCAGGCCCTAAATCCATTCAAAACATGTTATATAGTTTCACAAATAAATGGTGATCAGCAACTAGTCAATCAGTTGGTGTTTCCCAGCTTCACTGAGCTTATTTTGTTCACTAGTCTATCCTATTATTATCTTGTTGTCTTCTGTTGGTGATTCAACACTTAATGATAAAAAAATCTATAATTACACACGGTTTTATGACAAATTACAGCTCCAAGCTATATTTTAACGATGGTTATTTAACATTATTTTACAGCTGTCAAAATGTTTTTTGATTAATACACCTCCTTCACCTCTCTTTATATCTACTAGTCTCACTCCTGTCCCTATTTTTGCCTGGTGTCTGTTCATCTTTCCTTTACCTCTTTCAGGTGTGAAGTCGAGAATCGTTACCAAGGCAACCCCCTCAAAGGAACATGCTATTGTAAGTGGAATTCCAATCACCAACGTCAGTGTATGGTATGGTGAGATAGTACCGCTAAAGGAAGCACAGCAAGACAGTTACACAACTATGATATCAATGCCGTGGTTTAATGTTTAAAACGTCAACATTCAAAGCAGAGTCCGCAGATCCGAAAGCGAGATGCGGATGAAAGAGCACCGTTGAAAACATGGAGCCGAGACTCTGGGGACAGTCTGCAGTGGAGTCCTCCTCCCTGCACTCTGATCTCATGCCATCATTATTATTGCACTGTGATTATGGTGAATGAAAAAATTGACGCCAACCAGAAACAAGTCGCTGGGCGAAGGCTTCAGAGCCTTTACTTGAGTACAGAAGTATTATCATCAACATGTACTTAGAGTATCCAAAGTAAAAGTACCAGTTATGCAGACCATTATATTATACTACTTGTGTAAATCGAGCAGGAATATTTTAATATTATACTGTTTATCATTATGGAGTACTGCATGTACTGTATCTTATTTGTGAAAACTTTTGGATGGATATTTGTATCCTTTTTTGTGAAATTGTTTAGATGGATAGTCAAAAGCTCAGTATTACCATTACATGCTAAGTGTACTATGGTAGTGTAGAGGGAAGTGTTCTTGCCTCATAAGCATAGACACAGGTTCAAGTCCTAGCTGAAGCATTCCTTTGCTTCCTTCCTTGCCTTCAAATGCCAAAACAACAAACGTCCTCAGGAAAATCCTGACACTATGGTTTATAATGATGGATGGATGAATATAGATAGGTGAATTGTTGAATAAGTTGTTAAAATAATGTAAAAACACAAATGAGAATCGTTGTCATTTTACCATTTACTACACATACTTTGGTCAGCAGAGTAGTGTGTAGGACATACAAAAATCCTGTGCATCCGAACTAATATACAGACTTTCTATGTGCACTGCACTAGTAAAAATGATAATCATTTTAAATTGACAATAAAATTACCTACTTCTAGCATCCATAGCTGTAGAACTTTACTCATTGTTATTTCAAAGCCTAAATATCATAAACTACCAAATAACAGCCAGGTGTTTATTTGCTTCAATCACTCAACACACCAGGTGTTGATGTGAGACCAGGCAGCAGTTTGGGACAGGTGAATAATAATTAATTGGCTACTTTCCTTACAAAGATCGTCCTTGGCAAAACTGGAAAAATTGTAATTTACTTTTTGATAAACAAGGATTACCATATAACGTAATTTTTTCAAAAGTCAGACTGCAGTATCCCAACTGCTTCTCTAGAATTTTTCTCTGCATATTTTCCAGCAGAAGGTTTATACTTTTTTTTTTTTTGCTGCGCAGACAATTGATCAATATTATTAATATTATTAATAGAGGGTGTTCTTTTACATTGGAGCAACACAGTGAGGATTATGGAACTGAAGAAAAAAGAAAGGGCAACTTTTTGAGCCATTTGAGGGTGTGGGGGCGTGTTAGCAGTAGAGGGTGGTAACGGTGCACCCCTGCACAGGGTGGTTGCTTGCAGTAGAAGCAAAATATTGGTCACTGCACGGGGTGGCAGATGCACGAGGAAGGGTGGTCCAGGGGCAAGGGAGTACTTGTTCATGTGCTGCACGGTCGGTAGAGGCGTGTTATGGGAGGGTGCAGCCACATGGGGTTCTAGCAGACATAGTAGCAGCTATGTACAGGGTGGCAGCAGGAACCTTAATTTTTTTTGGTTTCATTTAATAAATTACCTCTGTTTTGGGGAATTTACAGTATATTTAAAAGAGTCCACATAAAGCCCCGGATGATGAGCCACTGTTCTTTATGTGTGACTTTCAAACTAAACTGAATGAATTCATTTTCTTCTTTGGTAATTCCTTACACAATCTCCCATACGTCTGGCTCCATCGTGTGGAACAGATACACTCCTCATCGACTACCAGTTCACCTTCAGCCTATCGCAGGAGGATGACCGCTACTACACTGCCATCAACTTCGTGGCCACACCTGAGGAGGTAAATCGGTGATGCCCAACACACCGCTGTTTACAGCAGCTGTCACTTTTTATCAGGATTAAATATTGTAAAGTCAGCAGCAGGTGACGCTTTAAGTGTCAACCATAATAAAGATAGAAAATAACAAATAAAAAGGCAAATAAAAAGCAAAGAGTTAAAATTTGTATCTATAGTTATTTCACATTTCTTTGCCTTGTTTACATTTTTTTTCTTATATTTTATGTCCTCATCATTTTGACTTCATAATTAGCTTAGTTATTTAAAGAAATTATGAGATTTCTGTTATTTTCAGGTACTAAATAAATGCATATATAGCTGTCTTATGGGGCAAATTACATATGGGTCATTAAGAAATGTCAAAACCTTTTTATAATACAGTTTTAAGAACCATTTATCGGGTCTCTCAAAATCCATATTTTGTGTTCATGTATGTTTCTTGTCAATTAAAAATCCATTTGTATAATTTTTTCCCCACTTAAAATCACCATTTTGTGTGATTTTTGACACAAAACAAAACAAAAACAAAAAAAGAATGATAGAAGAAGAATCCATCGAGAATATAAAACTACTCGATAGCATGTGTCTTTAATGTTTTAAAACCTTTTCAGCAGAATTAAACTATCTGGTGCCAAGGATTGAGGGGGAAAAAAAGGTGGCCTGTTTAAGAGCTTCCTCAGTAGAGTCAGTGCTGAGCAGAGAATGACTTCAGCGGTATAAGACTGAACAACTGTTGTCAGTCACACAGATGTTTGTCCAGTCATGTTTACCTGCTGCAGCATCTGGAGCTGAAACTGAAAAGCCACATCTAAGTAAACCTTCCAGATGCAGCTTTTACCTGACGAAGCAGCAAAAGGGAGCAAACATAGGTCTGTATCTGCAGCTATGCAATATTAGATCCACTTCATCTGGCAGAAAATGCATCTTGATGCTATTTTATACTTTAATCCACTACATTTTACTTTAATATTTGTAATATCTATATTACATTATATACACTATACATACATACATGGATATTACATTGTCTCTTATGTAAAAGGGGGAAAATATTATGATACAGTACTTTTACTATGAATCTACCAAAGTACTACTTGATGTACATTTTGCCTCTAATACTCATGTACTTTTACTTAAAACAATTCAATAAAATTTTGTCATTCTATTTAATGTCATATTCAACTTTTCCGTATTGTTTCCACTGTTCTTATCATCTATTTGACCCCTGTCCGTCCTGGAAGAGGAATCCCCCTCTGTTTCTCTTCTTGAGGTTTCTTACTTTTTTCCCCCGTTGAAGGTGTTTTTTTTAGTGAGTTTTTTCTTGTATGATGTCGATGTGAGGGTCTAAGGACAGGGATGCTGAGATACTTTTGTACATACAAACTGTGAAGGCCCTTGGGGCGAATTTGTGATTTTTGGCGTTACAAAGTTTACAAAATAGACTTGACTTGACTTGAGCAAAATTATCAGTTCAGGATTTTTCTTTTCTCAACTTTTCCATTGCAATATTTTTAACTACACTATTACTACACTAAACTATTAAGTTGTTTATGAGATATTAATTTAGAACTAAGCTGCAGCAGTAATCAGGTCTTGATTTACACCTTCTTGGGCTAATATCACTCTACAGCCACACTTATAGTGTTTTGATACATTTGAGCCATTGGTTCTTGTTCAAACATTTGTTTTGCTAATTCAGCTTCCATTAGCTGTGTAAATGTGCTGCCAGTCTGCAACACAGTGACTGTTTGTACAACTGCAGAGTAGAAGAATCCTGCTCTGTGTTCACAGTAGAGTGGTGAGGCTGCTGACCTGCTGCAGATCAGGTTCAGCTTCACAACTTTTTGTTCCTCTGTATTTAATATAATTTTTTAAAAAAGACCACAAACCATTCCAGCAAATAATATTTTACATCCTCCAACAATATGGTCTTTGTTTTATTATCTCTAACCTTATCTTTAATATGAAAATGTCATCGATATGACATGGGTTGTTTTTGACGGGGGGTAAATTTATATTTATCAAACAATTTGAACAAAATAGGGGTGTTATATATTTCCCCTTTTCCAATTTTTTTTTCTCAAAGTTTATTTCCTGATGCCTCGTGGAGGTAGTGATTTCTCCCCAACTACAAAAACATGATAAATAATACCGTTCCTGTCTGGCATAACCTATTCCTTTGTATTTGCTTTTCTAGTGGCTACAGTCAGTATCCTAAACATGTATATGTTGTAATATTCATAGATATTGAATGTAGGAGTCCAAAAAGTAATTTTTCCCAATGACAAGAACATTTTGTCCTGAGTATGCTCATTATTGTCTGTACATATTGTACATGGAAAATTCACTTCTGGATAAAGCCCAAACAAGTTTTAATGTTACCTCTGTTTTATATGTGTAGTGTATTTGCTGACAGCGATTTAGTTTGTCCCCTCATGGACTCACAAGCTGTAGTAGAAACTCAGAGACACAAAAAATAGAAGAAGAGGGAGAATGAGCCTCATATGGAATTCATTACATTTTTATTTGAAAAAAGCTTAAGGATACACATTAAAAATACACAGCAGACCCGATGCCCACCTAATCCAAACTCCTAAACTGACACAAATATTTGGAATATACAGTTTTTAAATTACTTATATGTTGAACCTAATGGTGCTAGTGTTGATAAAGAACATGATGTTGACTGCATGTTTTCTGTGTTTTCAGCCAAACCGAGATCTCGACATGTTTATAAATGCGTCCAAGAACTTCAACCTGAACATCACCTGGGCCACCAGCTTCACAGGTAGGTTCACTGGTGCTTGTGTTTTATTTTACATTTTAACCTATATTGCACCTTCTCTCCTCCCTTGTCTGGTGTTACAATTCTCTCCAACGTCCTCCTGTGTGTTCTCTTCTCCATCTCCTTCCATGTATGCATTCTTTCTGTCATTCAGCAGGCACTCAGACTGGAGACGAGATTCCTATTGTCTCCCGGAGCAATATCAAGGAGTTCAAAGACAGCTTTTCCAATGAGAACTTTGATTTCCGGAACAGCCCAAACATCACATTCTTCGTCTACGTCAGCAACTTCACATGGCCCATCAAGATCCAAGTAACTTTTACTGCTGTGCTTTTTAATCCCATTATGCTGAAATAGCATAGACAATTACATGAATTTCTTTTAGGGGGAAAATGTAGTAATACAGGTAATTTTAGTGCAATATTTAATCTACATTACATGATGCCTTTACTTGAACTTAAACTGCTGCTTTTACTTAGCATGCTACGCTCTTTCCAGATGTTATATTATAAGGAGAAGACATGAAATTTAACAATTTAGAAGAAAACTGTATTGCGAGTAACCATGGGAGCTTTGTAGCATCTCAGAAAACACTCAACAGAGCTTGATTTAGTGAACTCTTTTGTTTTTTCTTAAGCAAAGATGTTATATGATAAACATACTTCTAGAGTTTGAAAGAAAGCTATTACCAGCACAATTAATGTACTTGTGTTCAAGGCGGAGCTTTTATTTCTAACCATTTGGTATAATGCTGAAGAATTAGTGAATAATTTGCATCAAATTAAGCAAGACTACATGCACTTTGAAATAAATCCTCAACAACATGTCAGCTCTCCTAATAAGGGTTTATGTGCTAAGTGATCCCAGGTGCAGCTTTTATGTCTGTATACAGATGAATAAACCCTCATACAAACACTTATAGCCCCAGATACTGTAGTTTGGATGACCCTCAGTGACTGATCATCTTATCTGATTTTAAAAGCCACTTCTCAGCTCGATTAGCCAAAAAGTTGGCCAATAAACTGGCAAAACATGAATGTTGCCAGTCACCAGTAATGTGTAGCGCAGGGGTGTCAAAGGAGGGCCGAGTCAGTGCAGGTTTTTGTTCCAACCAGGCAGTAACACACCTGATTCTACTAATTAAGCACTAGAACCCTTCTTCATTTGTAGAATCAGGTGTGTTAGTGCTCGGTTGGAACAAAAACCTGCAGCCACACCGGCCCTCCAGGACCTGAGTTTAACACATGTGGTGTAACGAGTAGGGGGGAACAGGAGCTTTTCTCCAGTGTTGATATGGGTCCTCAGCAGTAGCAGTTAACAGAGCTTAGTATGTTGTGTGTGTGTGTGTGTGTGTGTGTGTGTGTGTGTGTGTGTGTGTGTGTGTGTGTGTGTTTGTGTGTGTGTGTGAGAGAGAGAGTGTGTGTGAGAGAGAGAGTGTGTGTGAGAGAGAGAGAGAGAGAGAGAGAGAGAGAGAGAGAGAGAGAGAGAGAGAGAGAGAGAGAGAGAGAGAGAGAGAGAGAGAGAGAGAGAATTTCACTTAATACATTGTTTATAAATACCTTATAATACTCTTATAATAATACATGTAGAAACAAGCCACAGGATTTTGAATACATAGGTTTTATTTGATAGAAGTGGCAGAAAGGTGTTTATAGACTTCTTAGTGCAGTGAAGATGCAGTTTTCCAGAAGTTTTGGATTGTATATTGTCTGAATTTACAAAATTAGGAACACAATTGATTTGGTTTCCTGAATTGACTTTAAAGATTTTGTAGATCAGAAGTTGCAGACCAAAACATTGAGTTTTAACGCCACCATCTGGCACTTCCTCTGCATGCATATCGACACATGTGACACAACTACAGAAAGACTCCTGTATCATAATCCTGTAATCCAGGATGCATTGTGTGGACATTTAGCACCATAGAAAAGTTTTCCAGAATGGCGTGAGACTCTAGACCTGGTTGTTTGTGTGCACTGTGCAGCCTTTGTGCCTCCTCAATCACTTCAGCAAGAGATTTGACTGGTTGCCCCATGCAAGCTCCTTCCCCCCTGCCCTCCTCCTGAAGGAGAGTCAAATCCTACCTCCATCTTACACATGTCCTTCCAGGTAAAGGCTTTTTTTTTTCTTTCCATAGCTTCTAAACTCCAGCTGTTGCTCAGCCTTAGGAGTCCCACTGTAGCGTCCCCTCTCATCTGGTCCACATCCCCTTCTGTGTTTCTGGGTTGGGGGAAATGTAAAGAAAGAATCACCCCCAGTCCTTAAAAAAAACTTAGCATACAGCGTGTTATTTTTCTTCCTTGAACTCATGGAGTGTAGCCTGCATCAACAAGGTAACATTTTCCATTTTTTTCTCTTTTGTTTCCTTCAGCGTTCCTCTTTTCTCAAACATTTTCATCACTATTTCTTTATATTAACAGCGTTTGTTTTGTCTCATTGTTTCCTAATACACAGTTGTTGCCTTCAGTGGTGTTTTTTTTTTCTGCAGCTGTGGCTCTGGGATGTGCGTAATCATAGGCAGTTGGTCTTCCAGTGTTGGCAGACAGAAATATCGGAGTGTTGGAAAATGGTTCATAAACAGCAGCCAAAAAAGAGCGAGGGCAAAGTGGAATGTTAAGTTGAAACACATGCTGCATTCAGAGTGGCTGTGTGGAAGTTAAGCTCTCTCTCTCCCTCTCCCTCTCTCTCTTCAACACACCACATCAAGCTTGCATCGGTTTGCGTCACGTGGTCGGAAGCACCGTTAACTACCTGATTGGCCTGCGTACTGCTTGCGAAACAGCACATTTTTGTTGTTCCTTGCAAATATATGTTAGACATTAAATCTCTAAAATATATTTAATTTTGAGAAACCCAAAGAAGGTTTTATTTTTTATTTTTTTTAACTTTTTCAAAAGTTTTATATATATATATATATATATATATATATATATATATATAGATTTATTATCATTTCACCATTTACTACACATACTGTGGTTAGCAGAGCAGTGTGTGGGACATGAAAAAAATCACCTTCATCCAATACATCTACTTTTCTATAGGATTTACAGACTTTCTTCTGGCACTGCACTTGTTTAGATAAATTATATAAAATAAATAATTTCAACCACTCAAAACGCTTTACACTACAAGCATTTATTCACCCATTCACACACATTACACATACGTTACACATACACTGATGGTGGTGGCTGATATACAAGGTTCTGCCCCCAAATCAGGAAGCTAACTAATCACACACATTCTCACGAACACACCACATGCACAGCTATCGGGGCAAATTCAGGGTTAAGTATCTTGCCCAAGGACACATGGACATGGAGTCAAGAGGAGTCGGGAATCAAACCGCTGATCCTTTGACCAGTCGACTCTAATACAATGTTATAGGAATTGTACAATACAATTTTTAAATACAATTAATGGTGTGCAAGCAACCATTAGTCGACAAAAGTCGAGCATCTGGAACCATTTAAACGCAACTTGAGGTCAGAGTTCTGCTTGGGTTGGTTGAAATTGTCGGGCCAGTGCAATGTTCTAATACTAGATGTTGGCGACCGAAGTGGCCTCCCAACAAAAGGGGATCAGGGCAACCAGAAGAAGTGGAAGAAGTGAAGCAGAACTCAGTTTTGCCAGATAAAGGGGCATTTATTGGTGGTATACTTTAAAAACAGAACAGCCCAAAATATTACATGCTCACGCTAGCATGATGGTCCACCTCTCAGCAGGTGGACCAAACAGACCATCTCACGTGTCGCGGCCTTTCTGTGTCACCCGCAAACATGTCGGAAACTCCTCCTCTGCCATTCAGTTCCCCCTTTTAAGCAGGTGAGAAGAGGAGGGGTCATCGCCTTCTCACACTAGAGTACCTCTCCTACCTCTGCAGGATGAAGGTGATGATTTGTCAAAGAATTCCTAAGAAATATAGGAAATTACAACAGGAGTGACAAACCACTCATGCAAATTCCTTACGATGTATCTGGCCCAAAATGTAATGTTTGTGCTCAGTCGTTTCTAGGAGAACTAGAAGCATCCTTTGTCTGTTGTACCTCACAGCCATTTTCTGCATATTTTCACACATGCGTAGATTTACAACAACGAAAAAAATATCACATTCAGTGCATGGAACTACCACATAGTTCCATGCACTGAATGAAATGGGCTATTGAGGAGTTAGATGTTTATTTGATTTTTCATAATCTTATAATGGCTTTTATCTGGTAAAACATAAAATATTTACATCATAGATATACCCAATGCTGCTGCCCAAGGAGCTGGCATCATAACCATAATAACCATAACTTACTCAATATTAAACCAATTTTTAAACCATGTTGTTTGTTATAAACACCATGGTTATGACAATATATACTTGAAAGTACTGATAAAAATAATCATGAACTTTCAGATAAAAGTTATATTATGTAGATCACTAAGGTTATATCTATATATGCACACTGTGTTTTACAATTGATCACAATAGAAGAACCTTCGCAAAAGCAAATGTAACATAAAGTAAAATAATGTTCTTACAATGAATTACGTAGAAGTGACATTTAAATAAAGTCGTAATTTCAAAGTATTTACTCTTCCTATCGTAGCCGCACCTGTAACATGTGGAAAAAAACAAAACCGGAAATCAGTCAAATTTCTAGTGAATTGTGAGACTTTTTGTCTGTGCAGATCTTTCACTTTATTGTGGTTAGAGAACCAGATCACAGCCATAGATGTTGCAATATGGCCGCCGCTGAGTAACGTTGTTACGTAGCCTGATCCAACATGGTTTACATGACCACTCGAATAACTTGGTAACTTCAAGGGTCAGATAACGAATGGATTATCATGTGCATCTAAACCGAGGCTTTCTGTTTTTCCTTCTCACTGACAACAATTTTGATGGCCACTGTGGTTCAAGTGGCCACCAGAAGGCCATTTCCTGGGCACATAACCAGAGACTGGCCGCCATCAGCCCACCCCTCGGCGGCAAAGCTCAGCACATGGCTGCTGCCTGGGATTAGCAGCTACAGAAACTTTAATCACACACCTTGGAATGGTTAGGCTACAGTGACGCAGCTATCATTCCTTCACTTGGTGTTAAATTATTTATCTTTGTCCTAAAGGTGAGCTATTTGTCATTTGAAAACAGCATTATCTATCTGTAATCTACTCTAGAAGAGACTGGCTGGGCCCTGCTAGAACCTTGATATGCTTCTTACGGAGCCAGTCCTTGGTTTTCCTGGCTGTGTGCTTTGGGTCATTGTCGTGTTGGAAGACCCAGCCACGACCCATCTTCAATGCTCTGACTGAGGGAAGCCCCCCATGCTTCACAGTAGGGATGGTGTTCTTCGGATTGTACTCTTCATTCTTCTTCCTCCAAACACGCTTAGTGGAATTATGACCAAAAAGTTCTATTTTGGT